>CM040121.1:321842462-322333505 GCA_022559845.1 Amorphophallus konjac | reverse complement strand
GTGAGACCATGAGGCTCCAAGGGTTGGCAAACTTGGGGAGAACCCAAAATGGGCCTAGGATGCCCAAATCATGGGCGGCCAACACACCAAGGGTGTGGGTTAAGTGGATTCACTCTCAACTCGCCCGCGGTGGTCACTCAATTTGGTGGCAATGTAAAATCGGACACTCTCTTACCGCCGACGGAGTAACTATAGCAATACTAAGCTAAGCAAGCCCAATACAGCAATGAGGGATGTTCAGGAGCTCACCTAGCCGGCGTGAAGACGCCGACTCCGGCCGGAGACGGGGGCGAGCAGGGAGGCGAGGGTATGTACCCGCACGCCGCGTCGTTGTCGCTTCAACCTGAAAGTGTAAAGAGTACAACACTACGCCTCTCGCAGGAGGGATGATCTTGGGGTGGGGATTAAGTTAATTACATCCAAAACTACCTCCACGCAGGGAGGGGCCTTCAGCCGGCCAAGCGGGTTGGGGATTACGCAATGAAACTTGACCTCCCGAGCTCCACCGGTTCTGCCCTGCTTCAGGTTCACTGGACAGACAGTCGGGGACGGTGCTGCCACGGGTTCCACGGAACTCGGATCTTGACGAGACCAGTGCCAAAAGTTTCCCAACTGACAGAGGATGAAGCTTGAATTTTTGGGGAAGCTTTCATACTCGGGGCTGACCGCGCCGGCGACTGGAACAGGACAGCAGCGTCTGGTCTCTGGCGGGTACCGAACTGATGCAGCAGGTTGCATAAGTCACTGTGGGCTCTCCCGGACTCCGATTGGAATGAAACTGGTGGTGATGCGATCGTGGTCAGGGTAGCTTCGAGCCGGAGTTGACGGGGATGCGATCTGATGTCAGGGGAGAGAGGGGTAACCGGAGGAGTGAGGACTGGTCTAACCTGGGACCACAGGGGGCAGTCTGCCGTCTCTGACGAAGAAAATTGGAGCAGAGGGTTCCGTTGGCCGATTGAGTCCCTTCTTCTTGGAGGTGTCAGCTAGCTTGATGTAGTTTCTTCCCTCCAAAAATGGAGCTCAGAGCCTTCACGAGCTGGCCGTGGCAGAGTCTGGGACCATACTGATTGATTCTGCCTCTGTCTGGTGCAGATCAATGTGGCTGGTTGCAGAGGGTGCCACGATCTCTAACGAGCTCTGATTGAGGCAAGACCTGAACCGTTGGAACCATAGCCGAGTCTTCTTTCTGTAGGCACCAACGGCGACATTGGCAGATGTCGGAGAAGACCGGGACGATCAGATGAGTAGAGGGGTGTCGGTTCCGGCTCCTATAAACTGACCTGACACACTTGGAGTAGAAAATTTGTAACTTGAGATGCCGATGTCCAAATGCAACTATGCTTCTTTAGGATGAACGAGGACGTGAGAGGGAAGAACTTTGCTGAATAACACTTGATCTGAATCCCAAAAGGTTCGTCGTGGTCGGGTTTCCAATCTCGCTCTGGTTCTCTGCCTGGGGTCTTCTGCGCAGTCGTGGGAGATCAGCTCCTGCGGATAGCTCCGACCTCAGAAGCCGGCGAGACCACCACCGTTGGAAAGCTATCTTGATGACGATTTCAGAAATGTAGGCCTTGCCACCTGAATCTTTGAGAGATGGTCGTGGCTGCCTCTGCAAGTTGCTGCAACTCTGCTGTCTGAAACAGAGGCTGAATGAGAAGAAGATGAGGGGGTGGGGAAGGGGATGGCCAAGAGAGTAAGAGGTGGAGGGTGAACTTGGCTGGTATGGAGAAGGGGGGGCTGCGACTTTGGGTGGTTTGGGAGGTGGGGAGATGGAAGGGCACTACCCTAGGGAGAGGGAAATTCGAATTTGGGCTTAGGGAAGAGCCCCTTCAACCTTGGGGAGAGGAAGGGGTGCTTAGGAAGTGGTGTTGGGTAGTTGGGGGTTGGGAGGTGGGGTGTGGATTGGAGGATGCCACCTTAGGTTGGGGGGGAGTTAAATGGGTGTATGGGGAAGGGGAGAGGTCTTAATGAGGGGTGAATGGGGAGGAGAGAGAAAATTCCGAAAATTGGGTGGAGGGAGAGAGAGAGAGAGATAAAGAGAGAGAGAGAGATAATGGGTGAGAGAGGGAAGAGAGATTTGGTAGAGAGGAGTAAGACTAGAAAATTTTTCTATTCAAATGATTCTTCAAAAGTTGTTACATATGAGGAGTGGGGTGGCCTATTTATAGGCACATGACTTTTTCACAAAGGACCCTAACAAAAGACACAATGACTAATAACCGAAGGGAAGGGGGGGCATCCATGGGCCTAGCCCAATGAGATGGGTCCAATAACCTATCAAACCAACATAATGACTCAATACTTAGGAAAATGACTCAACAACCTAGGTACATGACTCAAATAAAGGGAAAATTACATGATATTGACTCAAAGAAAATGTGAAGATTACATGACTAGACTCAAAAATACATGACTAACATAATGGCGCTTGCCGACGAACAATCCGAGTCCGGAGAAAATGTGGAGGGGCAAGGGATGCCCTCATCAATACTATTATAAACCATGGGGTATGATGCTACTGGCGTCGTATTGCGTTGGGAGTACTTTCTTTATAAATAAGTGAAGACCCACGATATAGCAGGCTCTTATACATGACTTTCTTGATATTCCACAGAAATTCACGAAGTACTTGCTCATAAGCAAAAGATACTGGAGTGATGATTATGTGGCTTGCTAGTACATTCTCGTTACATTCTTGTTCATGAAAGGGCATATCATGTTCTTATAACATTCTTGCTAGTTCATACTTGCTCTCATTCTATCTTACATACTTTGGTTTAATCGCATGATTGATCGCATTCGCATGATTTTACCTTATTCCTCTAGAGAAAAAATGATAATTACTTTAAGATGCCTTCATGTTGATGCGAAGATACCTACAGGGCAAGTATACTCATTACCTATTTCCATTCTTTTTCAGGAAATGGAAGTGAGTCAGGTTCGGATTCGGAATGTTCAAGTAGCGGATCCGAGAGTGAATAAAGAATTTGCGAGGACTTAGGAAGTTTACATTGTTTAGATCGAGTCTATGTAATTTCTTATTTCTTGAGTCTAGCATGATGGAAGTTGAATTAGTGGTTGTATTCGAATATTGGATTTGATTATTAATGAAAGTTGAAGTTGAGTAAATATTGTGCGATTGCATTCTTATGTGTGATTGCCTTTCGCTCTGATCATTCTTGCTTGCAAGAGACTTACCATGCCGACTGTTCACGTTCCTCGAGCGTGTCTTCCGCTTTAATAAAGGCTCGGGGCGTGACATAGTCCATCCATGAAATGCCCTCAAGGTAGTGCTATGGTAAAATAGTAAATCCGTAGTCTCACGAAAACAATCGGAGTGCCCACGCACGTACTCAAAACCCGACTGGAAAATGACCTCAAGCCATGACATAAGGCCAGACATAAACCAACCAAAATCGGCCCGAACAACTCACACCAACACGTCCCTCGAGTTACAACGCAATGTCAACTAAGGGCCAAGGGACACTAACCCCAAGTGACTCACATAAATACACAGGGTGCTTATAAGAATACCCTACATGTAGCAACCCGGAAATCTAAAAAGAGAATAAATGATAATGACTACATAATATTAGTCATATAACAATTATGGAACATAAAATATAAGTAAAGATAATGGGCCGTAGTATTAATTAGTGGGCCTTCAAACCCACTATAAATAAATCCTCGAAAGATAAAAGGCCCAACCACATATTAGAACCTTTAGAACCCAAAATGGGCTTTCCATAGGAAACCAAGGCCTCAGTAAATGGGCTTCTAAGAGTACATATGATGTGAAACAAATATGCAGCAAGTGAAATGATCCTTGGACTTTATTCACAATCACAACAACAAGGTTGGGAGCAACTTGAAAGTCATCATCACACCGCGCACACCCGTTTCCCGTGGTGACTCGGGGATGCCTAGTCGAGGCAGTGGAGAAAGCCCCTGGCTGGCTAGAGGACCAGCACCGCTAAGGTTGTCCCTCCCGAGGATAGGAAGTCCACAAACAAGGGCGGCTGGGTGCCTTGGGGGCACTAGGTCACTCGCTCACTATCACCCACGGTGACCACACAAGGGTTGGTGGCTCCGGGATCGGGCACTCTCTCACCGACCAGCGGATAAATTTTGCAGATATGAAATGAACAGGAGTAGTGGAGCAAGGGCAGAGGCTCACCTGGTTGGTTTGAGGAAACCAACCCCGTTCAGAGACGAGGGCGAGCGGGGAAGTGTGGTTCCCCGCACACTGCGCCGGTGAAGCTTCAATCCTGTTTTGAATGATTACAATCACTACTCCTCGCGCAGCAGGGTGAACTTAGGGTGGGGACAATTAAGTACACTCAAACACTACCTCCACACAAGGAGGGGCGGTAAGCCGGCCAGGCGGGAGAGGGAGATTCGCCGGAAGACGCGCCGGTGTGGCCGAAATGGAAACTCCCTGCTTGCTATGATGGCTGACTGCCAGTCGCTGTAGAGGCCGTAGATCACGTTCTAGAATTTTTATGAAGACCAGACCAGCTGGGAAATCTTCGTATCTCGAACCAGGATGCTTCAGAATTTTCTCAATTTCTTCGGCTGCAGTGGCGGGTCTGGGTCGAGCTTCGAACAAGGTGGCAGTTTCTGGCTGCAACAGCTACCTGACACGATCAGTGACTTGCAGAGGTTGTCCCGGCCGCTCCCGGGCACCAAATCTCGAACCGTCGAAGTTTCTGGAACCGTGGACGGACCCTCTTCGCGGGAAACTGGTGGGGAAGCCTTCTGAGGTCGGGGTGGACTGGGGGACGCCGATGAGTGGCAGCAGGTCGCTGCAGGTTGTGGGAGGCAGACCCGACCAGTCGAGGGAGAAAAATGAAAGCTCTGACCTCCGGATGCTGAACGCACTTCTGCTTCTTGATCCAGAAAGAGGACAGGTGGAGGGAGATATTTGTAGAAGGACTCGTGGCTTGAATCTTCCACCGTCGGCCGTGGTACAGCTTCGAACCGGGTTCAGGAACTCTGCAGAGGGAGCTCTGCGCAGTCGGGGGAGATTGGCTCTCCCGGACAGCCCTGAACTCGGAACGGGATGGAATCACCTCGCCTGCGAAGATGACTGGACGCCCTTTCCCGAAAGGTATGGTACACCCCAAAATGTTGCCGTGTCAACTCAAGGAAGCTTCTGTAAGATGAGTCTTTTTCTGCCACCTGCAGACTTGACCAAAGGAAAGGGATGGTGGTGGAGCTAGGTTAAGGGGAGTGGAGATTAGTAATGGAGGGAAGGGTGGGGGTGATAGTAGATGGGGGAGGGATGTGTGGGAATCAAGGGAGGAGTGGAGCAGGGGAGATGGAGGTCCAGGAGGGGGGGAGGGGTGATGTGGCCGCAGCTAGTAGATGGGGATGGGGTGGTCGGCCAAGGCCAAGGGGGGGGGGGTGAATAGATGGAGGGGGGTGCGCAAGTTGTGGTGGAGTGGGGGTTTGATTGCCCTGGAGATATGAGTGAGTGTGTGGGGGAGTGGAAGGGTTGCTTGGGGAAGAGGGAGGGGTGCCTTGGAGGTGGAGAAGGTGTATGGGGAATGGGAAGGGTTGCTTGGGGAAGTGGAGGTATTGATGGGAGTTAATGCTCTTGGGGAGGTGAAAGGGTGGAAGGGTGAGGTGGCTGGTGATGTGGCAAGGAGGGGGAAGGGGAAGGGGCAGGTTCGCCCAAGGGAGAGAGAGAGAAGGGGAAGAGAGAGAGTGGGGTTCGCCCCCTAGAGAGAGAGAGAGAGAATGAGAGAGCTAGAGAGAGAGGGAGGGGTGCACTTATGCTCAAAATATTCAAATGTTCATTAGCTCAAAATGGAGGGTTTGGGGCCCTATTTATAGGGAATCCCCAATTTACAATATGTCCTTGCAAAATAGATAACTGACACAAGACTAGGGGAAGGAAAAGAGGAAGTGGGCCAAGCCCAAGGATTCGGGCCCAGAACCCACATGAAGACTACTAAACATAGGGAAATAAACACGTAACCTAGATACTGGACTCAAATAAAAGCAAATTACATCATAATGACTCAAAATAAAGGTAACAAGTGCACAAAGATGCTCCTCAAGGTGCTGCAGCTAGCGGTGAAGTGATGGAGCTCAGGACTGGATCTCGTCGGAGGGGAGGGAGGTCCCGAGCCAGAGGGAATCGTGAGTGATGCCCTCATCAATTCCCCCGGGCCGCGAAGAGCTCGACTCTGTCGAGTAGAGGTCCTCCCTGCTGTGATACTGCTCCAAGAGGTCGGGGTCCAACCGCTGGAGGTCCTCCTGACTCACCCAGGCGTCATCCGAAGGGGGCCGTCCCTTCCACATGACCAGGTATCGCTCATACGCCTTGCTCCGTGTATTGGTGACCTGTTCATCTAATATCCGCTCCACTTGATCACGCTGGTTTCTCAAGTTGGGTGGAGCTCTCTGAGGTGTGGGGGCGCTCTCAAGGGGTGGAGTAGGCTAGATCTCCTCACTGGGTGTCACCGTGGGGCCCTTGTAGGGTACCAGGTCAGCCACATTGAATGTGGGACTTACTCCGTATTCTTCTGGGAGGTCCAACACATAAGCATTGGTGCCAAGTCGTCTCAGTACCTGGAAGGGGCCGGCTCCACGAGACCTCAACTTTGAGGTATTCCCAGGGAATAGCCTCTCAGTTCTCACCATCACAAAATCACCAGTTTGGAACTCTTGGTGGCGGCGGTGGGAATCAGCTGACTTCTTGTAAATCTCATTGCTCTTGTTGATGTTTTTGCAAATATTCTCATGTAACACTCTAAGGTGTTGTGCAAAAGACTCAGCAGTGATGGATACCCTAGCATGAGGGGGTAGGGGAATGAGATCTGTTGGTTTCCTGGGCTTGTAGCCATGCACAGCTTCGAAGAGACTCATGCCTATGGACCTATTGGTGGAATTATTGTATGCAAACTCGGCTTGAGGCAGAATGAGATCCCAATTTCCAGGGCGGTCCTCAACAAGGCACCGCAGGAGATTCCCTAGGCTCCGATTGACAACTTCGGTCTGGCCATCGATTTGTGGGTGATAGGCCATGGAAAATTTAAGCAGGGTCCCCATTAGATGCCAGAGGGTCTTCCAAAAGTAGCTTGTGAATTTGACGTCCCTATCTGAAATGATGGTCTTGGGCAGGCCATGGAGGCGGACCACCTCATCAAAGAACAGACGAGCCACATGGGAGGCGTCATAGGTTTTAGAACAGAGGATGAAGTGGGCCATTTTTGAGAATCTGTCCACTACAACAAAGATGGAGTCATGTTTCCTCTGGGTCCGAGGTATCCCTAACACGAAATCCATGCTCAGGTCCTGCCATGGCCGATCCGGGACGGGTAGAGGGGTGTATAGGCCTGTGTTCTGTCTGACTTGCTTAGCAGTCGCACATGTGCGACATTGCCCCACGATTTTGGCCACATCCCTTTTGAGACTGGGCCAATAGAACTGTCCTTCAACCAAGGCAATGGTTTTGTGAACCCTAAAGTGCCCAGCCAGGCCTCCTGCATGTAATTCCCAGACTAATAAATCCCGCAGTGAAGTTCTAGGGATGCAAAGTCTATGTCCTTTGAAGATGAATCCATCCTCTAGGATAAAACCCTGGTGTTCTTGGGGTGAAGGGGTGATTAGGTCGGCATGGACATGTCCAAAGTCGGGACAGTTTGGGTATTCTTCCTTAACCCGATCGAACCCTATTACTTCTACCCGAATGGTAGCTAGCAGGGAGATCCTCCTACTGAGTGCATCAGCAGCACGGTTTTCACTTCCGGCCTTATGTTTGATCACAAATGTGTAGGCCTGGATGTACTCGACCCATCGGGCATGCCGGGCATTCAGTTTCTACTGGGAGTTGAGGTATTTTAGGGCCTCATGGTCGGAGAATATGACAAATTCCTTGGGCAGGAGGTAGTGCCTCCAATGGCGGAGGGATTGCACCACCGCATAAAATTCCTTGTCATAGGTAGAGTACTTCATCCTGGCATCACACAACTTCTCACTAAAGTAGGCCACTGGGTGTCCCTCTTGGCTGAGGATCCCGCCAATTCCTACCCCGGAGGCATCACAAGTCACCTCAAAGACTTTGGAGAAGTCAGGGAGGCATAATACAGGGGCTTGGGTCATCCTCTCTTTGAGTTCTTGGAAGGCTCTAGAGGCCGACTTGGTCCAAACAAAGGTCCCCTTCTTAAGGCAGTCGGTGATAGGGGCTGTGACTGTGCTGAATCCACGGATGAACCTACGGTAAAAGGTGGCTAATCCATGAAAACTCCAGACTTCATGGAGAGTGCGGGGCTCCGGCCAATCGAGGATGGCTTAGACCTTTTCAGGGTCCATGGATACCCCTTCGGTGGAGACAACATACCCAAGGAAGGTAATGGACTTTGTCATGAAGTTACATTTTCCCAAATTGGCAAAGAGGCTTTCCTTCCTAAGGGTGGTGAAGACTTGCCTAAGATGACTGAGGTGGGCTTCCTTAGACTGGCTGTAGATGAGGATGTCATCAAAATAGACTACCAGGAAGACTCCAATGTAGGGCCTAAGGACCTCGGTCATAAGGCGCATAAATGTGCTTGGGACGTTAGAGAGCCCAAAAGGCATCACCAGCCATTCATAGAGTCCATCTTTGGTTTTGAAGGCTGTTTTCCATTCATCCCCGAGCCTTATCCTTACTTGGTGGTAGCCACTCTTAAGGTCTATCTTTGAAAAAATGGTGGCTCCGGCTAGCATGTCTAGCATATCGTCAAGTCTAGGTATGGGGAACCTATATTTGACGGTAATCTTGTTGATGGCTCTACTATCAATACACATTCGCCATGTCCCATCTTTCTTTGGTGTGAGGAGGGCTGGGACAGCACAAGGACTTTTGCTAAGTCGAAGGAAGCCTTTTCTAATGAGTTCCTCCACTTGTCTCCTCAGTTCAGCATGTTCAGTGGGGTTGAGGCGATAGTGGGGAAGGTTTGGGAGGGTGGCCCCTGGGACAAGGTCAATAGCATGTTGGACATCCCTCATGGGTGGCAGTTGATCGGGGAGCTCTTCGGGGAACACATCCTTGAATTCTTCTAAGAGAGGGTGGATTTCCACGGGATGAGGGTTGGAGGGGGTGGGTTCCCCGAGGCATATGACTACAGCGTATACGGGTGTTCCGAGAGCTACCTCTTCCTCGAGTTCTTGTCTAGTGATGAGTTGTAGGCCCTCGGTGGGGTTCTCATGGGTGGACGGTTGACTTGTTGGTTGGGTTGGGGGTGATGAGACCCCTGGGCTTTGAGGTGGTGTAGGGAGAATTCCCTTGGAGGGTGGTTCCTTTCGGGGTGGTGAAGGGTTGAGGCGAATGGTCTTCCCCTCGTGTTCAAAGGTGCATGTGTTCGTTTTCCCATAGATGGTAACATTAACATCATATATCCAAGGTCTCCCTAGTAGGATGCTTCCTACAGCCATAGGTATGATGTCACACCATATTTGCCCTTGGTAGGATGAAAAGGTGATGGGGATAAGACAACATGTGTTGACGGGTAGGGAATGGTTGTTTATCCATGATACCCGATATGGTTTGGGGTGGGGTGTTGGGGTAAGCCCTAGGAGCTTGACGGTGTCCGGGGACACAGCGTTGACACGACTTCCGTTGTCTAGGATGACCTTCCTAACATGGTTTCCGATTTTGATGAAGGTGTGAAAAATGGAAGTCCTCCGCCAGTCGTCCTCTTGAGGTTGGGTAAGGGTGCACCTTATCACCCCTAGGTGGGTGGAGTGGGGGTCATCTTCTACACCTTCCTCAAAGAATTGCTCCTCGTATTCCTCTTCCCACCCTAAAGTAGTCTCGTGTTCCTCAATAATATTCTCATGGGTTTCCTGGGATGGGGTAGGTCCGCCCTCAATAACAAGGCTCGACAACCCCTTGGAAGGGCATTGGGAGGCTATGTGGCCATAACCATGGCACTGAAAACACTTAACCGTACTACTCCCTGGGGTCTTCCCTTTGGAGGCTTCCTCCCTTCGGGGAGGAGGGTTGGATGGAGTGGCCTTTGTGGGGGTAGGATTGGTTGGTTGGGGGTAGGGCCGAGTGGGGGTTCCCCCACTGGGAGGAGGTGTTCTCAATAGGGGAGGGAGGTTGGGTCGAGGTCCCGGGCCCTTGGGGGGGGAAAACCTTGGGTTCCTAGAAAACCTTTCTACATCTCGGGCTATTTGATAGGCGACCTCAAGGCTATGAGCTTCCCTCATGAAAAGTTCCCGTTTGATGTGGGGAAGGAGACCATTCCTAAACCGGGATAAAGTGACGGCTGGCTCTTCGACGACACCACACCTTAAGAGGTATGAGTCAAATTTTTCTATATACTCTTCCACGGTCTTTCCCTCTTGGGTAAGGCTTTGCCACTCGTCAAGGAGGAGTTGGCTATAGGAATTGGGAAGGTATTTATTTCTGAGTTGGGTTTTCATGTCGAGCCAAGTGTCAATGGGTTCCTCCCACCTAATCCTCCTTTGGCTCTCTACCTTTAACCAATATGTCTTGGCTAGTTTGAGAAGGTGCATCTTGGCCAACCTAACCTTTCTCTCCTCGGACATTGGGTACCAATCAAAGTATTGGTCCATGCCATGCTCCCATTCTTCATAGGCACTTGGGTTATGGGACCCATCAAAATTCGGAGCATCTACCTTGATCATTCTTAAGAGGAAGTCATCCGGATCCTCTCGTGGTCGCCTCTCTTGGTACCGAGGTTGTGGGGCTCTCTCTTGCTCACGATACCACTCATTCTCTAGGTCTTCCCTCTGATGTTCAATTCGCGGAGGAGGAGCCCTGTGGACATGATTCTTAGGTGGGGCCCTAGCTTCTTCTAATCTCTCTAATCGGGTGGAAAAACCATTCATTTGCTCCGTGAGGGCTTGAATGGCAGCCTCAAGTCGATCCGTAGGAGCTTGGGGAACTTCCCTAGGGATGTTTTGGTTGCCTTGGAATTTGGGATCCATGGGTGGATCGGAAGTAGAAGGATCAGTCCAGTATATGGTACCCCTACGGGTGGACATGCACAAAGACAAGGTGACCGACACGGGATGGTAATGCAATTGCCCTAGGACCTAGGCTTGTAGAGACAAGTCTAAAACTTGCTCTGATACCATTTGATGTGAAACAAATATGCAGCAAGTGAAATGATCCTTGGACTTTATTCGCAATCACAACAACAAGGTTGGGAGCAACTTGAAAGTCGCCGTCACACCGCGCACACCCGTTTCCCGTGGTGACTCGGGGATGCCGAGTCGAGGCAGTGGAGAAAGCCCCTGGCTGGCTAGAGGACCAGCACTGCTAAGGTTATCCCTCCCGAGGATAGGAAGTCCATAAACAAGGGTGGCCGGGTGCCTTGGGGGCACTAGGTCACTCGCTCACTATCACCCACGGTGACCACACAAGGGTTGGTGGCTCCGGGATCGGGCACTCTCTCACCGACCAGCGGATAAATTTTGCAGATATGAAATGAACAGGAGTAGTGGAGCAAGGGCAGAGGCTCACCTGGTTGGTTTGAGGAAACCAACCCCGTTTGGAGACGAGGGCGAGCGGGGAAGTGTGGTTCCCCGCACACTACGCCGGTGAAGCTTCAATCCTGTTTTGAATGATTACAATCACTACTCCTCGCGCAGGAGGGTGAACTTAGGGTGGGGACAATTAAGTACACTCAAACACTACCTCCACGCAGGGAGGGGTGGTAAGCCGGCCAGGCGGGAGAGGGAGATTCACTGGAAGACGCGCCGGTGTGGCCGAAATGGAAACTCCCTGCTTACTGTGATGGCTGACTGCCAGTCGCTGTAGAGGCCGTAGATCACGTTCTAGAATGTTTCTGAAGACGAGACCAGCTGGAAATCTTCGTATCTAGAACCAGGATGCTTCAGAATTTTCTCAATTTCTTCGGCTGCAGTGGCTGGTCTGGGTCGAGCTTTGAACAAGGTGGCAGTTTCTGGCCGCAACAGCTACCTGACATGAACAGTGACTTGCAGAGGTTGTCTCGGCCGCTCCCGGGCACCAAATCTCGAACCGTCAAAGTTTCTGGAACCGTGGATGCTCTTCATGGGAAAACTGGTGGGGAAGCCGTCTGAGGTCGGGGTGGACTGGGGGACGCCGATGAGTGGCAGCAGGTCGCTGCAGGTTGTGGGAGGCCGACCCGACCAGTCGAGGGAGAAAAATGAAAGCTCTGACCTCCGGATGCCGAACGCACTTCTGCTTCTTGATCCAGAAAGAGGACAGGTGGAGGGAGATATTTGTAGAAGGACTAGTTGCTTGAATCTTCCACCGTCGGCCGTGGTGCAGCTTCGAACCGGGTTCAGGAACTCTGCAGAGGGAACTCTGCGCAGTCGGGGGAGATTGGCTCTCCAGGACAGCCCCGAACTCGGAACGGGATGGAATCACCTCGCCTGCGAAGATGACTGGACGCCCTTTCCAGAAACGTATGGTACGCCCCCAAATGTCACCGTGTGAACTCGGTGAAGCTTCTGCAAGACGAGTCTTCTTCTGCCACCTGCAGACTTGACCAAAGGAAAGGGATGGTGGTGGAGCTAGGTTAAGGGGAGTGGAGATTAGTAATGGAGGGAAGGGTGGGGGTGATAGTAGATGGGGGAGGGATGTGTGGGAATCAAGGGTGGAGTGGAGCAGGGGAGATGGAGGTCCAGGAGGGGGGGGAGGGGTGAAGTGGCCGCAGCTAGTAGATGGGGATGGGGTGGTCGGCCAAGGCCAAGGGGGGGGTGAATAGATGGAGGGGGGTGCGCAAGTTGTGGTGGAGTGGGGGTTTGATTGCCCTGGGGATATGAGTGAGTGTGTGGGGGAGTGGAAGGGTTGCTTGGGGAAGAGGGAGGGGTGCCTTGGAGGTGGAGAAGGTGTATGGGGAATGGGAAGGGTTGCTTGGGGAAGTGGAGGTATTGATGGGAGTTAATGCTCTTGGGGAGGTGAAAGGGTGGAAGGGTGAGGTGGCTGGTGATGTGGCAAGGAGGGGGAAGGGGAAGGGGCAGGTTCGCCCAAGGGAGAGAGAGAGAAGGGGAAGAGAGAGAGTGGGGTTCGCCCCTAGAGAGAGAGAGAGAGAGAGAATGAGAGAGCTAGAGAGAGAGGGAGGGGTGCACTTATGCTCAAAATATTCAAATGTTCATTAGCTCAAAATGGAGGGTTTGGGGCCCTATTTATAGGGAATCCCCAATTTACAATATGTCCTTGCAAAATAGATAACTGACACAAGACTAGGGGAAGGAAAAGAGGAAGTGGGCCAAGCCCAAGGATTCGGGCCCAGAACCCACATGAAGACTACTAAACATAGGGAAATAAACACGTAACCTAGATACTGGACTCAAATAAATGCAAATTACATCATAATGACTCAAAATAAAGGTAACAAGTGCACAAAGATGCTCCTCAAGGTGCTGCAGCTAGCGGTGAAGTGATGGAGCTCAGGACTGGATCTCGTCGGAGGGGAGGGAGGTCCCGAGCCAGAGGGAATCGTGGGTGATGCCCTCATCAACATACATAAATAGTATCACAATAGGGTCTTTGGGTTATACAAAACCTTCTCACGTTCGATGGTTTGCATAAGGATCAGGGTTCCTACGAACCATTAAGGGAAAATGACTACGGATATGGCAAGGAAGGGATTAGCACGGGAAAGTTGAAACCCATTAGGATTATACGTAGGGAAATTTAATTCCCATTAGGATCCATGCACATAAAGGAGTTCTTCTCCTATAAATACCAACCCCGTTCAATCTATCTAGGGCTACAACTACGTAGGTGATCGACGGGAGCTTTCTACTGCTACTGCATCGACCTTCCTCCTATCCGTGGAAGATCACCTTCTCTCCTTCCTGCCAAGTACGTGCGTGCGGCTGCTGCCGTGGTGCTGCGACGTTGGTTGCAGAGAATAAACATTGGCTTCTTCCACTTCTTCTTCCTTTTGCTTCGTCTGCAACATCCATCTGCATCCTCTCTGTAACACCCCACCTTAGGATCCAGTTTAGTTTCCAACTCTCTTCGGATTTAAGGGAGATGCCACAGTGGGAACAACCCAACAGAACATAACTGGTTGATGAATTACATAAATAAAGAGAAAATAAATAGCAGCGGAAGAATATTTCTCATCTCCATGAAGTAGATTACATACCAAAACCATAATAGTCCAATTCTGATAACTCATAAAAGTTCTATGCAACAGTCCATTATTATAGAATTTTAATCTCCTAACAACAATCACCTCAACTGGAAAGAAAAGATCTCTAAAGATTACACCAAATCCTCTCGATCGAAGTCACTACGCACTAACTCCTCATCCTCACCAAGGGAATCACTTGAAAATATTTACCAAGCATGAGTCTAGGAATAGAAAGTTCCAGAAATTCATATGATTGAACATATTTTAGAAAATAGAATTTCAGAATTCACACAATTTTAGAAGTCAAATGCCTTTACAGATTTTAGATACAGAGACAGAATTTCAGATAACATATGGCCCAGACACAGTGCCCAAACCACCATTAGATGGTCAGACAGACAGATACTTAGTCGTCGAGGCAATGGTGACGAGTCTTGGTTACTACGTAGAATCGGGGGAAGTTCTCCCCACCTTAACCAGTGGAACTTGTCCACCTCTAGGATTTCACCTCGTGCCCTTGAGGTCAGAACAGAGTGAGCCTCCCCACAGGGGCATTTCTATAGCTTGGCTCTAGAAGCCGTTATGTCAGCAGTGTCCATATAGCCCATATAATAGTTCTACATATATATATATATATATATATATGCCAAAAACCATATATCACACTGTATTCTTTTGACTAATCAGTACTTGAACTACACTTTTCCACACTTCTTAGTTATTGTCAAGATATCTTAATTTCTGAAGTTTTCATAAATAAACATTACAATCAGATTTCAAGTTTTTTGTACAGCAAACAGGGTTGTTTCTAGGTTACACATGGGTAGAAAACAATTCATAAATGTATGTACAGAATTTTTGTGAACATGAAATTTCTACAGTAGCTTACCAATTTGGTTATTTGTCATTTCCCAATTTTTCAGATTTTGCCGAATCAAAATGGTCCTTAAAAAATCTCTTTTTCCTGGTTTCTGAATTTTGGGACAGTGCACAAGGTAGGTCGGTGTTTCTAGGTTACACATACATAGAAAATAATTCATAATTATAAGTACATAATTTCTGTCAACATAAAATTTCTACAGTAGATTACCAACTTGGTTCTTTGTCATTTCCCAATTTTTTAGATTTTTTGGAAATAAAATGGCCCTTCAAAAATCTCTTTTTCTTAGTTTCTGGATAAATGGAACAGAACAAAGGTAGGTCGACACAGTCCATGGCTATGTCGACACAGCCTTAAAATTCCAAAGGGGCTGCATCGACCCAGTCAAGGGACTGCATTGATGCACCCTTAGCCTTCAAAGGGGCTACGTCGACGTAGTTAGGGGCTGCATCGAAGCACCTTTAGTTTTCAAAGGGGTTGCGTCGATGCAGTTAGGGGCTGCGTCGACGCACCCTTGGTTTTCAAAGGGACTACTCTGACCCAGTCAAGGGACTGCGTCAAAGCAACCATGGCTTACATAGGGGCTGTATCGAGGCACCCTAAGGCTGCATCGATGCACCTCCAACCTTCAAAGGGGCTGCTCCGACCCAGCCAATGGATGTATCGAGGCACCTTCAGTTTTCAAAGGGGCTGCTCCGACCCAGTCAATGGCTACATCGAGGCACCTCAAGTTTTCAAAGGGGCTACTCTGACCCAGTCAATGGCTGCATCGAGGCACCCAAGCTTACAAAGTGGCTGCGTCGATGCAGTCAAGGGCTACGTCAACGCACCCTCAGTTTTTTTTTTTGCTTAAAAATCGAACGAACCTTACTTAAACCATGTAGCTTGAATGAAAAACCAGCAAGGGAAAAGCGATAATCCTATTCTTATGCTCTTTACAGATTTCTTTTAACCCAAACCATCAAAGTGGTCTAAACCATGTCAAAGAATGAATTGAGTTTTAGAAACTTGCATGGATGTGTTGACATAGTGCATGGTATTCTAACTAAACAGAAATGGAACTTTTGAACAAAACTAAAACAAATACCATGAGATGTTTTCGACTATGGATGTTTTCTTTTAATCTAAGACCTCTGAAAGCAGTTTAGAACATGCCAAAAGGATGTTTTGAACCTTAGGAACTTGCCTTAACGAATAAAAATGATAGATCAAAAGAATACGCTTCTCGATGTAGTCTCTTCGATCTAGGAGTCCTTCGAAAGACACCCTCACACAGCCTCCCCTTCTAACCTCTCTTACTAACAATCGGATAGCAAGAGTGCTCACACCCTTCACTCTCAGAACGGAGGAAAAATAAAACACCAATGTCTCCTACGAATTGTAGAGAAAATGAAGGAAAATGAGTGCCAACTCCCTTCCTATCTAACCCTTTCAAGGGTCATACGGTTGTTATCAGGGATTTTAAATCTCAACCCTTAATTCAAATTAACCTAAATCTAATGGCAAGGGAAACTCTAAAACGATCAATCCCACATAAGGATCATGTGTCAGTAAAACGAATTTCACACACATTAACATTTTTCAGTATTCATTAGCCACTTTAAAATTTTATATCTCACAATATAAAAAGAATTTGAAAAATCTAATTGGTACCCATTAATCACCTTGATTTACTCTATCATAGAAAAATATAAAATAAATAAAAACCCATGAAATGAAAATCTACCCCAAAATGAATAGTAACCTCATCAAAATGAACAGTGAGACATTTAAAACTCACTATTTCTCACCCATTTCTCCGGCTGTACTTATAAACATTTAAGTGAGCTTCATTTAAAACTCACAATCTCTCACCGATTCTCCTGTTATACCTATATTCATTTATGTGAGCTTCATTTAAAACTCACTACCCACTCATACATGTATTATCTGTTATGCACATATGTAACACGTGAGTTTTCTTAGGAAAAGGAGTAAAACTCAACAATAACTATTCATTAGCCATTTTAAAAATTGATATCTCATAATATAAAAAGAATTTGAAAATTTTAATTGTTACCTATTAATCACTTTGTTTTACTCTATCATAGAAAAATATAAAATAAATTTTTAGACGTAAAAATGAAATTGAGTGAATAGTAAAAAAGTATAAATGAATAGTAAAATCTATGAGTCATAAGCTATCCTGAACTTTAAGAATTGTGTATATGCCTTTATGTGCTCTTCTCTTTTCATTTGAATAGGTATAACGCAGAAAACATTTTAATCAAAAATTGACTTAAGTTACAAAGTTTTATTTGCTCAAATTTTTAAATTTATAATTATCAAAAATCATTCATTTAATGAATTATCCATTTTATTTATTTAGTTGTAATTTAACATTTCATGCACTAAATAAATATTTTATCAATTTAAACAATAGAAGTGCTTTATTAATTTCAAAAAATTTCCCGGACACTACACCCACTCCCCCTTAAAAGAAACTTCGTCCTCGAAGTTTGAGGTAAGACACATACCGAACAAATGGGGATGTCTCTCCTTCATCTCGCCTTCAAGCTCCCATTATGCCTCCTCTTGTGAGAAATTCCTCTATAGAATCTTCACCAACGGGATAGTCTTTGATCTGAGAATCTACTCTTTACGATCCAAAATCCTAACCGGTTGCTACTTGTAGGATAAGTCCGGTTGAAACTCCAAGTCTTCGTAACTGATGATGTGTACAGGATCATCGACATATTTACGGAGCATAGATAGGTGGAACCCCTGATGGATTGCTACCATACATGGGAGTAGTGCCAACTGATACGCCACGTCTCCCACTCGATCCGAAATCTTGAAAGGTCCGATAACTCTCGGATGCAACTTTCCTTGCTTGTCGAACCTGGCCACTCCCTTGGTAGGTGATACCTTGAGGAATACATGCTCGCTAACCTCGAAAGCCAATTCTTTCCTTCTATTGTCCACATAACTTTTCCGCCGATCTTGCGCTGCTTTCAGTCTTTGCTAGATCAGCTGAATTTTCTCAAACGTTTCTTGCACTACTTTTGGCCCGATCAACTGTCTATCACCAACCTCTTCCCAACATAGAGGAGATCTGCACGGTCTTCCATACAAAGCTTCAAATGGAGCCATGCCTACACTTGCATGAAAGTTATTATTATAGGCAAACTCCACTAAAGGTAAATGTCACTCCTAATTGTTGACACTCATTTTTAGCCCGTAAGTTGTGTCATTTCTCTTATTCATCATTTTTGATGTCCCAAATAACCCACTATTTTGGAGCCTTCCTTGGATGGATTTTGAACCCATTTCATTCCCTTTGAGCCCTAGAGCTTGTGATTTCATAGAGTCCCTAGAGCTTATCTTATCAACTTCCGACTTCTAAGTCGACTTACGACCCATTTAGGTCGACTTCCATCAAGCAATCGGCTCTCTCTCACTGCGTAGTCCTGAAAGTTGTTCTTTTTCACCCTCTTCCAGTCCTTTATTCAAAATGTTCCCTTCACCAACGTTGTTCATTTTGTAAAGATCTACAATTTCTTCTTCTACGCCATTGGCCAGTTCTGCCCCCATTGTGAGATATTCACATTTTTCCAGCAAGATGTGCTATTCACCTACATCCCAGAATTTTCTCTCTTTGTTCTAGCCCCATTTTCTCCTTCTTATAATCATTTTCTCAACTTTCTCTCTTCATAAATGTTGTTCCTCTCTCAGTTATATACAATTTCTTCTTCTACCACATTAGCTAGTTCTTCCCAGTTTGAGAGATACGCTTCAATTTCTAAAGTCGCACGTAGTCTACCTAGAATTTTGCTCCATCGGTGTGAAGGTCTATTATTAGACCGTCACAGCCCATGTAGTGGTCTATTATTAGACCGTCAGAGCATGTGTGACGGCCTATGATAGACCGTCACAGTCAAACTTGTCTGAAATCATCCCGTTCGACCCCTAGAGTGTGGCGGTCCCATCCTAGGCCGCTAGAGACTCTGATGGTCTTACGATAGATCGTTACGCAAACCGAGAGTCCAATTCGTGCTGGACTGCTCCGTTTCTGTGCGCCGTGGCCCTCTTGCAGAGCCCATAACTTCTTAAATTCTACTCTGAATTAAGCGCCGTTTGTTCCTATGGTTTCTTCTTTATATTATCTTGAATTTGGTCCATAGATCTCAGATTTTCATTGGCTATCTTGCTCAGAAACATAGATGAAAGTTGGGGGTTTATGCGTCCTAATTTAACATAAACTCTGCAGATTAAGTTCCGGGGCTCCCTTCTAGAAGCCATATCTTCCAGATCCTTCCACCAAATTGAGTCCCACATATTCCTACCTCTTATCCTTTGTATTATCTCGAGATTGATCCATAGAACACGAATTTTGGTTGACTCTACCCTCTAAAATATTAGGAGAACTTTCTGGGTTTTCTGCAACCTCTATATAAACTGCCCAGTTCACAGTTGCATAGGAGGGCTCTTTCCGGACGTGGGGCGAAACCATGCTGCAACTCCAACTCACAAGTTCGACCCCAGCTTGAAGAGGGAAGTATTGGCTTTCTATTGCATCCTTCTGGGTTTGATTTCTTGGTCTATACTCTTAGTTATAGTCTCCTCAAAATCACAAATCATCACAGTTTTTTGCATTTTCTACTACACATGCATTTTTGCACGTTTTACATCAGTGTTTTCTCTCTATTCTCTCAACCAAATTCCATGATTTCAAATCCTATGCATGCACAACACACACACCTATTATTTCCACCCTTCCATAGGAGTTAAAAACCCTCCCCCGGTGAGTTTGCCCTCATTTTTTTACCCCTATTTTATCACTTTAGGTAGATTTCTACAGTTCATGTTCTAATGGGTTTTTGCCTTTGTGTTTTGATCTTTGTTTTCCAGGAGAGCATGATATGGACGTGAGGCCCTCTTCTTCTAGCCGGCTGGAAGATGAGGAGGCTTGATCCTACAAAGTTCCCCGCACCCCGTTTCAAGCGTGATCAAGTCTTTAAGTTCCAAGGTACACGGCGCCGTTCCTCTCCGTTCTTCATCCTTTGGCGTTGTTGGAACCTTGGTGGCGATCACGGTTAGTATTTCTTTCATCCCCCTTGTCTTTGATTCACATGTTTATGCATGTATTAATTTAAAAGGGGGCAGGATAGGAATCTAATTAAAATAAATCTATAGTTTTTTGGCGATCACGGTGGGACTCCAATGCCCATCACGTTAGTTTTAATGCTCTTTTGTGTGTTGGGTGTGTGCATGTGCATGTTTAGGTGATATTTTATCCATTCTTCCACTGTTTGGGGCGTTTTAAGGGCTCTGGTAGTGTGGCGGTCCTATAGTAGATCGCCAGAGGGCAAGAAACGGTCATTTGTTAGACCGTTACGGATTCTGGCAGTTCTGCGCGCGTGCTCACAGGGCCATATTCGTCGAGGCATAACTTTTGCTCCCGGGGTCGAATTGCGCTGATTCTTATTCCGTTGGATAGCCCTTTGTATTTTCTTTCCATCCATATTTCATTTGCATCATTTGGTTAACATTTGTATATTCTAATATTATCCAACGTTTTGAGTTTTCTGCATAAGTTCTGCAGGGAGGCTTAGGGATAGGTTCACAGGTACATCTTTACTCAGTGATTTGACTGTCTTCCCGGCATCTGATTACACTGATTTTTGTTCTATTGGATAGTCCTTTGTATTGTCTTTCCATCCATAGCTTATTTGCATCATTTGGGTCTCATTTGCTTAGTTAAAAATTGTCATCATTTTAGCATTTTGTGCATAAAATCTGCGTGTAATCTGTGCACAGGTTCACGGGAGTAACTTTCTTGGATGATTTGATTGACCTCCCGAGGTCCGATTGATATGTTCTTGGACTCATTGTGTAAAACTTTGTATTATCTTTCCATCCATATACTACTTGCATCATTTGGGTCACGTTTGCTTAGTTAAAAATTATCATCATTTTAGCATTTTGTCCATAAAATCTACATGTGGTCTGCGCACAGGTTCATAGGGGCAACTTTACTCAGTGATTTGATTGACCTCCCGGGGTCAGATTGATCTGTTCTTGGGCCCGTTGTGTAGACCTTTGCATTGTCTTTCCATCCATATACTATTTGTCTTATTTGGATCATGTTTGCATAGTTTAATTTTATCTTGATTTTCTAGTTTTAGGCTAGAAATTACATGCACTCCGGTGCACATAGGGCCATACATTGCATATCATAGTTGCATTTCCTACCTTGGTAGGTGATCCTCTCGTCTCCATATTGCTTGGGGTCGACTAGGTGACTTATTCGGGACATCCGTAAGTCCCCGCGAGCCGTGGATTCTTACACGGACGTCGGGCCAGTTATACCTTTTCCACCCTTTAGGCTTGCATTTGCATCCGTGTGAGGGAGTTGACCGTAGTCAACCCAAAGTTTGGACCTTATTCTCATAGGATTCCTATCTTAAGGGAATTATTATTAATTCAAATCATTAAAAGGTTTATTAAAACCCCAGAAATATTTTCCATCATATCAACTTGTTTGACTTGAGTGAAAACTCTCACATTGCATTAATTGTGTTGTTTGGGCTTGTCCAGGCCCATTAGTGATGTTTGTGTTACATTCTTTCATCATCCACATGTTTTATTGTTGTTAGGCCAATTTAGCTTAGCCCATTTTGTGTGTCCATTGTCTAGTCCATTGTCCCGTGGTCCGTTGTCCATTCATCTTTGCGTTAGTGGGTCAGTCCCCTCTTGTCCTCAAGTCCATTAAGCCATTGCTTCTCCACTTGTATTCTCCTTGATATCCTTGTATTAAGTCTCCATTTGCCCTCATGGAGCATCATTCCAACCCTTTGTATCATTCTTTTTTCCAATCTTCTTCCTATTCCCGCGTGGAATCCTCTTCCCACGCGGGCCCATCTTCCTGTGGTCCCTCTGATCCCTCCGAGAAACAGACTAATCTCATGGTCCATCTATCAAGCCTTGTTCGCCAAATAGACCCGGCCCAGGCCCATCGTCTTATTGCAAATCATCTTAATGGGCCTTCTTCTCATAATGGGCCTTCCTATCTTCATGGGCCTCCTTCTTCTTCCCATGCGGCTAGCCCGATTCCTAATACTCATTCATCTAATGGGCCTCATTTCTTGAATGGGCCACCTTCCTTCCATGGGTGCCATTCTCTTAATGGGCCCCGTTCCCTTCATGGTCCTTCTATTCTTAGTGGGCCCCCATCCTTCAATGGGCTGCCATCTTCCTCCAATGGGCCCTCTTCTACTCTTAATGGACCCCCTTCCTTTAACGGGCCTTCTTATTCTCTTAGTGGACCTACTCTTCTTAATGGGCCTCCATCTCCTACCCATGTTGCTGCTAGCCCGAGTAGTCCTCATATTCATATTTCTTCTAGGCCCGCATACCCTTCCACTCTCGGAATGGGCCCTTCTTCTTCTCATCCCGGATCCTCTTATCCGGCCCAATATCATCCTAGTCCAAATTCACTGGCTCAAGTTGGCCCATATTCTTCTCGATCTCTCCCTACCTAGGAGATGATTGCTCAAGCCCAGCGTCAGCTTGATGAACTTTAACGCCAAATCGATCCCAAATCCTCCTTAAGTATTTCATTCACATTTTAAGGTCTTCGGCTTCCGCCATCTTCACAAATTCCAGCATATCGCCGTTATGGTGGAGTCGGTGACCCCTATGTGCACTTGAAGGAGTTTATTTGTGAGTCGGCCCAGTTTCGACATGACCAACGCTTGATGGCCTATCTATTTGGCCTGTCATTGGAAGGCCCGGCTCGGGATTTGTTCTTCTCCCTTCCGCAAGAGCAAGTTGTAAATTTTCATGCCGTGAAAGAGAAGTTCATTCAGCAGTTTCAAGACCAGGTTGGGCCCAAGTATTCCATTGTGGATTTGGCCCATGACATGATGAAGCCCGAAGAGGAGTTCTCTACCTTTGCCAATCGCTGGCGTCGCCTTGCCACGCAGGTCCCAGGGTACATTCCGGAGGGAGAGAAAATCAAGATGTTGATATCCAATGCCACACTTGAGTATCGATTTATCTTAGCCCTCAACGACATCACCTCCTGGCAATAACTTTACAGTCGAGCCCGCTTCATCCGCCAACAACTCCAAGATTCCCTTGACCCCAAGTCCTCTCCGCCTTCTACATCTCTACAAACCCCGCCATCTACATCTACCTGCACATACCAACCTTCCGCTTATACATACCAGTATCCTTCCACATACCAACCCTCCACGAGTCAGTCATACACCCCGGCATATCAAACCTCCATGAGTCAACCTACTGCCATTCACAGTCAGCCTTCCGCTTCCACATACCCACATGCATCTCCGCCTATGTCTCCACCCCTGGTCAAGGAAACACCACATCCTGAGCAGGTGGCTGCCGTCTGTATACCCCCTCATCCTGCTCCACATATGCCTTCACCAAATCTCTCCACCACTAGCCAAGCACTATTGCCTATGCAACCTTCACTTTCGTCTCCACAACCTTCTCCACCATTATATATCCCTCGGCATCCACCTTGCCCGAAGTAGGCTCCTCGTCTTCCACTACCGGAGTGTTTCACCAATATCTTTCGGGCTTTGATGGCCACTCACGCATTGCCACACTCTCCAGCTGTACCTTACCGACCCACGGTCGGGGATATGCTCCAGTTCTGTTATTTCCACTGCCAGTAGGGGCATTTGGCTGAGGATTGTCCCAAGTTTTGAGATTATGTTTATGATCTAGAAGCTAAGAAAAGGATTGATTGGGCCGCTATTCACAAAGTCATTTTACATCTTCGCAGCCAACCGTAGCAGCAAGAAGTGCCGCCCGGTCAGTCTTCTCCGTTACTTCAAGACCAGGGGCACCCCTGTGATTCCTCGTCTAGTGCTACACTTGCTCCATCACCTACCTTGTTACCTTCACCATCTCCTACCCCGGCTCCATCGCCGTCACAAACCCAAGCCTCTACTCAGGCTAGTGCCTCCCCTTCTTCTCCCGCCACCACTACCACTACTTCTATCCCTAACACCACTCGATGCATTGTGTTGATACGTCGACAGTGGACACCACAACCTCCCTCTTCACCCTCTCCACCTCCATGTCCACTACCCCCATCGCCTGCATCACTATCCTTACCATCTCCATTGCCATCACCATCATCTCCATTTCCACCACTAGTGCTTCCATCACCACCTCCATCTCTGCCATCACCTTTGCCCGAGCTTGAGCAAGCCACACATTTGCCTTTACCTTTACCCTCAGCCACGCCTTCACCTTCGCCTTTGTCGCCACCCAAGCCTATCATCGTCACATCGCATGTGCCTTCACTTTCCATCACCACTCCCGTTGGAGCCTCCATGCTTTCCAAACCTTCATATGTGCCACCCGAACATATTCCCTTTACTTCTCCAACCACTTCCACCCCACGGAGCGGGTGTGCGCTTCCTTTGGTGCCCCTTGGGTCTAATCCCCAGGCAGACAATAAGCCAAGTCAGGATGATTCAGTGCCAGCCATGCATTTCAAGATTCAGGATTTTATCTGTCAGATGCCGGTTCGCGTCCTGGTCCCTGGTTATTTTGGGGATGATGCACCTTCACTTTCAAAGATGACAGTTGCTAAGAAGAGTTCCCTTGAGTTGATGCAAGTTTCTTCCCGAGCGAGGCCGGTGGCAATCTCTTTACTCGTCGGAGGGTTCACCATTGATGCTATTATTATCTCTCGCTCCGTTGTTGTTCAGATAACTGGCCAAGAGGGGTCCTCTACCCAGATTGTGCTAACTCATACGGCCGCTAAGCAGATTATGCACTCTATGTTCAAAGGGTAATTGGCCGTATCTTCTATATTCTCCGAGGACATTCTGCACATTCTATGCAATCTCCCTTGGTTCATTAGCAAGCCAGTCATGTCAACGCCGCTCATTACTCTCCCTCAGTTTTGTCCTGCTCTTCTAGCAAGGGAGCTATGTTTCGTGCCTGATTGCCGAGGGGAGATGTCAAATCTCATATTGCTTGTGCTGAGAGACAAAACTCCATCATTTTCTTATATTCATCCTTCTAAGGAGTCACTTGCTCAAGGATGTCCACATGTTGTTAGCACCAGATGTTCAGGGGTAACTGCCCAACAAGGATGCATGTTCATAGACGGGCTAGGTCATCCGCCAGATGGGCCCGCTATTTGAGAAAACATTGTAGATTAAGAAGCCCGAAGGCCTGGGTCCGTGTCAGATGGATTCATTTCAAGGAGATTTCTACCAAGAAGAGGTGGCGGCACAAGTTCAGGGGCCGTCGATTGTACACTCAGGGGTCCACTTCTTCCTCTTCTTCTTCCTTTCAATCATCTTTTCTTCTGCTCAGCTCCCACCCTTGGGTGGTGTACCTCCCGTCCTCTAATCCAGTTTCCATAATTTTCTCTTCTCTTTTCTAGTCCATAAACCCCCATCCTTCTTTCTCCCCTCATCTGAAACCTCTGGATTCTCCATTTTCTTATGATTTTAGGCCTCGGCCTATGTCATTCTTCCACCCCTATCTCAGGACATCATCTGATTCTTCCCCGGGACTTCCGGGTGCCACTTGTGGTTCTTCCCCGACCTTATCAGGTGTTTATGCTTCTTCTTCCCCGCCTCTGGCGAGTGATCGCTACTCTCCTTCTCCGACCATGTCAGATGATTCTTATTCTCCTCTTTCTTCTCACTCCTCTTCACCCTTTCAGGGTCACCACCCTTTTTCTTGCTATTTTTGAGGCTTTAGCCCGTCTTGATCTCAGTTAATCCATGTTTATTCTGTATCTGGTTCCTTGTTATCAGGGCCTCAGTGCCTTAACGAGGGAGTTCTAGCCCTCGTCTCTCTTCTTTTTTATCCCTTCTTCGTCCAGTATGATGTCTGCCACTCCTCTGTGTCGAGGAATCCAATCATTTGCTCTCCTTTCATCCTTTATCCTGGGAAGCAAGGAATACAAAGCTACTCGCGCTCCTAAAAGCTCGATGATCGAGATAGCTTCAGGATGCCGGTTTCCACGCTAGGGATTTGCAAAGGTATCTTTATTTTGTGCAAGAAATGTGCTTTCGTTTCCATTATTTCTATTGTTTCTGCACATGAATCATTAACATGATTGAGTGGCTTTAGGAGTCTTTGTTTAATTATATCTTAACTTTGTGTCAAATAAAAAAGTTAGCTTCTGCAGCACACCTTAGGCTAGTGATAGCTCCGCGTTGGAAGTCTAATTCCTTTTCCCTTTCGTTGAGGGTGACCTTTTAAGTATGGGTTTTTCACACACTACACGGCGAGCCATAGCTGATTCGTCTGAGGAACACTGTTGCTACTTTGGCCATACTTTGGGTATGAACAAAAGTCTTTTCTCCTCTCTGCTCGGCCGAGTGTAGGGGCAAGAGATGGATAGATGAGATGACCAACCTAGGCATTCCCCAATACGAGAGAGGTCTCAAATAGGGGCAGTCTTGACCCTCGAATATGAGCGTTCATGCATTATCTAGCCAATAAGGGCTGTCAAAAATAAATGGATGAATCAATGCAAAATTATGAAAATTAAAGGTATGGTAAGAGTGGAAGTACAGTTCCCCGCGGGACGTCATGAGCCTAGTCGCATGCGTGCCTGATAAATATGGGTCCTAAAAATTGAAGACGCAAAGCCCCGACGCAACAGACCTACTCATTGAGGGGTAGTGCCTTGAAAGGAAGTCAAGTCATGATGTCTCCCATCCTGCATAAAGCTTGTCTCCAATTTTCTTCTACTTCTCCCTCTTAGGCTGGGTTGTATCTCGGGTATGGCCTTAGTAGGGGCACCGTTCTTTAGATGCGGTTGATTGTGGTAAGCCACCCTCACATGCACGCCCTATTTAAGGGAAGTCTTTAATGAGAGGGTTAGGAACGACAATCCCTGGCCAGTAGTGTGAGCTCGTCTTGGGTGCTGCAGATTGTTATTTCAAAATATATATATATATTTCAAAATCCAAAAAAATCAAATACTTCAAAAAACCTAAAAATTAAATATTTCAAAAAATTCAGAAAAAATCAAAATTTTCAAAAATTCAGAAAAATCAAATATTGTTAAAAATCCAAAAAAATCCAAAAAATTGAAAAATCTAAAAATATTTATCTTTTTGTTCCTTTCTATCTATTTATTTTGAGAACTGATACGTAATTTGTTTGCTAAGTATGCAGGTTGCATGTACTCAAGCTTTCCTTGCTCCATATTTTGTTCTATCTGTCTCATGTTCACATTTTCTGATCTGTTCTCTTCTTCAATCATATCTCTCGATCTGTTCTGTAGCTTTAATCCTTCTCAGCTTATTTAATATGATTATATCTTCATGAGAGGGGTTTGCCTCATGATTGTGAACCTAGCGATTCTACTTCATTCTGATCTTGGGCTTTGATTGAAGGGCGTATTTGTCATATCTTTTGTCTCGTCGTGTCCTTGTCACGTGTTTATGTCCCTCTGTGTCATCCCACACACGTTGTTTTATCCCTCACCGCGTGTTGTTAGTTCTCTTGCATATGTTGTTTAGTCGCCCCTCTATGTTCCGTGTGTTGTCCCAACCGTGTGGTCATCCCTCATATTCTTGACCCAACAGTGTGTTGTCCCACCGCGTTGTTATCTTGTCCCACCATGTTCATCATGCATACATGTGGTTTGTTCATGCCATTGTATATGTGTGCTTGCTTGTCTTGTTGTATTGTTTTCTATTCGTTTGATTATGTTGTGTTATCTGTCGTTCAGTTGATGGTTATGTTATCGTAGTTATGTTCATACTTGTTTGTTCATGTTATGTTCATCATGTCTGTCTTATTGGAAAATTCATAAAAATCTAAAAATCAAAATCAAAAAAATGTTGCTTCGCTTGGCAGGTAGGTCAGGCATGGCTCTCTATCCCTACTCATTGTTACATTACTATATGGTATCTAAATTATTATAGCCTCTCAAAGATCGACTGGTTGCCCGTGTGTTCTGGGATCTGATGTTCCCCTTTAACAGAAACGATGATGATCTAGGAGCATACGGTTAATCGTTGGATAGGCCGCTCGGTTGAGTCGGGTGGGGGACGATGGACTCTATCTCGCACGCCATGGTTGCAAGACGACTCTTGACCCCGTCTTGACTCAGTCTAGCAATAGTATCCTTGAGTACTTTCTATTTTATACTTTCTTTGCATTCGTTTTGATGATTTCTTTATTTTAGCCCAGCATGCATCATGTCATTTTGAGCACTCACGTCTCAAAATTCTCTCAATGATTTCTCCTTAGCAATGGTTGATTGTGCTTATTTTGGGTAAGAGATTTTCATTCCACTCCGAATTTGAATGATTTCTCTAATCTGCCCGCTCGGTCTGGTTGGCCAACGTGATTCCTGTCTGGATTTTATCTTAGTCTTATTCTCCTTTCCAGCTCTTATGCTATGTTTCCTTCCGACCCACTCATTATCCGTGGATTGTGTCCCCGATGAGGTTGGTCGTGTTTCCTTTCCTTTCTTAGTTTAGTTCTCCAGACATGCCTCATCCTTGTCAATCATTCCTAGTGGTTAGTTTGGCATTTTCGATAGAATTCCTGTCGCTTGTTGGTTGTGACGGGTGTCTTTTACCTTGATGCCCGCTTATCAGTTCTCTCCGCTTCATCTCCGCGTCATCTCTGTTTCACCTCGCTTCTGCTTTCGCTCCATCTCCTTTCCATTCCACCTCTGCATCACTTTCACTCATTCCCTTGCAAAGCGGACATCAAGGAGGGGCATCTGTTGACACCCGTTTTTAGCCCGCAAGTTACGTCATTTCTATTATTCATCATTTTTGATGTCCCGAATTATCCACTATTTTGGAGCCTTCCTTGGATGGATTTCGAGCCCATTTCATTCCCTTTGAGCCCTAGAGATCATGATTTCTTAGATTCTTTGGAGCTTATCTTATCAACTTCCGACTTCTAAGTCGACTTACGGCCCATTTAGGTCGGCTTCCATCGAGCAATCGGCTCTCTCTCACTGCGCATTCCTGAAAGCTATTATTTTTCACCCTCTTCTAGTCTTCTATTCAAAACGTTCCCTTCACCAAAGTTGTTCATTTTTTAAAGATCTACAATTTCTTCTTCTACTCCATTGGCCAGTTCTATCCCGATTGTGAGATATTCATATTTTTCCAGCTGGCTATGCTGTTCACCTACGTCCCACATTTTCTCTCTCTGTTCTAGCCCCATTTTCTCCTTCTTCTGATCCTTTTCTCAACTTTCTTTCTTTATGCAAGTTGTTACTCTCTCAGTTATCTATAATTTCTTCTTCTACCACTTTCTCTAGTTCTATCCCGTTTGAGAGATACGTTTCAATTTCTAAAGTCGCGCGTAGTCTACCCATAATTTTGCTCCATCGGTGTGAAGGTCTATTATTAGACCGTCAGAGCCCATGTAGTGGTCTATTATTAGACCGTCAGAGCACGTGTGACGGTCCTATGATAGACCGTCACAGTCAAACTTGTCCGAAATCACCCAGTTCGACCCCTAGAGCGTGGCGGTCCATCCTAGGCCACTAGAGACTATGACGGTCTTATGATAGATCGTTACGTAAACCGAGAGTCCAATTCGTGCTAGACTTTGCTCCGTTTCTATGCGTCGTGGCCCTCTTGCAAAGCCCATAACTTCTTGAATTCTACTTCGAATTGAGCGCCGTTTGTTCCTATGATTTCTCCTTTATATTATCTTGAATTTGGTCCATAGATCTCAGATTTTCATTACCTATCTTGCTCAGAAACGCAGATGAAAGTTGGGGGTTTATGCGTCCTAGTTCAACACAAACTCTACAGATTAAGCTCTGAGGCTCCCTTCTATAAGCCATATCTTCCCGATCCTTCCACCAAATTGAGTCCCACTTGTTCCTACCTCTTATCCTTTGTATTATCTCGAGATTGATCCATAGAACATGAATTTTGCTGGACTCTATCCTCTAAAATCTTAGGAGAACTTTCTGGGTTTTCTGTAACCTCTATATAAACTGCCTAGTTCACAGTTGCAAAGGAGGGCTCTTTCCGGACGTGGGGCGAAGCCACGCTGCAACGCCAACTCACAACTTCGACCCCAGCTTGAAGAGGGAAGTATTAGCTTTCTATTGCATCCTTCTTGGCTTGATTTCTTGGTCTATACTCTTAGTTCTAGTCTCCTCAAAATCACAAATCGTCACAGTTTTCTACATTTTCTACTACACATATTTTTGCACGTTTTGCATCAACGTTTTCTCCTTATTCTCTCAACCAAATTCCATGATTTCAAATCCTATGCATGCACAACACACACACCTATTATTTCCACCCTTCCACAGGGGTTAAAAACCCTCCCCCCGGTGAGTTTGCAGTCATTTTTTTTACCCCTATTTTATCACTTTGGGCAGATTTCTACACTTCATGTTCTAATGGGTTTTTGCCTTTCTGTTTTGATCTTTGTTTTGCAGGAGAGCATGATATGGACGTGAGGCCCTCTTCTTCTAGCCGACTGGAAGACGAGGAGGCTTGATCCCACAAAGTTCTCCGCACCCCGTTTCAAGCGCGATCAAGTCTTTAAGTTCCAAGGTACACGGCGCCGTTCCTCTCCTTTCTTCATCCTTTGGCGTTGTTGGAACCTTGGTGGCGATCATGGTTAGTATTTCTCATCCTTTCATCCCCCTTGTCTTTGATTCACATGTTTATGCATGTATTAATTTAAAAGGAGGCGGGATAGGAATCTAATTAAAGCAAATCTACAATTTTTCAATTTCTCCTCTAGTCAAGTACACAATCCCTCAACATATCTTCCAATGTCTGAATCGTCCTCTCAGACTGGCCATCTGTCTGGGGATGATATGCCGAGCTAAGCTTCAATTGAGACCCAAAGGCATTCTGTAATCCTTTCCAGAGTCTCGATGTGAAGCGAGGATCTCGGTCTGAAATGATGGACTTCGGAACTCCATGCATTCTGATAATGTTTTCTACATATAAACGTGCCAGGATTTCCATGGATTGCTTCTTCTTCATGGCTAGAAAATGTGCGATTTTTGATAACTGATCTACAATCACCTAAATGGAATCATTGCCCTTGAAGGACCTGGGCAACCCTGTGATAAAATCCATGGTGATGTCCTCCCATTTCTATTGAGGTATCTCAATCCTTTGCATTAAACCAGACGGTCTTTGATTCTCTGCCTTCACTTATTGACAAATCAAAAATTTGGCTACAAACTCAGCCACATCCTTCTTCATACCCTGCCACCAAAAGGTTCACTTCAAGTCTTGATACATCTTGCTACTGCCCGGGTGGATGGAGAACTTTGACCTTTGGGCTACTTCCAAAACTTCATTTTTCAATTCAGCCACATCTGGCACACAGACCCTGTGCTGAAATCTGATAACACCTTCCTCATCATGAGCAATACCTGCCTTGCCAATCATCCCTTGCAACTGAGGATCATCTCGTTGAGCTTCCACTACGCTATCCATAACTGCTGACCTGAAGGGATAACTGAGCAACAAAAGCTTGGTAATGTTGTGGTTCGATCAGTGTTATAAAATAGACATCATCTTCAATCATCTTCCAATCTTGATGCATTAGTGATCTCTTCCGGATAAGAGCATCGGCTACCACATTTGCCTTCCCTGGGTGATATAGTAGCTCAAAATCATAATCCTTTAAGAATTCTACCCACCTCTTCTATCTCAAGTTCAACTCCTTCTGAGAGAATAGGTACTTGAGACTCTTGTGGTCCGTGAAGACTTCAAATTTGACTCCATAGAGATAGTGTCTCCAAATCTTTAGTGCATGAACAACAGCTGCCAGTTCTAGGTCATGTGTAGGGTAGTTCTTCTCAAGTTCCTTCAATTGCCTGGAAGCATACACCACAACCCTACCACCTTGCATTAAGACACAACCAACTCCGATCCTTGAAGCATCGGTGTAGAGAGTGAATGTGTCGATGCTATTCGGCAGGACCAAAAGCGGGGTGAATGTCAAACAATTCATCAACTCTTGGAAACTCCGCTCACAGTCCTCAGACCATACGAACTTCACTCCTTTCCTTGTTAATCTCGTCAAAGGTGCGGCAGTCGAAGCAAAACCTTTAATGAATTTTCGATAATAACCAGCCAATCCTAGAAAACTCTAAATTTCAGTGGGAGCCTTCGGAGCCTCCCATTCCAACACAGCTTGGACTTTTGATCGGTCAACAGCTACGCCATTGCCAGATATCTAGTGGCCAAGAAATTGAACCTCCTTGAGCTAGAAATCACACTTGCTAAACTTTGCATATAACTTGTGTGCTCGAAGAGTCTCCAAAATAATCTTCAAGTGCTCCCTATGAGACACTTCATCCGGGGAATAAATCAACACATCATCAATAAAAACTACCACAAATCTATCCAAATAGGGCTTAAACACTCGGTTCATTAGGTCCATAAATGTTGCCGGGGCATTCATTAGACCAAAGGGTAAAATCAAGAATTCATAGTGCCCATATCTGGTTCAGAAAGCTACCTTCGAGGTATCCTCCTCCTTGATTCATAGCTGATGATATCCTGAGCACAAGTCAATCTTCGAGAACATCGTAGCACTTTGCAACTGGTCAAAGAGATCATCAATGTGAGGCAAAGGATAGCGATTCTTCACCGTCACCTAATTGAGCTTCCGGTAGTCAATACAGAGTCAGAGTGACCCGTCCTTCTTTTTCACAAACAGGACTGGGGCTCCCCATGGCGAGACACTTGGTCGAATAAAGCCTTTGTCTAGCAGTTCTTCCAACTGCTTCCTCAAATCAACCATCCTTGCTGGTGCCACCCGATAAGGTGCTTTATATATCGGTGTCGTACCGGGTAAAAGATCAATAGAGAATTCGATCTCCCGGACTGGCGGTAATCCCGACAAATCCTCCGAAAAAGCATCGGAGAAGTCTTGAACAACATGAATCCTCTCTAGTGATGGCGCTTCCTTGACCTTAGTTGTGGTCACTACTCAAGCTAGGAATGCACTGCAGCCCTTGTATAATGATCTGGCAGCCTTCATGGCTGAGACCACATACTTTCCTGACCCAATCTTAGGCAAAGGGTGAAAAAACTCCTTCTCGCCAGGAATGTGAAAAACAACTCGCTTCTTCCAACAATCAATGAGAGCATAATGCTTCTCCATCCAATCAAGACTGAGAATAGCGTCGCAGTCCTTCATCTTCAAAAGATAGAAGTGACCAGGTAATTCCTGCCCTTCACCACATATGGGTAAGGAAGGATAACTCCTTGTAGTGGACAATGCTCCGGCTGGTGTGTGCACTTGAAGGGAAACATCTAAGTCTTTTGCTACCAAACCCAACTCATCATGCAATATTTTTGAAAATCGATTGGACACGAACGAATGAGTAGCACCCGTGTCAAACAAAACTCTAGCATAGAAGGCTGATATCAAAAGTGTACCTTCAGTCACATGATCTGCTTGTTCCGCATCCTCCTTAGCCAATGCGAATACTCGTGCTGGCGCACGGGATTTCGTGACTGGATTTGCTGCTATTGGCGCTGCAGTTGCTGCCATTGGGACTTTAGTGGCCGTAAACGATTGTGCCTTCGGACAATCCTTGATCTTATGATCAGGGCTTCCACATCTAAGACACCTACCAGTCACCATCCAGCACTCCTTACGACCATGCCATTTCCTGCAATGCTTGTATTATGTCTTGTCTCCTGACGATCCTCCCGATCCACCGGCTTGTGGTGAAGCTGACTTTGTCAGTGCATAATCTGACGGTCGAGATAATGACTTCTTCTTCTTACAGTCTTGTCGTCCAAAAGTCGATGATGGCCTCTTCATCAATGCTTTCTTTTCTTCTTGATATTGGTCCATTTCACTTCCTTGTCGGCATGCCACACTCAGAGCTTCTTCCATCGTCCGATGATTGAATGCCACCAATCTAGTCCTCAGGGATTGTTGAAGGCCCATCACGAACTTTTTCACCTTCCTTCGTTCATCAATCACAATATGAGGTGCATATCTTGCCAGCTCGGCGAATCGTGCCTCATACTCAAGCACCGTCATGGACCCTTGAGTCAAAGTAAGGAACTCATGCTCCATTTTGTCTTGGACATGTTCGGGAATATACTTCGCCTTGAATAGACGAACAAATTCTTCCCATGTCGCTTCGACTAATCCGTCCTCAAATTGGTTCTGTAGAATAGAGGACCACCACATATCAACACGTTTCTGAAATCATATGATCCAAATTGAGTGAGCACAACGCTAACCAACCACTTCGCACAAAATATAAAAATAATTCCCTTACCTCCAACATAAATGTTGCCAAATTGACCTTCTCATTCTCATGACATCAAATAGTTCGGAACACCTTCTCCATTGCACGCAACTAATACTCCGCAAGTAAGGGTTGACTCTCCCCCTTAAACGATGGCAGGTTCATCCTTCGGAACCATTCCGCAACCGACGGCCCTTCCATAACCCTTGGAACTACTTCCAGAGGCGGTGGGGCCTGAACCACGAATACCATAGGTTACTCACGAGGCCCGCTAAATTAAAACTACACACTTCAACCAATCCAAACCATACCTGGGCTTGATCCTGAACTTAAGCTTGCAATGTTGCATGCGCATCCGCCTGGGTTTGCATTACTCGCACCAACCCTTGCATGAAAGCACCATAATCAACAAATGGCGGCGGCGGCGGCACCGACAATCCTTGTTGACCTTCCTCCACATCTCTCCCCGATTCCTCTTCACGAGTAGGGCCAGCAACAGGGCGACCACGGGATGCCATAACCTTATAAAACAATGGATTAATAAGCTTGAGCTCCTAATTGTTACTTATTTATATTTCTTCATATGTATATTTTTGGCTCATATAACTTATGAAACTATCTAGATCTTGGGATATGAATCTAGTTGATGGTTTACATATGTAAATTCTCAACCTTGGGCTCTGATACCACTCTTTGTAACACCCCATCTTAGGATCCGGTTCAGTTTCTAACTCTCTTCGAATTTAAGGAAGATGCCACAGTAGGAACAACCCAGCAGAATAGAACTGGTTGATGAATTACATAAATGAAGAGAACATAAATATCAACGGAAGAAAATTTCTCATCTCCATCAAGTAGATAACATACCAAAACCACAATAGTCCAATTCTAATAACACGTAAAAGTTCTATACAACAGTCCATTATTAAAGAATTCAAATCTCCTAACAATAATCACCTCAACTGGAAAGAAAAGATCTCTAAAGATTACACCAAATCCTCTCGATCGGAGTACCTACACACTAACTCCTCGTCCTCACTAAGGGAATCATCTGAAAATGTTTAGCAAGCATGAGTCTAGGAATAGACTCAACAAGTTACTAAATTCAAATTATTTCCTTTTGTCCACGCCTAACAACTTCGAGGATAATTAAACTAACAGAGATTAATGATACTTAGAATATCTGAAATCGGGTTGATGGGGACAAAAAAATAAGTTTGTAACAGAAAATAGGTGTATATATGACTATAACTTCATTTTTCAGAACTCACTTGCTTGCTCAGATTTTCAGATAACAGAAATAGAAACTTCCAGAAATTCATATGACTGAACAGATTTTGGAAAACAGAATTTCAGAATTCACACAATTTCAGAAGTCATATGTCTTTACGGATTTCAGATACAGAGATAGAATTTCAGATAACATATGGCCCAGACACAGTTCCCAAACCACCATTAGAAGGTCAAACAGACAGATACTCAGTCGCCTAGGCAATGGTGACGAGTCTTAGTTACTGCGCAGAATCGGGGGATATTCTCCCCACCTTAACTAGTGAAACTTGTCCACCTCCAGGATTTCACCTCATGCCCTCGAGGTCAGAACAGAGTCAGCCTCCTTACAGGGGAAATTCTGTAGCTTGGCTCCAGAACCTTCTATGGCAGCAATGTCCATATAGCCCATATAATAGTTCTACATATATATATACAATTCACACAATTTTAGAAGTCATATGTCTTTACGGATTTCAGATACAGAGATAGAATTTTAGATAACATATGGCCCAGACACAGTTCCCAAACCACCATTAGAAGGTCAAACAGACAGATACTCAGTCGCCTAGGCAATGGTGACGAGTCTTAGTTACTGCGCAGAATCGGGGGAAATTCTCCCCACCTTAACTAGTGAAACTTGTCCACCTCCAGGATTTCACCTCATGCCCTCGAGGTCAGAACAGAGTCAGCCTCCTTACAGGGAAATTCTGTAGCTTGGCTCCAGAACCTTCTATGGCAGCAATGTCCATATAGCCCATATAATAATTCTACATATATATATATATATATATATATATATATATATATATATATCACAGTGTATTCTTTTCACTAATCTGTACTTCAACTATACTTTTCGGCACTTCTTAGTTATTGTTAAGATATCTTAATTTCGGAACTTTTCAGAAATAAACATTACAATAGGATTTCAAGTTTTTGTACAATAAACATGGTTGTTTCTAGGTTACACATGCGTAGAAAATAATTCATAAATGTAAGTATAGAATTTTTATGAACATGAAATTTCTACAGTAGCTTACCAACTTAGTTATCTGTCATTTCCCAATAATTCAGATTTTTCTGAATCAAAATGGCCCTTCAAAAATCTCTTTTTCCTGGTTTTTGGAATTTGGGACAATGCACAAGGTAGGTCATTGTTTCTAGGTTACAAATGCGTAGAAAATAATTCATAATTATAAGTACAGAATTTCTATGATCATGAAATTTTTATAGTAGGTTACCAACTTGGTTATTTGTCATTTCCCAATTTTTCAGATTTTTTGGAAATAAAATGACCCTTCAAAAATCTCTTTTTCTTAGATTCTGGAAAATGGAACAGAACACAGGAGGTAGGTCGACACAGTCCTGTATCGACACAACCTTGAATTTACAAAGGGGCTACATCGACCGAGTCAAGGGACTGCATCGATGCACACCTAGCCTTCAAAGGGGCTGCGTCGACGTAGTGAGGGGCTGCGTCGATGCACCCTTAATTTTCAAAGGGGCTACATCGACGCAGTCAGGGGCTGCGTCAACGCACCCTTAGTTTTCAAAGGGACTGCTCTGACCCAGTCAAGGGACTGCATCAGAGCACCCATGGCTTACATAGGGGCTGCATCGAGGCACCCTAAGGCTGCATCGAGGCACCCTAAGGCTGCATCAATGCACCTCCAACCTTCAAAGGGGCTGCTCCGACCCAGCCAATGGATGCATCGAGGCACCTCCAGTTTTCAAAGGGGCTGCTCCGACCCAGTCAATGGCTATATCGAGGCACCTCCAGTTTTGAAGGGGGCTGCTTCGACCCAGTCAATGGATGCATCGAGGTACCCATAGCTTACAAAGTGGCTGCGTTGATGCAGTCAAGGGTTGCGTCGACGCACCCTCAGTTTTTTTTTTTCTTAAAAATCGAACGAACCTTACTTAAACCATGTAGCTTGAATGAAAAACCAGCAGGGGAAAAGCGATGATCTTGTTCTTATGCTCTTTACAGATTTCTTTTAACCTAAACCATCAAAGCGGTCTAAACCATCTCAAAGGATTAATTGAGTTTTAGAAACTTGCATAGATGTGTTAACATAGTGCATGGTATTCTAACTAAACAAAAATGGAACTTTTGAACAAAACTAAAACAAATACCATGAGATGTTTTCGACTATGGATGTTTTCTTTTAATCTAAGACCTCTGAAAGCAGTTTAGAACATGCCAAAAAGATGTTTTGAACTTTAGGAACTTGCCTTAACAAAGAAAATTGACAGATCAAAAGAACACGCTTCTCGATGTAGTCTCTTCGGTCCAGAAGTCATTAGAAAGACACCCTCACACAGCCTCCCCATCTAACCTCTCTTGCTAACAATCGGATAGCAAGAGTGCTCACACTCTTCACTCTCAGAATAGAGGAAAAATAAAACACCAATGTCTCCTACGACTTGCAGAGAAAATGAAGGAAAATGATTGCCAACTCCCTTCCAATCCGACCCTTTAAAAGGTCATACGGTTGTTATCAGGGATTTTAAATCTCAACCTTTAATTTAAATTAACCTTAATCTAATCACAAGGGAAACTCTAAAACGATCAATCCCACGTAAGTATCCTACGGTGGATAAAACAAATTTCACACACAATAACATTTTTCACTATTCATTAGCCACTTTAAAATTTTATATCTCACAATATAAAAAGAATTTGAAAAATCTAATTGTTACCCATTAATCACCTCGATTTACTCTATCATAAAAAAATATAAAAATAAATAAAAACCCCATGAAATGAAAATCTACCCCAAAATGAATAGTAACCTCATCAAAATGAACCGTGGGACATTTAAAACCCACTATTTCTCACCCATTTCTCCGGCTGTACTTATATACATTTAAGTGAGCTTCATTTAAAACTCACTATCTCTCATCCGTTCTCCTATTATATCTATATTAATTTATGTGAGCTTCATTTAAAACTCACTACCCACTCATACATGTATTATCTGTTATGCACATATGTAACACGTGAGTTTTCTTAGGAAAAAGGGTAAAACTCAACAATAACTATTCATTAGCCATTTTAAAAATTGATATCTCATAATATAAAAAGAATTTGAAAATTCTAATTATTATCTATTAATCACCTCATTTTACTCTATCATAGAAAAATATAAAATAAATTTTTAGACGTAAAAATAAAATTGAGTGAATAGTAAAAAAGTATGAATGAATAATAATTGCTATGAGTCACAAGCTATCCTGAACTTTATGAATTGTGTATATGCCTTTATGTGCTCTTCTCTTTTCATTTGAATAGGTATAACGTAGAAAACGTTTTAATCAAAAACTAACTTAAGTTACAAATTTTTATTTGCTCAAAATTTTAAATTTACAATTATTGAAAATCTTTTATTTAATGCATTATCCATTTTATTTATTTAGTTTGGAATTTAACATTTCATGCACTAAACAACTATTTTATCAATTTAAACAATAGAAATGCTTTATTAATTTTGAAAATTTTCCCAGACACTACACTCTACTTCTTCTTCTTATGTCTTCATCCGTTAAGCGTCAAAAGGTAGGCAATCTCCCAAGCCAAACAGTGAAGAAATTATCATGCTAGATGATAGTGCATGGATATATCCTTATATCATGTCTCTATGATACATGCTATCAATTTTACGTAGGTTAGTGATTTTCTATTTCATGTAAAAATAGCGACCTGAATAGTGGTCGATGATTAATGAACATCTGTGTTGTAGGGCGTTGATTTCAGAATTAGCGTCAGTCTTCTGGATGCTATTTAATTAGCGACCATCACCTAGACGCTATTTCTTTTATCATATTTAATAATTAATGAATGTTGTAAATTAAATAACTATGAAACCTAATGGCAATATCTCTGCATGAACATGTTTTCAGAGTCTTCCTATTTTTCTCTGCATTCTCATGTAATTAGTTTCCTTAAAATCCCCAAAAATCGCAAAGTACCACTGTTCATGCAAACTTAAGGAAATAAACAGTGATTTGTTTCTGAAGCGTATCTGGTCGATGCATGTTGAGTTGCAAGCCTAAAAGAATTGGCGACCGTTCGCACAGTCACGACTTAATAAAATAGCGCCTCTGCACAAAGACGCTGATTACTAAAAATTTATTAAAATAGAAATAAACTAGAAAATAATAAATTGACGTCCCTCCCTTGGACGCTAATTAAAGATATGACGCCTTCCTGAAAGGATGCCAATAATGGTAAAATTATTTTAAATTCAGTAAAATTATTGATTTGGCGCCTCTGTAAAGAGACACTAATTCTTGAAATAATACCTTCCTACTTGGATGCTATTTCTTTATCTCTCATGTTTTATTGAGTTTTGACCCATACCGTGGGTCTGATGGCACTTCTATCTCAAGTCCGAGATGGAGTCCCTGTTTCATGAGTTTCATGTTGACACACTATTTCTTGGGGATTGAATGACCCTCCGCCGGATATTCCTTCTACCGGATTGAAATTTCTCTCTCTAAGGCCTTCGTAAGACTTCGCTAGCATTGGATTCCCTCAAGGCAGCCGAGCATGTTATACCCTCAAAATCTTGGAAGCCCTGTTTATCATGTCATTCTGAAGAAACATAATGCCCTAGCCATCACGGAGCACTGTTCCTGGCGTTCTGTGAGAGTTCGGTCACTGCTTGGAATTGACGACCAGGCCAGTGGACGCCATATTGAATTAGCGGCTGTCACAATGGACGCTATTTCTTCGTGCATGTCATGTTCACAGAATTAGCAACCACTATTGTAGAGTTTATTCTATAATTGCGGCCTGAGTAGACGCCAATTATCCCAGATTTCATGAATGTCCTGGTTTCTCTATGATTTATCACTATGTCATCTTGTCCAACGTTCTGTCCTTGAAATCCGTGAATCTACCTTAATGTTCCTACATGACTTGATCCTTGAAAATCCTTTGGCCATTAATTGACATGGAATTCGTCTAGAATTTAAAAGGGGATATGGGTCCAACAAACTTGACACTCAATGCTAGAACAAAACTGACGGGGTATGGATCTGATCCGATGGACGAGGCAAAGTCCAAACATGTTTCGGTATTATGATTGATCGGGTGTGGCATTGCACCAATGAAAAGCAAGATTGATCTATGACATTTCCACAAAAGTTTGACATGTTCATGACTCAAATGTTTGAATTCATATTATACATATGGCCAATCGTAGAAATGATAGTCTCATGATATGCTCTTGTGAAAGTGAGCACCTTATTGAAATACTTGTTATTGTCTCATTATGATTGTCCTTGAATTTATTTCCTAAGTATTGTCCTATCTATTTCCTTTATAGTTATTGAAATTATCTCCAAATTGTTGATATATCTCGTGCCATTATAGTTCTTGATTATTGTACCCCTACATGATCTACATTTCATGTTAAATTGTTAATTACTTAAAGCTAACTTGGAGCAAGAGATATGAGACCTACTGAGCGTTCGCTCACCTAGTATTTTTTTCATATTTTTCAGGTAATAATGAACACAAAAACAACCAAAATGCGCAAGGGCAAGAGCGAAGAGAGCTTCTGCAACATAGACAAGACCTATAGTCTTCTGTCTTATGTCAAGATTAGTTAGTCAAGAGTCCATTGTAATTTTCTTTTATTTTGAGTCTTTTAGTTGGAGGTAAAATTTGTAATAAACTTCTATTTGAAATTCCAATAAATTATATTTTGTCTAATTATATCGTGCCTTTGTAATCTGCTTTGATTGCCAGGACTATTTCGCTGCCACGTTCCGTGCATTCTTCCACTGCTATCAGTTCGGGGCTTGACGGAAGTTGTATCAGAGCCTAGGCTTTTCTGAATCCCTAGGTCATTAAGTCCAAGATATAGGTTGAGTTGTCATTGTCAATTACCCTATAGGAACCCGGTGAGATTTGGGTAGAGCCTTAGGCTAACTAACATATATAAGTTTTTCTTAAGTTAAAATGATATCAACACATGAATAATGATCGTTTAAAACTTATTTTGTAGGCTAAGATGGCTGCCGAGCGAGCCCAATGGAGGGAGATGCAACATACTGTCCAAGGTTTAACTCAGGCCTTACAACAAGTAGCACAAGGCGGAGCTCAACATGAAATGGGAGATTTGTATCGGAGCTTCCAAGCAATGAATCCCCATAAATTTAGTGGGTCTACTGACCCGGATAAGGTCGAGGATTGGGTTCGAGAGATAGAAAGTGATAGAATATATAGGTGCACAGAGGGATCTAGAGGGGGGGTTAATGGATACCTGTTAAAACTTTTTGCTTAGACAAACCTTCAGCCTATGAAAAACTTATTGTGCTTAAGTAGATCAATAATTGAACGCTCGAAAGACTAATGCAGATGATAGAAGAATACCTTAGTGGTTAAATCACTCAATTACGGAATTCAACTAAGCTATGATAGAAGGCTCAGCATTATTGGAAAACTGATGTATAGGTCGCACTTACCATTTTGACCCTTCTGAGTGCAACGATACAAGACACAAGAGATCACCCATGATCTGAACAGATCTCATAGAAAGAACCCAAGACACTAAAATGCAAACAAAATCTGAGATTCTCCTGAGCATAAGGATAAACACATTACAGTAAAGAAGATTATAGATGGGTAGCACACTTAGGATCATCAACCAAGCACACACAATAAACCTGCGAAAAGGAGAAGAGAATAAGGGACAAACGCACAATGCATACCACGGTGCAGCAGAATTTTTAGGTGGTTCAGCTAACCCAGAGTCAGCCTACGTCCGCCCCTCGCTCTCACCGAGCGAGGATACCACTAGCACAAGTTAGAAACCAAGCAGACTTAGTCTACAACAGGATGCTGCCTAACAGCTTGAACCAGAGGGAAACAAATCCCTTGACTTGGTCTTGCTTCCCACAAGACCAGCACCCTAGCTCTGCTACCCACAGAACTAGAACTGGAGGACAACCTCCCTTCCTCTGAATCCTTAGAGGGCAACTGGAGATAAATCTCCCTTCTCCTAAATCCTCAGGAGGAACCCGTGAGTGACACCTCGTCACTCACAACTGAAGAGCAAGTGTCCCTTCTCATGTTCGCACGGGAGGAACCCCGATCCCAAAACAAGGAGCCGGAACACAAAAATGGAAATGAAGAATAAAGACCCAACCAAAAAAGAACAAAAATAGAAATAGCTTCGAGGAGCACAATGACTCTGGATTTGATCCATGAGTCAATACATGAGAAGATCTTCAGGATGAACTGGTTGCACCCTCTTTCTTCTTCTTACGATCTCTTTCTGTGAACTCTCTCTTCCTCTTTCTTTTTCTTCTCTTCTCTGCTTGCTCACTTACTTCTCTTTCTTTCCCTTTTCTTCTACTAGCACACTGATTTTTTCTTTCTCTTTGTTTTCTGCTGGCTCACTCTTTCTCTTCTTCTTTTTCAGCTCTCACTCTCTGGTGGCTTCTCTTTCTACTCTTCTATCTTTAGGGAATGGGGCGGCTTTTTATAGAACAGAGCCTCTGGAAATGGACGAGGCAAATACCTAGTGAAATCTCATTGGTCCAACTGGCAAGAGAATATTCTTCCTCGAAAAACTTCTGAAAAAGTGTGCCATCCTTTCTTGGATCACATGCCATTGTATCGTTGGAATCAGCTTTCTAATCGGGTCTGATTCCGATTGTGAAACTGGGATTCAGATCTTTAGTCCTGTTAACGCATGAAGATTCTACATCGACCTGATTACTTAGGCTTTTATGCATCGACCTATTTGATGAATTGCTTGTCATGTGGCATCGACCTTACTAACAGATTTTGAAGTGGCTGCATCGAACTTTTTCCTCTGAAATAGCTGAGGTGCATCGACCTTTTTCCTATGAAATAGCTGAGGTGCATCGACCTTAATAATGTGATAACTGAGGTGCATCGACCTTTCTAACAGATAGCTACATCGACCTTTCCTCTAAAGTAGCTAAGGTGCATCGACCTTACTAATGAGATAGCCAAGGTGCATCAACCTTACTTATGAAATAGCCGAGGTGCACCGACCTTTCTTCAGTGATAATTTGATGTGCATCGACCTTTGTTCTGAGCTAATCTTTGATGTGCATCGACCTTTGTTCTGTGCTAACTTGACGTGCATCGACCTTTGTTCCTCAATTGCTTAAGTGCATCGACCTGGTGTTGTTGAGAGTTGTTAGGCTTCATCGACCTTTAGAACTTCAAGTGTTCATCTGCACCAACCTGCCAGATCATACCCAACACATGTGCACTGCCCTTATATGCATGAGATCTGCATCTGCACTGACCTGCCAGATCGTGCCTAACACATGTGCACCGACCTTATGTGCATAATAGTGCCATGTGCGTCGCCCTGATGAACTGACCGCATACATATGCATCGACCTTTTACACATGATGGTCTATATGCATCGACCTTATGAGCATACAATCAGTATCTACATCGAGGCATCTCCCGACTGTATCAAGGCAGCCCATTACTGCGTCAAGGCAATCTCTTCATATTTGCTTCTATGACAAGCGCTGCATCGAGATAGTGCCTAGCTGCATCAACATGTTCAGTCAGAGTATGTCAACCTGCTCTTTCAGCTTCACTGATTTCTTCATGACTTTAACTTAACCTTTTGCCTTATTCTCAGAGCATGTTCTATGGAAATTTTAACACATCTTCTATAGATAGTGAATTTATCATTTAGGCAAATGTATGACATGATATATAATGAAATCATCATACGCAAATGTATCATAGTCAAATGCAACATCAACAGTGTTTGGCATCATTCAACCACATAGCATCAACACATATGACATCATGCTTAGATGAGTCATAGTGTTTGACATCATCAAAACCACAGACAGGGGTACAACAATCTTCCCCTTTTTGATGATGGCAACACTATGAGCACTATGAGTCATAAAAGAACATGCTGACTCATATAATACTATTCTCCCCATTTGACTTCATCAAAAAGGAAATTATAGTTTGAGAAAATCAGTAGAAATAAATGTGAAGCATGCATGGCTATGATAAACTATTCTCCCCATTTCCAAATGAATTGTAAACTCCCAGACATGCAAATCATGTAACTGTACTCCCGCTGAAAATGTGAGGTGATCAAGCAAGAGAGAATATTAAGTAGATCATGCAGAATGTAGACTAATCTCCCCCTTAATATCAGAAGTATGCTGATGAAGTAATCTCCACTTTTGATAGAGCAAAGGTATTGTAATGGAAGAGATGAGCATAATATATCAGCAAAATCACAGGGGCAGTTGGACAATTCAGGCAGTGAGAGAATAACTCAATAGGTAGAACAATCTGTAGAAGATATCAACTAGCAGAGTCTGAAATGATGCAATCAAAGTGTTTCCAGTAGGGTAAAAACCGAACATAAGAAATCAACAGATCTTTCAAAAGAGTAAGGAGGATTTTCAATGAGATACCAATGCCATAAATTCAAATTTAAAGATGTTTCAGAGTCTTCAATTGTAAGGACTTATGGAGGATCTTTACTGAACTAGATGGTTTAAATATAATATATTCATAGATTATCCAAAAGAAGTTTTTTGTACTCATATCTGATATCAATCTTTAATAAAAATGAACCATGCTGTCATATTAACATCTAGTTTAACCTCCCACCATCTTAATCATTCATTGTCAATGACTCTTGTAGGGTTTGCATGAAGTAGTATTGAGATTAAACGCTCATGAATGCAACTGATTTTGTCCATGATTTCAGCAATTTATCCGTTTCAATTATTTTTTTTCAGATTTCTCGTTTTATGTAGCAACAACTTTTTATAAAAAAAATTTCTAGAGCAATCGAGTTTAGTGCACATTTTTTAACTAGTGGTTACACGTTGTTTAGACGCTAGTATCCTTAATCACTTAGTATGACTAACTGTTGTGCTTCATATTGAATAAAGATAACTAGGGCACTTCACGACATAGGTTAACTCCATTTCTTTGATGAAGGTCTCAGTTTCTCAGTGCAACCTAACCATTGCTCTACCTTATACTTTCACATTTTTCATCAAATTTTCAGCAGAGATAACTGTGGCACTTCATGACACAGTCCTTTGGACATGGTTTCTCGGTGACCAAAGTCATTGCTCTGACCATATTTTACTTTCAGACAATTCTCATAACAATCAAATGTCTAAGAACAGTACTTACATCATGTATCTCAACCAAGGTAATCCATGATTTTAAAAACTTTCAGATTTCATAAGATCTTACTTGATATAACATGAATCAACTGGTTTAAGTTTTATTAAAATGATTAATTCAGATATTTTCAAGATGTTCAAATCTAAGCTCAAGAAATATATTGGACTTAAACCACATGAATCTTCTAGACCTTCATAATTCTGTATAATAGAAGACTCCTTTTCCAGATCGTTTTCAAATTTATGAACAAGGTATAAATTGAAATATTCATGAGTCTTAGACAAATCAAGGAAATTTTAGAAGAAGCCAGAACATAAAGTAGTGGAGACCACTAAGCATGAGTGATAATAACTGATGCAGTAATTAAATCCTAGAAGATAGCTGATAGTGAGCAATGATAAAGATAAGCTCAGCGAAATAGCAGTGATATCCAGGAGACCATCAGACATATTGACTTTCAAACAACAATTGAATTCCGATCAAGTGACCTAACCATGGCAAGCTCCCTTACAGCAAAAGCAGGAGCAACAGATAGTAGCTTCCAAAGCCATGAAAGTGATGTACTCAAAAGATTTCAACACAAATATGAGTGAAATTCAGACTAGCTGAAAACAGGTAAGAACCCAGAGATTAGGACAGCTAAGTAGTCCTAAATTCAATCACAGATTTTAAGGAATTGAGATGAATTCCACTTCACATGCAACACAGAGTATTAATCAATAATGATCATAGCTGAAAGATCAGCACAAACCGAATCAAGGAGCATCGGTTGACTGAAGTGAATAGTTTGGTCGATTGAAGTAGACAGAGAGTGAGCGATGAAATAGATATTTTAAACACCCATTTTCAGAATCCTATAAATGCTCCCCCTGAGTGTATGCATGAGCCAACCAACTTGACATATCAATGTCAAGAAATGACATACATGAATGCAGACAATGGTCAGGCATTATGATGCATGTGAATAACCTAGTGCATATAAACAACCTGCAGAAAGCATGAACTTCTACTATGTTTATGCATGCATGCCATGCAATCAGTTTTGACTTTTCAATAGGAATATCATGCAATCTATTTTGAAATAAGTGTATTCATAAGAACATACAAATGCACATTACTAAACGGTGAGATGCAGGGACTCCCCCTCTCTCAGTGCACTGAAACATCTAATGTGACTTGAGGGCTATTCAGGGAGTTTAATGAGTTATGCTCTTGAACAAGTTGATCATAAAAAATATTATGCAAGACTCAAGACACACACTTGACCCATGGTACCAGGCAGAGGACTTAGTCTAAAAATCACCTCACACATGGTTAGAACTTCTAGACAGACCTCATCTGCCCTTTGGCACTATACCATTTGATATACCATGTGATCATGCATGAAGGTGCATGACAATTTCAGTGCAGTCATATATGCAGTTCTATGTGCAATGCAAATTTTTGACAGTCGTCTAAGCACATATGAATGCAGATGATGATTGCATGCAACAGATATTCAATATTTGTGTGAGATGTGCATTATGACTTATGCAGATATTTAGACAAATGCAAATGGACTTATGCAATTATCAAACTCATGCAGTTCAGATTTTCAGAATATAACATTCAAATCATTCTCAATCTAATGTATGCACAAATAACTCAGCATAAGCATGAAGGAACTCATGTAGAGCAATTGCAAATGTTAGATGCATGAATTTTTACTGGCAAGTGGACCATGACATTCAGCTATCTAAATAGGATTACTGAAAACTCAAATTGTCTATCAGTGAAATGTAGAAGTGGGGTTTTACCAAACTTTGAATGCCTTGCTTTATTGACCTCCCCTTTTTATTTCCTTCCTCTAAGGCACACCTGCAAAACAAGGACTCTCATTTTTGGTTTAATGGTACCCAATATTTCTTGGGTCCAGAGAAGTTAGCTGCACCTCTTTTAGGTGATGTCCTTGACCTCAGGGCAATAAATTCATCATTCTTTAAATGATGACATTCATCTATGATATGCCCTAACAATCCACAATAATGACATTGAACATAGAAATCATGCTTTTTAAAGAATTTTGCATCATGTGTCCGAGTGAAAGTAGGACTTTTGCTCTTTCTGGCATGAGTGTTGTGATTGTGTTTCAAGTACCAACAGTCTTTGATTGTATGGCCGGCCTTACCACATGCATTGCAATATAGTTTCCTTGGAGCAGCTCCAGGAACATGGTTCCTTCTAAAAGTCTTATACTCATTCTTTTTCACAAACCGACAGTCATGCATTGCATGACCAAAATGACCACAGTGAAAACATTTGTGCTGCCTTTTCTGGGCAACTTGTTTGTTTTGTGAACCCTTAGTGAAATGCATGATAGGATGCGATATACGATCTAGAGGGGGGGTGAATAGATCAGCCACCCAATTAAAACGAATAACAGCAGCTTCAAGTGCGGAAATAAAACAAGCTGCTGTCAGACGACAGATAGATGAACAATACTATAGATGAACGCCGACCGAACAGATCTAACACGGTCCTAAACATTCATCTACTACTGATCGAAGAAATGACCTAGATGCACACAGTCTGCAAAGCAATCGCACAGAAGTCAGAGATTTTTAAGGTGGTTCGATCTCAAACCCGAGATCTACGTCTACCCCACACTCCAAACCAGAATGTGGCTTCCACTACTGATACACAGCTTCGCTGATCCACAGCTTTGGGGTCAAAACCCTACAGACAGCTGGGCATTACAACTTATGTCGTCCATAGGAATCCTCCTCTACAAACCGCTGGGGACTTACAGCTTTACCCGACCAGAGCAATTCACCTCTGCAAACAGCTGAGCTTCACAGCTTGCTCCGCTGATACACAGCTTGGAAACGAGTTTCTAAAATGAAGATGAAAAAATAAAGTGAAGAAATGAAAGAACCCACAAGGGGAATGTAGCTCAACACTGAGCAATTTTAGCTCCGGTTCTGAACCAGGAGACTGAAGAACAAACACTTTCAGTATTCTTTCAAATACTTCTCTCTTGACTCTTTCCTTCTCTTTTCTTTTCTCTGGATCATGCAAGCTCTCTCTACTTCTGCTCTTTCGAAGTATGTTCGCAATTACGATCACCCTGCTCCTGAGGAAGAAACTTCTTATTTATAGAGCAGTAAAAGGATAGGGCGTGTGGTCATCACGATTCCCTCCCAAATATCTAGGTCACGTGTCAGCATCATAGCATCGTTGCTTTCCACGTGTCACGATCCTGGCACTTTCTTCAATCTTGGATCTCGTGCCCTTCTTAGTCTTTACAAAAAGGTACCTGTCAAGGCATCAGATATGGATCATATTCAGACAATTATATGATATAAAGAGAGGAGATTACATAGAGGAAGTGTTTTGATGCACGGACTCAATTGTGGTGGTCACATACACATGCTCAGACTGAATCATCTCTTCAAAGGTAGATGCACCGACTATCGTGTGAGAAGAGCAGTGCACTGACCTAATGCAAAAAAAAAGCACAAAGAAGATATGCACCGATGCATGACTTAATCAACGTGTAGTACCAAGGGTTGCACCGATGCACCTAACATACGAGGGCATTTCCACCGACCTAACACACTTCAAGGCTACGTGCATGGAAAATGAAGTGCACAGACTCACGTATGCATATGCAAGTATTGCACCGACTCATTTCAATACTAGGATCAAAAATTGCACCGACCGTGCTGAAACACGACATTGCACCGACTATCAATTGCAAGGCATCGTGCAGTAACAAGACCCTCAGACCACTATCCACATAAACAATACCATGCACTAAGTTTGTTGAACAGTTGGACTGAGATATGCACGAACCTTGGCCTTAGACAATTGACCTTGTACTGACCTTGAGATGCACAATGACAAGGAATGCACCGACTATACAGATGATGCATGAACCTGAACAGACTAGCATCAGCTTAGGTAGCGTGCAGGGTTTAAACTGCACAGACTTAAGAGTACATGTAGCATGACATTCATTCGGACATCATTCAATCAAATCATTCATCAGACATTAAATCGAATATGTTGACTTAACATGATGACTCATAGTGTTTGCAATCATCAAAACTACACAACATCATCAAGGCACAAGGGGCACAACAATCTCCCCCTTTTTGATGATGGCAACACAATGAATAAATACCATGAGATGATATAATCAAATGTAATGCATACCATGAGATGATGTAATCAAATGTCATGCATGCAACTACACAGGTTATGTATGCACAGACTTATGCACTGATTGAGACTCCTACCCCTTGAGCGTAGACTCTCCCCCTGAGGAATCTTAATGCAAACACACATTCTCCCCCTTTGCCATCATCAAAAAAAGGAGGAAAGAGAGGAACAACGTTCTATGTAACAGTTCAGAATGTGAGCAAATTATGGCGCAACCCTTAAATTATATGAATCGAGTAATGGGCTTGCTTGATTTCAGTCAGGTTTAACAGTTATAGAAGGTAAAGAGAATTCACTCACTTTCTAAAATTGGGTTATATACTCCATTTATAGCAATGAACCTGAGTCACATAACCATAAAAGTCTAGGTCGAGACAATACCCTAGTTACTTTAGAGAAAGTGAAGAGCACGGAAAGTCACCTGAATTTGTATTTAGGTTAAACAATTGACACTCAATGACATTTGTTTTCTAAGGGTTACAGTAATTTTCATTCACTAGCTTCTGAAAATTGAACTTATTGAACAGACAAGTATCATTTATGCCGTTGACATTAGGTGTATACCTTGATTAGAAGCTAATACCCCCAGTTACTAAGCATAAACTACTATATCTATTTCTGATCAAAAGCTACAGAGATAGTTTGCACCTTTGACGTTACGGGTATACCTTGATCAGAGGCCAGTACCCCTAGTTACTCAGTGAAACCTCCCTTGTAGATTCGACCAAATGAACAGAGTTAACCTGAGTCACTTCATGACTTAAGGTACTCTCCATTTCTTTGATAGAGACCTCAGTTTCTCAGTGTAACTCATTCATTGCTCTGCCACTTTGTTCATTTCTTTTTCTTTGATGATCTTAATTTTTGCTGCCCTTATAATTTTTGGAGTGACTTGTTTAAGAACAATACAAAAATTTTAGTTTTCAAACCTTAACCATCACTAAATATGTCATGTTCAGATACTGTGAAGACATGTTCTATTATAATCATGAGATAGAGGTTAAGAGCTATAAGTATTTTCTATCACCTTATTTTCAGAAGACAGTCTTTTGAACTTTACAGCCTATTAAAGTTAAACCTTCGGTTCATTCAATGAGCACATGTGATTCTTATAGCGGAAGAGTTGTAATAATTACAGCTCAGGACAATGAACCAATTACTAGACTGTTATCCATTCTGAGAAAAGGAGTGGACATTAAGGAGCAGAGAGAGAGAAGGGGTTGAACTTAGTTCTGATGTTGCTATCCTCCCCCTAACATCAATATGCATTATCTAAGATATGCAACAGGCAAATTTTGCACCGACCTTATCCTTCATGAGCAATGCAATGTGCATCGATCTTATCATGCAGTTTGGATAATAGATGCACCAACTTACATGTGGCTGGAATGCAATATGCACCGACCTACATGTTGCTACGTGTGACTTATGCTTCATGCGTAGTATGCAATGACCAGAGAGATCATACATGGCATAAACTAGGTGTAGTACTTGTATCAAGACTTTGTGCAATTTATACATAACCATCAAACAATCTGTGCAAGACATCAAATAATCGATTACATAAGGATCTTCTTTATTCAACTGCTTAAGGAATAGGCTGATACACTTACCTCATACAGCTCAAGAGTGAATTTATTCATCAATCTCGTGCTGAAATTTACACAGCCCTAGTTCTCGTCTTAAATATTTAAATCTTTCATTTCTAAGGGGTTTTGTAAAGATATCAGCGATTTGTTTTCCAGTTTCAACAAATATCAATTCAATTTCATTCTTGCTCACTACATCTCTAAGAAAATGGTGTTTAATTTTAATATGCTTAGTCCTAGAGTGGTGAACAGGATTTTCAGTGAGACAAATTGCACTGGTGTTGTCACATAGAAGTGGAATGCATCTCAGATTTATCTGATAATCTGAGAGCTGGTGTTTCATCCATAGTATCTGGGCAGCACAGTTCCCTGCAGCAACATATTCTGCTTCAACAGTGGAAAGTGCCACAGTGTGTTGTTTTTTAGAAGCCCAAGATACTAGACAACCACCTAGGAATTGACAGTAACCACTAGTGCTCTTCCTATCTACCCGACACCCAGCATAGTCTGCATCAGTGTAGGCTAGAAGCTCTAGCTCACATCTAGCAGGATACCATAAGCCTAGTTCTTGGGTGCCTATTAGATACCTAAAGATCCTTTTCACTGCACTAAAGTGTGATTCCTTAGGACTAGCATGAAATCTAGCACATAAACACACTGCAAATTGAATGTCAGGCCTAGATGCAGTGAGATACAAGAGAGATCCAATCATACCTCTGTACAGCTTTTGATCCACAGAGTTACCTTTGGTATCTTCATCAAGGCTTGTTGAAGTACTCATTGGAGCTGTAATGTCCTTGAGGTTGTCGAATTTGTATTTCTTCAGGAGGTTCCTTATATATTTGGACTGAGTGATAATGGTTCCTTCTTTAGTTTGAGTCACCTGCAGTCCAAGAAATAATTTCAGTTCACCCTTTGAGCTCATCTCAAATCTTGTGTCACAAGTTTAGAAAATTCCTTACATAATTCAGGGTTGGTTGAACCAAACACAATGTCATCCACATAAATTTGGACAATGATGATATCAGGATGACGTACCTTGGTAAACAATGTTTGATCAACTTCACCTCTTGTGAACTTCTTTTCAATAAAGAATCTACTTAGTCTGTCATACCAAGATCTAGGAGCTTGCTTCAAACCATAGAGAGCTTTATTCAACTTATATACATAAGAAGGGAAATCTGAGCATTCAAAGCCAGGAGGTTGATGGACATAGACATCCTCCTTAATTTCTCCATTGAGAAAAGCAGATTTTACATCCATCTGCTGGAGAGTTATTCCAAAGGAGCATGCATAAGCTAACAAAATTCTAATAGCTTCTAACCTGGCTATAGGGGTAAAAGATTCTTCAAAGTCAATTCTGAATTCCTGGTTGTACCCCTGAGCAACAAGTCTGGCCTTATTTTTGACAACATTACCTAGCTCATCAGTTTTATTTCTAAAGACCCATTTTGTCCCAATGACATTTCCATGAACATGAGGTGGAACTAGGTGCCACACCTTGTTCTTGTCAAACTGATTAAGCTCTTCGTGCATGGCATTGATCCAATGCGCATCTTTGAGAGCATTGTCAATGGTTTTGGGTTCAACATTAGAAACCAATGCATATGCATTTAATTCATTTTGAGCTCTAAGGAAGCCTCTAGTCCTAGGAGGTTCATGCAAGTCACCAATGATATTTTCAATAGGATGGTCTCTTAAAAATCTGACATTGATAACTTGGTTACCTTGATTTTCATTTACCTCCCCCTGAACAGCAGGCTCCTCCGCATTGACTTCTTCAGCTTCTTCTTCTTAGTCTGATTGGTTTTCAAGTTTTTCTTTCTTAAGAATTTCTCCGTCATCTTCTTTTCTGCATTGACCAACTTCAAAGTTACTTAGGGACTCATCAAAGACAACATGTGGAGATTCCGCAACAGTTTTAGAATTAAGGTTGTACACTCTATATGCTCTAGTGTATTCAGAATACCCAAGAAAGATTCCTGGATCACTTTTAGGTTCAAATTTATCAAGATCTCTTTTATCATTAACATGAATGAAACATTTACAGCCAAAGACCTTGAAATAAGCAATTGAAGGCTTCTTACCTTTCAGAATCTCATAAGGAGTTTTCTGAGTGAAAGACCTTACCATGGCTCTGTTGATTACATGGCATGCAGTATTAACTGCCTCTACCCAAAATTTTCTTGGTAAGCCACCTTCAACAAGCAGTGTATGGGCCATCTCCACAAGTGTCCGGTTCCTCCTCTCTACTATTCCATTTTGCTCAGGTGTTCTTGGGGAGGAGAACCGATGGGTAATTCCATTTTCCCTGCAGAAGTTTTCAAATTGTGAGTTTTCAAACTCACCTCCATGATCAGACAGAATATTTTGATCAAGTGTTCATTTTTCTGTTTGATATTTAAATAGAACTCCTGAAATTCAGTAAAAGCATCATTCTTGTGAGTGATGAAGAAGACCCAAGTATACCTAGAGAAGTCATCAACTAGGGCATATCCATATCTCCTCCCTGACAAGCTCACTAATCGTGTGGGTCCAAATAAATCCATATGTATCAGCTCATAAGGTTTAAGGAACATGTTTTCAGTTCTTGATTTAAATGACTTTCTAGTCTGCTTGGACTGTGTACAAGCACCACACACCTTATTTTCCTTCTTGAAAGAAACTTCAGGGAGTCCTCTAACCATGCTGTGTTTATTCAATTTGTGCAGAACAGTGTAACTAGCATGGCCTAACCTACGATGCCACAGAAAGGCTAAGTCTTCTTTATTAGCAGTGAGACATAGGTTAGAGTGTGCAATATCATCTAGATTTACCATGTAAATATTATTCATTCTTTTTCCAGAGAATTTAACCACATCAGAGTCAGGTTCAAAAAATTTACAGCTAAGTGCATCAAATACTACCTTGTGCCCTTTATCACATAGCTGGCTGATACTTAGAAGATTATATGCTAATCCATCCATCAGCAAGACTTCATCAATGCAACAGGTAGTGCACTTACCTACTTTACCTGATCCGATGATTTTACCCTTATTGTTTCCTCCGAAGGTGACAAGGCCTCCATTCTTCTCCATCAGCAAGCAAAATTTATCCTTGTCCCCCATCATATGCTTGGAGCAGCGACTATCTAGATACCACATGTTGTGCTTGGCTACCAGGCATACTTGCAATCATAGTCACGGAGAAAATTTTGGAACCCAAAACTGTTTGGGCTCCGAAGCAGAAATAGAACAATTCATACATGACAGCAAAATTTTTGGGATCCATGCTTGTTTGAGAGCAGGTTGATTGGTGGATTTTTTGACATTTCTTCTATTGTTTCTCTTCTTCTCAGCATTAGCAAGCTGAATTTTTCTTGATTTGTTATTTGTCCTGTCACCATTTTTCCTTGCACTCTGATTGTTTTTGTGCCAGTTCGTAGGCCAATGAGCATTCATGAAATAGTGGCCAACGTTGGTCCTTGGCTGACTGTAAACGGTTTGTTTCCTAGAAGCCCATATTCTAGACGGCCCAACCCAGTTTTTATCCTAAAGTCTGTATGTCTGTGTGGTACATGACTGATATCTAGACCTCCCTTGAGCTCTACTCCATTCAAACCTATAGAATTGTTGAGGCTCCACATGATGGTGTCTGGACTCTGGGCTGGTGAAAGTGGCTCGATTGACTTCTGGCATAAGTGTTTCTACCTTGCACCCTAAACTCGCTTGACTTTTTCATGGGGGTGGGTTGAGTCTTCCTCTGAACTATTGGTGGTGACTTGTTAACCCTAGCCTGGGGTTTTGGTGTGCGCGAAGGTTGACCCTTCATCTGAACTCTACCCTGGGAGGAAAGGCAATGTGTACTATCATGGCTAGACTCACCCATTTTCTGCTTGCCCTTGTCCTTAGCACTGGGCAATTTGGACTCAACAACTTTAACAGCAGATTTCACATTGCTCATTTTGATGAGGGACCCCTTTTCCTTCTCAGCAACGAATGAAATTGTTTTCAAAGCAAAGCTCCCTTTAGCTGCGGAGTTATACCCGAGGCCTTCTCTTCTGAAATTTACTTTTGACCCTAAGAGTGCATTCAAATTATCAGATCCTTGGGTCATGTTTTCGATAATTTTCTTTTTATCTTCATTCTCTTTTTCTAGGCGATCAATTGATTTTTTTAGTTCATGGTTAACACCTAGAACAGCTTCATATTTCTCATTCACAACTTTCATTTCATTTTCATAATTCTGAAATTTCAATTTTAATTCGTCAATCACATTTTTCAGATTATCAGTTTCTCTTCTAGAGTCTATTAATGCATGCTTAACATTATCAACTTCAGCACATGAATTTTTTAACATGTCATTTTCGGATTGCAAGCAGGCAAGTTTATCAGACATAGTTTTGTCATTCATAAGAGAATTTACTTTCTTCTTCAATTGTCTGTTCTCTTTTCTGATATCATCTACCTTATCTAGCAATTCTTCGTAAGCATCTTCCCAATCTGAAATAGTATAATGCTCAAAAGGAGATGATACCTAGTCCAATTCTTCCACTTCTTTTTCATCATTTCTGGCCATCAGACATATGGGCTTTTCTTCGTCTTCACTTTCTGATGTGCTGCTCAAAGTGCCCTCGTCCTCGTCGCTCCATGTGCACACCATTGCTTTTCCTTTGGGAGCCCTTTTCTTGGCCTTTTCTTTCATCTTCTGGAGCTCTAGACAATCAGCCTTCATATGACCGGCCTTCCTGCAGTGGTATCAAACATTAGTGTCTATCTTCTTGGTAGAGTTAGATTTGTACCTGTTGTATCTTCTGCTGCCATATTGTCTTCGGCTGAAATTTCTTCCTTCTTTTCTAAGAAACCTTCTGAACTCTCTGGTCAACATAGCTATTTGATCTCCTTCAATTTTAGATCCAGAGAGGCTCTGATCACTGGACGATCCATTGTGGCTGGATCGACTGGAACGACTCGCGCTTGCCTTCAGAGCAATAGGCTGCCTCTTTTTCTCAAGCTCCTCTCTCTTTGGCAAATTCATTTCATAGGTCATCAATGAGCCTATTAGCTCATCCACTTTGGTATTCGGAAGATCCGTCGATTCCTCAATAACTGTCGCTTTTGTATGCCATATTGGAGTCAGGGATCGCAGTATCTTCCACACGATTTCATAGTCAGAGTAGTTTTTCCCCAGATTTCTGAGACCATTGGTTATGAGGGTAAGACGAGCATACATCTCGGTGATGGTCTCGCTGGGCTTCATCCTGAAGGCTTCATACTCTGAAATTAGTAAATTGGCCTTGGTCTCCCTCACCTGAGAGGTTCCCTCATAGATGACCTCCAGCTTATCCCACATCTCTTTCGTTGTGGCACACGAAGAGACTCTTGCAAATTCAGTGGGATATAGAGCACATTGTATGGCATTGATGGCGCTCCAGTTGAGAGTAGATTTCCTGATCTCCTCTCTTGTCCATATATCCTCATTAGGATGCAGCTCAAATGGTCCTTTACTGACCACCTTCCAAATTTCATAGTCTTTCGCCCTCAGAAAAACTTGCATGCGGTTCTTCCAGTATGCGTAGTTTGTCCCGTCAAAGTATGGGGGCTTCGTGGTGGAATGTCCTTCCGCCGTCATCCCTCTTGCATTCATGGCCGTTTCTCTTCAAGGCGTTGATCCCTGCAGAAGAGTTAGGCTCTGATACCAAGTGATAGGATGCGATATACGATCTAGAGGGGCGGTGAATAGATCAGCCACCCAATTACAGCAGCTTGTTTTATTTCCGCACTTGGAGCTGCTGTCAGACGATAGACAGATGAACAATACTATCGATGAACGCCGACCCAACAGATCTAACTCAAGACGGTCCTAAACATTCATCTACTACTTATCAAAGAAATGACCTGGATGCACACAGTCTGCAAAGCAATCGCACAGAAGTCAGAGATTTTTAAGGTGTTTCAATCTCAAACCCGAGATCTACGTCCACCCCACACTCCAAACCGGAATGTGGCTTCCACTGCTGATACACAGCTTCGCTGATCCATAGCTTTGGGGTCAAAACCCTACAAACAGCTGGGCATTACAGCTTATGCCGTCCATAGGAATCCTCCTCTGCAAACCAATGGGGACTTACATCTTTACCCGACTAGAGGAATCCACCTCTGCAAACAGCTGAGCTTCACAGCTTGCTCCGCTGACACACAGCTTGGAAACGAGTTTCTAAAACGAAGATGAAAAAATAAAGCGAAGAAACGAAAGAACCCACAAGGGGAATGTAGCTTAACACTGAGCAATTTCAGCTCCGGTTCTGAACCAGGAGACTAAAGAACAAACACTTTCAGTATTCTTTCAAACACTTCTCTCTTGACTCTTTCCTTCTCTTCTCTTTTCTTTGGATCGTGCAAGCTTTCTCTGCTTCTGCTCTTTTGAAGTATGTTCGCAATTACGATCACCCTGCTCCTGAGGAAGAAACTTCTTATTTATAGAGCAGTAAAAGGATAGGGCGTGTGGTCATCACGATTCCCTCCCAAATATCTAGGTCACGTGTCAGCATCACAGCATTGTTGCTTTCCACGTGTCACGATCCTGGCACTCTCTTCAATCTTGGATCTTGTGCCCTTCTTAGTCTTTACAAAAAGGTACATGTCAGGGCATCAGATATGGATCATATTCAGACAATTATACGATATAAAGAGAGGAGATTACACAGAGGAAAGGTTTTGATGCACGGACTCAATTGTGGTGGTCACATACACATGCTCAGACTCAATCATCTCTTCAAAGGTAGATGCACCGACTATCGTGTGAGAAGAGCAGTGCACTAACCTAATGCAAAGAAAGCATAGAGAAGATATGCACCGATGCATGACTTAATCAGTGTACAGTACCAAGGGTTGCACCGATGCACCTAACATACGAGGGCGTTTTGATCGACCTAACACACTTCAAGGCTACGTGCATGGAAAATGAAGTGCACATACTCATGTATGCATATGCAAGTATTGCACCGACTCATTTCAATACTAGGATCAAAGATTGCACCGACCGTGCTGAAACACGACATTGCACCGACTATCAATTGCAAGGCATCGTGCAGAAACAAGACCCTCAGACCACTATCCACATAAACAATACCATGCACTAAGTTTGTTGAACAGCCGGACTGAGATATGCACGAACCTTAGCCTTAGACAATTGACCTTGCACTGACCTTGAGATGCGCAATGACTAGGAATGCACCGACTATACAGATGATGCATGAACCTGAACAGACTAGCATCAGCTTAGGTAGCGTGCATGGTTTAAACTGCACAGACTTAACAGTACATGTAGCATGACATTCATTCGGACATCATTCAATCAAATCATTCATCAGACATTGAATCGAATATGATGACTTAACATGATGACTCATAGTGTTTGCAATCATCGAAACTACACAACATCATCTAGGCACATGGGGCACAACAATGCATGTGTGTGTTTCCTGGATTTCTCATTTCCTTCATTCCTTTTTGAACATTTAATTCATCAGTTTCTAGGATGTACCAATTGTGCATCACATCACTGAATCTTCCACAATAATGACATGAGTCTTTTCTAGTATGAGTGTGTAAGAGATCATGTGACTTCTGTGCAGCATTCTTTGTGCCAGTAGGAGTGTTTTTGAACTTTTTTTGTGGATTTTCTTTCTTTTTCAATTTTTGAGTTTGTTCTATAGTTTTGGGACTGACAGTGGATTTTTAGTTTCTCTGAGCACTGATTTTGAAGATGGGCGCACTGGATGTGCTAGTCCGCTCAGAACTACACACAAATGAAGTGTGAAGCTTACTGTCAAAGCCCTTTTTATTAGCTGGGTTAAAACCCAGACCCTCACGTTGAAAATTCACTTTACAGCCAAGGAGCTTGTCCAAATTATCTTTTCCATTCACAATTTTTTCAAGAGATTTGTTCAGGTCAAAAATTTTAGATTCAAGTTTTGAGACATAGAGCTCATATCCAGCTATCTACTCTTCATAGCAAATAGCATTTTCATTCAACATTTGATTAACGATTTTTAGACTCTCAATTTCTTACTCTACATTCACCAACTCAATAGAACTATCCATGCTCATGCACTTACCTTTATCAAATGTGATTAGTCTCTTAGACAGAGTTGTGTTTAGGTGTTTTAGCTTGTTAATTTTCTCTTTCAGTTTACTATTTTGCTCCTGGAGTTCATCATCAAACACCAAATCACTTAAGGAAGTCTGACATTCATTAAACACTTCTTGTTGATTTTCTGATTGAAGTTTGTCAAAAAATTTCTGAAGCTCTAAATTTATTACTCTAACAGCCTCCAATTTTTCAGAGATCAATCTATTTTCACTTTCAAGATTCATTGATCTATGTTCAGATTCCTGAACCCGGTTTTTGAGTTTCTTGTTTTCAGCTTTCAAATAATCAAGTTCTAAACTAAAATCATCAAGATCTTTTAGTTGTCTTCTAAATATGTCATTTTCTATTTAGATGTCATCTTCTAAATATGTCAACTTCTTTTTCAGAGATTTATTCCATTTTCTCAGTTTTTCATACCTTTCAATCAAATCACCATAAGCATTTTCCCAATCCTCAATAGAAAAACTTTCGAAAGGATTGCTTACCTCTTCCTCGTCCTCATTTTGATCACTGTTGTGATAGCCTTCATCGGCCATCATGCATCTGTCTTCATTTCCTTTATCAGCGGTCTTCAGTCTACTAATATCTCTTTTGCAAACCTGTAATTATAAAAATAAGAATGGAATGCCTTGTTAGTAGCTGCCTTCATTAAATCTAATGCTCTAAGATTTTTAGAATTCCTACATCTATATGTGTCTGTCCACTTAGACCTATCCTTCGGCAAACTGTACGAAGCATGAGTGATAAGTTTCCATAGATCAGGATCAATCAGTTTAACATAGCAACGCATGCAACTGAACCAGGAATCAAAATTAAAACCATTGAAAACCGGTGGATGAGCCATGGAAATCAATTCAAACATAATTCAGGCAATAGACTAAGCACGAACAAAAATACACCTAAAACTAGCAGGATCCTCCGCAGATCGTTGGATTTGATGAATCAGAACCCGCTCTGATACCAATTGATAGAATATATAGGTGCTAGGAGGGATCCAGAGGGGGGGTGAATGGATACCCATTAAAACTTTTTGCTTAGACAAACCTTCAGCCTTTGAAAAACTTACTGTGCTTAAGCAGATGAATAATTGAACGCTCGAAAGACTAATGTAGAGGATAGAAGAATACCTTAGTGGTTAAATCACTAAATTATGGAATTCAACTAAGCTATGATAGAAGGCTCAGCATTACTGGAAAACTGATGTATAGGTCGCACTTACCATTTTGACCCTTCTAAGTGCAGCGATACAAGACACAAGAGATCACCCATGATCTGAACAGATCCCATAGAAAGAAGCCAAGACACTAAAACGCAAACACATTGCAGTAAAGAAGATTATAGACGGGTAGCACACTTAGGATCATCAACCAAGCATACACAATAAACCTGCGAAAAGGAGAAGAGAACAAGGGACAAACGCATAATGCAAACCACGGTGCACCAGAATTTTTAGGGGGTTCAGCTAACCCAGAGTCAGCCTACGTTCACCCCTTGCTCTCACCAAGCGAGGATACCACTAGCACAAGCTAGAAACCAAGCAGACTCGGTCTGCAACAGGATGCTGCCTAACAGCTTGAACCAGAGGGAAACAAATCCCTCGACTTGGTCTTGCTTCCCACAAGACAAGCACCCTAGCTCTGCTACCCACAGAACTAGAACCGGAGGACAACCTCCCTTCCTCTGAATCCTCAGAGGGCAACCGAAGATAAATCTCCCTTCTTCTGAATCCTCAGGAGGAACCCGCGAGTGACACCTCATCACTCACAACTGGAGAGCAAGTCTCCCTTCTCCTGTTCGCACAGGAGGAACCCCGATCCCAAAATAAGGAGCCAGAACACGAAAATAGAAATGAAGAATACAGACCAAACAAAAAAAGAACAAAAATAGAAATAACTTCGAGGAGCACAATGACTCTGGATTTGATCCACGAGTCAATACATGAGAAGATCTTCAGGATGAACTGGCTGCACCCTCTTTCTTCTTCTTATGATCTCTTTCTCTGAACTCTCTCTTCCTCTTTCTTTTTCTTCTCTTCTCTGCTTGCTCACTTACCTCTCTTTCTTTCTCTTTTCTTCTGCTATCACACTGATTTTTTCTTTCTCTTTGTTTTCTGCTGGCTCACTCTTTCTCTTCTTCTTTTTCAGCTCTCACTCTCTGGCAGCTTCTCTTTCTGATCTTCTATCTTTAGGGAATGGGGCGGCTTTTTATAGAACAGAGCCTCTGGAAATGGACGAGGCAAATACCTAGTGAAATCTCATTGGTCCAGTTGACAAGAGAATATTCTTCCTCGAAAAACTTCTAAAAAAGCGTGCCATCCTTTCTTGGATCACATGCCATTGTATCGCTGGAATCAATTTTCTAATCGGGTCTGATTCCAGTTGCGAAACTGGGATTCGGATCTTCAGTCCTGTTAATGCATGAAAATTCTGCGTCGGCCTGATTACTTAGGCTTTTATGCATCGACATGTTTGATGAATTGCTTGTCCTATGGCATCAACCTTACTAACAGATTTTGAAGTGGCTGCATCGACCTTTTTCCTCTGAAATAACTGAGGTGCATCGACCTTACTAGTGTGATAACTGAGGTGCATCGACCTTTCTAACATATAGCTACATCGGCCTTTCCTCTGAAGTAGCTAAGGTGCACCGACCTTACTAATGAGATAGCCAAGGTGCAATGACCTTACTTATGAAATAGTTGAGGTGCATCGACCTTTCTTCTGTGATAATTTGATGCACATCGACCTTTTTCTGAGCTAATCTTTGATGTTCATCTACCTTTGTTCTGTGCTGACTTGATGTGCATCGACCTTTGTTCCTCAATTGCTTAAGTGCACCGACCTAGTGTTGCTGAGAGTTGTTAGGCTTCATCGACCTTTGGAACTTCAAGTGTTCAATTGCACCGACCTGCCAGATCGTACCCAACACATGTGCATTGACCTTATATGCATGAGATCTGCATCTACACTGACCTACCAGATCGTGCCTAACACATGTGCACCGACCTTATGTGCATAACAGTGCCATGTGCGTCGACCTAATGAACTGACCGCATACATATGCATCGACCTTTTACACATGATGGCCTATATGCATCGACCTTATGAGAAAGCAATTAGTATCTGCATCGAGGCATCTCCCGACTGCATCGAGGCAGCCCATTACTACGTCAAGGCAATCTCTTCATATTTGCTTCTATGACCAGCGCTGCATCGAGGCAGTGCCTAGCTGCATCAACTTGCTCATTCAGAGTATGTCAACCTGCTCTTTCAACTTCACTGATTTCTTCATGACTTTGACTTAACCTTTTGCCTTATTCTCAGATCATGTTCTGTAAAAATTTTGACACATCTTCTATTGACAGTGAATTTATCATTTAGGTAAATGTTTGACATTATATACAATGAAATCATCATACGCAAATGTATCATAGTAAAATGCAACATCAATAGTGTTTGGCATCATTCAACCACATAGCATCAACACATATGACAACATGCTTAGATGAGTCATAGTGGTTGGCATCATCAAAACCACAGACAGGGGTACAACAGAAAGGACCTTCAGGGTTATGGAATGTACCGACCAGGAAAAAGTGCTATTGGGAACATACCAATTAGAAAGAAGTGCCAGAGCATGGTGGGAGTCCGTGGAAGTAATCTTGCCAAATGACCAAGGAACATGGAACGAGTTCTTAGAACACTTTAATGAGAAGTATTTTTCGGAGAGAATCTAAGAAAAGAAGGCTATGGAATTTGCATCGCTAAAGCAACGTAGTTTATCGGTAGCGGACTATGAAGCACAGTTTTCTAGATTAGTCCGTTTTGCACCTTATTTAGTTGGCAGGGAAAGGATGAGAGCAAAGAGATTCATGAACAGCTTAAAAGTAGAGTTTTTTCCTCAGTTGGCTCCGTTAGAAATTCAGACTTATGCAGAGATGGTCAAGAAAGCGCAACTATTAGAAGATGCGATGGATATGGCGGAACGAATTAAACGAAAGATTGCCAAGAAAGGGTTAGCAAATGGATCCAAGAGTGGGGAACCCGTATATGGAAAGTAGAGGTCAAATGGGGGTAATGGTTCCCAAAAGGACAAGAAACCCAAGAATGAGGATCAATAGATTATTCCAGCCAAGGAAAAGTGTGAGCATTGCAATAAAGGAGGTCACGAACCAGAAGAGTGTTGGTATAAACTCGGGAAATACATTCGTTGCGGGAGTGAAGATCATAGACTTGCCCGTTGTCCTCTTATAAAGGAGCAAGCGCCGCAAGATAAGCAACAAGGTGGACCGAAGCGGCAAGGCATGCTTCAAGCATTGGAAGGTAACTCTAAACCTGCCTTATTAATAATTGCATGCTTGGATATGGTGATCTTAGTACTTTGGCATGCTATGAGAGTAGATCTAGATAAAATACATGTTTTGGAATATGGTGATTTACCCCACTGTTATGAAAGGAAAAGCATGTAAATTTGGGGACCAAATTCTTTTAAGTGGGGGAGAGTGTAGCAACCCGAAAATCTAAAAAGAGAATAAATGATAATGACTATATAATATTAGTCACATAACAATTATGGAAGATAAATTATAAGTAAAGATAATGGGCCTTAATATTAATTAGTGGGCCTTGAAACCCACTATAAATAAATCCTCGAAAGATAAAAGGCCCAACCACATATTAGAACCTTTGGAACCCAAAATTGGCTTTCCATAGGAAACCAAGGCCTCATTAAATGGGCTTCTAAGAGAACATACATAAATACTATCACAACATGGTCTTTGGGTTATACAAAGCCTTCTCACGTGCGATGGTTTGCATAAGGATTAGGGTTCTTACGAACCATTATGGGACAATGGCTACAGATATGGCAGGGAAGGGATTAGCATGGGAAAGTTGAAACCCATTAGGATTATACGTAGGGAAATTTAATTCCCATTAGGATCCAAGCACATAAAGGAGTTCTTCTCCTATAAATACCAACCCCATTCGATCTAGCCAGGGCTCCTACTGCCTGGGTGATCGACGGGAGCTTTGTACTGCTACTACGTCGACCTTTCTCCTATCCGTGGAAGATCAACTTCTCTGCTTCCTACCGAGTACGTGCGTGCGGCTTCTACCGTGGTGCTACGGCGTTGGTTGTAGAGAAGAAGCGTTGACTTCTTCCTCTTCTTCTTCCTTCTTCTTCGTCTGCAACATCCATCTGCATCCTCTGCTTCTTCTTCTTCCATCTTCATCCGTTAAGCGTCAAAAGGTAGGCAATCTCCCAAGCTAAATCGTGACGGAATTATCATGCTAGATGATAGTGCATGCATACATCTTTATATCATGTCTCCATGATACATACTATCAGTTTTACGTAGGTTAGTGATTTTTTGTTTCATGTAAAAATAGCGACAAGAACAGTGGTCACTGATTAATGAATGTCCGTGTAGAAGGGCGCTAATTTCAAAATTAGCGTATGTCTTCTGGACGCTATTTAATTAGCGATCATCACCTAGACGTTATTTCTTTCAGTATATTTAATAATTAATGAATGTTGTAAATTAAATAACTATGAAACCTGATGGCAATATCTCTGCATGACCATGTTTTCAGAGTCTTCCTATTTTTCTCTACATTCTCATGTAATTAGTTTCCTGTAAATTCCCATAAACAGCAAAGTGCCACTATTCATGCAAACTTAAGGAAATGAACAATGATTTGTTTCTGAAACGTATCTGGCTGATGCATGTTGAGTTGTAAGCCTAAAAGAATCGGCGACCGTTCGCATAGTCGCTACTTAATAAAATAGCGCCTCTGCACAGAGACGTTGATTCCTGAAAATTTATTAAAATACAAATAAAATGGAAAATAATGAATTGACGTCCCTCCCTTCGATGGTAATTAAAGATATGGCGCCTTCCTGAAAGGATGCTAATTATGGTAAAATTGTTTTAAATTTAGTAAAATTATTAATTTGGCGCCTCTGTAAAGAGACGCTAATTCTTGAAATAACGTCTTCCTGCTTGGACGCTATTTCTTTATCTCTCATGTTTCATCGAGTTTTGACCCATACCGCGAGTCTGATGGCAGTTCTATCTCAAGTCTGAGATGGAGTCCCTATTTCATGAGTTTCACGTTGACATACTATTTCTTGGGGATTGAATGACCCTCCGCCGGATATTCCTTCCGACGGATTGGAATTTCTCTCTCTAAGGCCTTCGTAAGACTTCGCTAACCTTGGATTCTCTCAAGACAGTCGAGCAAGTTATACCCTCAAAACCCAGGAAACCCTATTTGTCATGTCACTAGGAAGAAACATGACGTCCTAGCCATCACGGAGCGTTGTTCCTGGCGTTCTGTGAGAGCTCGATCACTACCTGGAATTGACGACCAGGTCAGTGGACGCCATATTGAATTAGCGGCTATCACAGTGGACGCTATTTCTTCGTGCATGTCCTGACCACTATAGTGGACGCTTATTCTGTAATTGGTGGCGGCATGAGTGGACGCCAATTATCCCAGATTTCATGAATGTCCTAGTTTCTCTATGATTTATCGCTATGTCATCTTGTCCAAAGTTTTATCCTTGAAATCCGTGAATCTACCTTAATGTTCCTACATGACTTGATCCTTGGAAATCCTTCGGCCATTAATTGATGTGGAATTGGTCTTGAATTTAAAAGGGGCTATGGGTCCAACAAACTTGACACTCAATGCTAGAATAAAAGTGACGGGGTCCGGATCTGATCCCATGGACGAGGCAAAGTCCAAACATGTGCCAGTATTATGATTGATTGGGTGTGTCGGTGCACCAATGAAAAGTAAGACTGATCTATGACATTTCCACAAAAGTTTGACATGTTCATGACTCGAATGTTTGAATTCATATTATACATATGGCCAATCTTACAAATGATAGTCTCATGATATGCTCTTGTGAAAGCGAGCACCTTATTGAAATACTTGTTATTGTCTCATCATGATTGTCCTTGAATTTATTTCCTAAGTATTGTCCTGTCTATTTCCTTTATAGTTCTTGAAATTATCTCCAAATTATTGATCTGTCTTGTGCCATAATAGTTCTTGATTATTGTACCTTTGCATGATCTGCATTTCATGTTAAATTGTTTATTACTTAAAGCTAGCTTGGAGCAAGAGATATAAGACCTACTGAGCGTTCGCTCCCCTAGTGTTTTTCTCATGTTTTTCAGGTAATAATGAGGACGAAAACAACCAAGATGGGCAAGGGCAAGAGTGAAGAGAGCTTCTACAACTTAGACAAGCCCTATAGTCTTGTGTCTTATGTCAATATTAGTTAGTCAAGAGTCCATTGTAATTTTCTTTTATTTTGAGTCTATCAGCTGGAGGTAAAATTTGTAATAAACTTCTATTTGAAATTTTAATAAATTATATTTTGTCCAATTATATCGTGCCTTTGTAATCTGCTTTGATTGCCATGATTGTTTCGTTGCCACATTCCAAGCATTCTTCTGCTGCTATCGGTTCGGGGCGGGACACAACCATGCGGGTAAACCTTCCGCAAGAACTCTAAAGCCTCGCTCATGGCGAATCGAATCTTGGGGCGGCTGCTACCCAAACGATGCCAAGATGGCCTAATATTTAATGGATTTTATGATTATAATATTAATTTAGATATTTTGGGCAAAACCCAAATTTTAGGGATCAAACGGGCTGACCGAGCCTCCCGTCGATTGACCAACCCAGCTGGTTGGTCGACCTATACTGGCCATCGAACAACCGACTGTCCTGGTCAGTTGACTGTTGTGTCCCTGTGATTTTGATGATAGCAAACACTATAAGTCATTTGAATGCATACAATTCTGTTTGTGGTGCAGATGAATGTTTCATTGAAAATCTTATCTGAATTATTGTTGCATTTAAATATGGCTGTGTGGTGTGTGCTTTGGTGCATTTCATTATTGCTGATGCATTTCATAATTGATTGTTATCTGGATTGCTTGTTATCTGGATATCTTGATGTCAGTCTGTTCAATGGGTCGACCCCCCTTCCAGATGGGTCGACCCCCCAAGTCTATACAACGTCAATCTGTTCATGCATCATATCCCAAGTCTACACACTGCATTTTAGGCAAAGTCTGCATATGGGTAGAGTCTGTACATTACCTTCAAAGCCTTCCAAGTATGTACATCGGTCTGTTGAAAACACAAGTCTGTACAGCGCCCAGGTTCCTGCATTTCAGGCGAAGTCCATACATTGGGCCCTTCATCAAAGTCCATACATTGCATAATGTTCGTCAAGCCAATACATTGCACTGTAGATGCATCGAAGGGAAGTATGCACATTGGACTGTTCATATGAAGTCTGTACGTTGGAAGTGTGTACAGTGTTCAGTTACCTTTCTCCAAGTCTATACATCCGATTGCCTTTGCATTGCTCAAAGTATGTACAGCCAATGCACTCAATTGAAGTCTATACATTGACTGTTCATTCATATTCGAAGTCTATACAGTGGTATTCAGCTAAAGTCTGTACATCGAACTTTCACTTAAAGTCTGTACATCGCTGCTTTGTCAAAGTCTGTACATCGCAGCTGTGTTGAAGTCTGTACGCCATTCTCTTATCAAAGTGCATACATCCTTCTGTTGGAATTCCAAGTCCATACATCGGACTATTTGAGCAAGTATGTACAGCATTTCATTCACACCGGAAGTCTATACATTAGACTGTGGCAAAGTCTATTCATTCGTTTCCAGAAGTTCAAATCCATACATTGATCGTTTGGGTAACAAAGTCTGTACAACGTGAGCTTCGGTTATTAAAGTCTACACATTCTCTCGTTCAAATCCTTCAAAGTCTATACATCAGTTTGATTGAGTAAGTCTGTACAGCATGCCTTGTTGTTCACAGCTTTTAAAGTCTGTACATCGGCTTCGCATCTGCAAGTCTGTACATCGGTTTGATATCATCAAGTCTGTACATTGGCTTCAACTCTCCAAGTCTGTACAGCCACATCTCAAAGGCTAAGTCTATACATCACTGTGGCTGCTCGAAGTGAAGCATAGTCTATACACTCCTCACCTTTCCCTACGTTTGGCCAAGTCTATACACTCATACCTTTCCCCACGTTTTCTGGCCAAGTCTACACATCGTTTACCTGGCGTTTGCTTCAAAGTCTAAACACTCGTTCTTAAGGCTTCAAGTCTATACATTGGACCGTGGTTCTCCAAGTCTATACATTGTTGAGCTATTCGACAAGTCTGTACATTGGCTTCAATTCCTCAAGTCTATACATTGTTCAGCGTCTTGTCTCACTCGAAGTCTGTACAGTCTGGCAGCGTCTCATGCTGCGTCTTAGGCAAGTCTATACATTGCTCTGTTGCACGAAGCAAAGTATGTACATCCAATCATCCCCCTCATCGTCTTGGCCATCGTTCTTTCAAAGTCTGTACAGCCCATGGTCTAGAGACCAAGTCTGTACATCGTCCTGTGCCTTCAAGCTTTCAACGTCAAGTCTGTACATCGTACTATGCCTTGAGCTTGGAGCAAGTCTATACATTACTGTTGCATTCACGCAAGTCCATACATTATTTGTTGGGCCAAGTCTATACATTGTTCCATTGTGTGCTTGTCTAAGTCTATACATCGCCATTCTTTGCACGAGCTGAAAGTCCTTCAAGTCTGCACATTCTGCTGTTGTGTTCATGCATCATATGAGCAAGTCTATACAGTGTTACGCAGAGCCTACACATTCGTTTGGCTTGGCTGAGTCTACACACTCGGTTTGGCTTTGATGAGCATTCATCGTCAATGTACACACTTCACCATATGCATACTGCAGCATGTGCTATTAAGCCCATACACTACTTTTGTGCATCGTTCAGAAAGTAAGTCTGTACATTGGTTCTATCATGCACAGAAACGCTTAAGTCTATACATTGCTATGGCTTGTTCTTGCAACGTTCTTTAAGCAGCAACTCTGTACACCCTTCTAATATTATCTTCGACTGATTATCTGACAGGATTAATGGATGAGGTTATTAAGACTGGCACGTTATCCTAGAGGCTGAGATGCTGACACGTGGACCGAACCTTCTGGGTGTAGATTCTAAAAAATCCACTTCGAACAATTTAAAGGAAAAGAAATAAGAACGCACGAGGTGCCAACAAGGAGATGTGATCGCCAGAGACGCGAGGTCCTCAAAGGATATAACAATAATAAAATGGAGGGATCGCAAAAAATACCTTTTAAAGAGCGGGTGAATGTGAGTGCCTTCCTTCTCTTTCAATCGGCCGGCCGATGAAGAGAGTTATTCTTTAATTGATTACCCTTGCAAAACAAAGACAAACACCAAATAAAATACATGGATTAGAAACGAGGTGAGTGTAGCATCAAATTCATGATAGAGATGAGCATAAAAACATGTATAAGAACACACCTTGTTGGGTGTTGACCCTTAAACCCCTATGCAAAAGGGAGGGATGTATGATGATGATATGAAAAAGAGATAAAGGGTGTGCAAGAGTTGCATTGTGGGGAAATTCTTCAACGTGGTTGAGAAGGGAGAAATTAACAGAAGATGCAATATGCATGCATATGTATGAACAAAAGAAAAGAATTGAAAAAGAATAAGAAAGGCCTGCGTTTGAGCTTTGGCTTTGATATTCAATGGGAAGGAAGCCTTGATGATGATCAGGCAACGCAAGGGGGGCTTCTTCCTCAGCCGGCAGCAGCAGCAGCAGTCCTGTAAAAAAGAAGAAGAAGAAGAAGAAGAAGACGGGGATCGAACCTAATAACAGAGCCGAGGGCAGAATCAAGTAAGATAGAAAGATAAGAATGGGCAAGAGTCATTGGAGGCAAGGACTCCAGTTCCCAATCGAGGAAGATGACCAAACAGAGAAGGGAACTCCCTGGGGAAAGCCGCGGTCGAGCAGGACACGAAGGTGAAAGATGACCTAGATAAGGGCGTCAATTCAACAATTGACGACCTACCATAGGGCATTAATTAAAAACGCGACCGGGACAAGGGCGTCATTTCATGAATCAATTTTTAGAAATAAAATCTTCCTGTATTTGAAAGTTTTGAAAGACGCCTAAACTAAATGCGTTATTAAAAACACGCCCCAAAGAAGGGCGTTAATTCAATATGATAAACAGCCAAAAGAGAAAGGACGACTGTTGATTCGGGCGTCAATTTAATTGACGTCCGAATCAAGATCGTTAATTCAAAATATTCAAAACAGGGCTATTTTTCATTTCTCAATATTATTTTTTTATTTTTTAGGGGGAGGTGCATCTCAATGTGCTGATTCCAATGACTATTTTTTCGTATTTTTCTGACACCCGGAAGGCCACCAAATCACCTCTTAAAGGGGGTTGAAAATAATATTAAAAAAATTAATTTGAAAAGTGACGCCCTCAACCATGTCATGAATTCCAATTTTTTTAATTTTTATTTTATTAAAAATTAAAATAACGTCTCTTGTTAAGTCGTTAATTCATAAAAAATTCTGAAAAGTCCACAGAAAAATTCAGAAAAATAGGAAAATGAGAGGAATTGACGCCTAATGGAAGTGGCGTCAATTTTTCAAGAAATGCCCAAGGCTAAGCCGCTATTTAAAAGACGCCCCACGTCAAGTCGTTAATTCTGGAAAATTCATAAAAATAGAGAAAAATATCCAGAAAAATCCAGAAAAAATAGGAAAAAATAAGAAAAGGGAGAAAAAAGGGAGAAATCTAAGAAAAGTGAGAAAAACTACTCAAACAAAGTTAATTTGAGGGTCAAATTGGGACATTACAAGGTAATATGAGATGCACTCACAGTAACGTCAATTTTGGCGTGTCTACAGCTGCCCTGCCTTGGCGTCTGCTTTGCAAGGGAGCAGAGCAAACTGAAAAGTAGATGTCAAGGTGTGATGAGACACGCAATCAACATCACTTGATGAGAATGAAATCAAAAGCTCGAGATGAAGCAATCTCGGAAAATTCAATGAAATCAACGATCTTTGGATAAAAAGAGGAGTGTGCACGCGGGCACGAAGGAGAATGATCAACTTCCAGCGCGGTGGAAGTACCCCAGGTCACAAACCTGTATGTTTCACCATTGGGGAGCGGTTACCAGCCAATGTGGGCGTGCTGCAGCCAAGGTGGATCAAGGGAAAAGGATTGAAATAAGATGATAGAAATCCAAACAAGGAGCTTTCGAGAAAATGACCCAAAACAGTGACAAAACGAACTGAGGATTCCATTCAGCAATGAATATCTCATATCTGGAAAGATTAAGATCAATTTGACTCTCCAAATCAGCTTATCAGAATGATTTTCCAAAAATTATTCCAAACTCCTATATGAATGCATGCTGGGTTTAATAGGAAAAATTAAAACAAACGAAAATATAAGACAATCAAATATAATATTGTTAAGCTGCCCAGATTTGGTCAAGAAACCCATTCTGCGAGCCGATACTAAGCCGAAGCCCGTTTATCCACGCATCAACTTGCAAAAGGGAACCATCGTCCCCAGTCTTGGACGGCTCAACGGCCTATCCGTGTGACTAAGACTCCTCTGGAATCATCATTATTTTTGATGAAGGGGAACTCAAATTCCAGATTTACCAAAGCCACAAGGTCCTTGATATAATCTAATAGCGTATGTAATATATAGTAGAATGCATACAGGGGGATGGTGATAGCAATGAGCATGGGGGAACTGAGAAATGAGGTGCAAGCACCATGGGACTTGGATGATGATGCCCAGTCGGTGGGACCAAGAGCTTCTTCCTGCGCTCAAAGATTCATCAGCCAAGATATAAAAGATAACAAGCAATGAATAAGACATTTAAGCATAGCAAGCATAGCATGAATCAAAGCATCAATAGCATGTATGTATCATATCATGAATAGCATTCAAGTGTGCACAGCGTGAAAGACATGAATAACATAGATAGCATCATTAAAGCATAGATAGCATAGCATCATTGTTTGTCGTTTGTCATGAGGATGACAACTTGGCTAATCAAGATTTGGAGTTGAATGATCAAGATCTGATAATGCCCATCGGCGGAGTGATCAGCAAGATTTGATAAAAAAGATTTGGAGATGAATAATCGGAGTAATGCGTAGCAAATTATGAAGATGTGATCAATTGTGAACACGGGGAGAATCAAAAGGTAGATGGCAACGAATGGAGAGGACTCATCCCGTACTCTTGGTCCTTGCAAAGTTGTTGTTCCTACAAAAAATACCATCAGAAAAATACAATGCAATTTTTTTTAGATTTTAAAATATGTAAATTTTTATGAGTTTTGAAAATATTTGAATTTTTATGTGGATTTTGAAAATATTCAATTTTTGTTGGATTTTGATCAGGAAATATTCAATTTTTTTTGGATTTTGGCTTAGAAAATATTCAAATTTTTTAGATTTTGACTTAGGAAATATTCAAGTTTTTTTATTTTTTTTTATTTTAATTTTTTTTTTGGTTTAGACATTGTTAATGCAGCATCAAAGGGTGTTTTTGAACCACTGGCTAGGGGTCCTTGTTCCTTCCCCTTTCGCTAAAATTACCCAAAGCCGAGCGTGCATTGAAGGGTGGCGCCCTAAAACTGACTGCCCTTGATTAACGGTGCCCCTACCAAGGCCATACCCGAGAAACATTCGATCTTAGAGGGAGAAGCGAAGAATAATTGAGGATAAGCTTTATGCAGGATGGGAGATGTCGGGACTTGAATTCCTTCCAAGGTGTTACCCCTCAAAGAGGTAGTCTGTTGTGCCGGGGCTTTGTGCCTTTGATTTTTTGACCCTTGACATGCATACGACCAGGGTTTTCCTTGCAGGGACTTTGCCACTCTTGACATGCCATAATTCATAATTTTGCATTTATCAAAATTTTGACTTGATTTTCATAATAGCCCTTTTGGCGAGATGTATATCATGAAAACTCATATGAAAACTCATATTGATTTTGGGTCAAGACTGCCCCTATTTGAGACTCCTCTCGTATTGGGGATTACCCTGGGTGGGTCATCTCACCCGTCGACCTCTTGCCCCCGCACGTGGCCAAGTAAAGAAGAGAAAAGACTTTCAGATATACTCATGGCATGGCCAAAGTAGCAACGATGTTTAACCAAAGGAGTTGTCTAAGGACGCCGTGAAGTGTGTGGAATGCCCAGCTAAGGGTTGCTCTTAACAAGCGGGGAGAGAATGTCAAATTCCCGGCGCGGGATTCTTATTAACCAAAGGTGCTGCAAAAGCAAGCCTAAAGATTATTTTCAGAATGATTTAGTAAAGATAAAGATTCGACCTAGGATAAAGGTCTTGACTACCACTCTTAATCTTGTAAAGAAGCACTTTATTTTGAAAATCATCGTGAAGCAATGAGATAATGATATCATGAAATGAGTACTTACGCCAATATGTTACCTTGCAACCTTTGTAGAAGCAGCTGTCAGAGGCGAGGTTGATCATCGTGGGATAGTCCTCTTTGGTAGTCAAAAGGATTGGAAGCAAAAGGTTTGAAAGTGGATTAACAAGAAGGAGTGGTGCCAAGACAAGACTCAGACGAATAAGCTAAAAAAGGAAGAGAGGCGAGGGCTAGAACTCCCTCACTAAGGTGTGGAGACCCTGATCACATGAAAGGTCTACAGAAGAAGCGGAGAATTAGAAGGAGGAGTGAGGACTAAAGCCTCGAAAGCAGTGAGAGAATGGGCAGATGCCCAAGGCAATGGACGTGGAAGAAGTTGGGTCGGACCCATGATCATGAGGAATTAGAAGAAGAAATTAATAGATGGAAAGAGGCAGATCCGGAGGGTCCGGAGGTTGTGGAGGAGAATCGTGATAGGAGGAATCATCGGAGGCTCCGGAGGGATAAGATATCGAAGGACGCGGTGCTCAGGGAAGAAATAGGGAAAAAGATGATGGAAAAGGAAGAAGAAAATGAAGGATGTGATGTCCTGGAAGAGTAGAAAGATGAATCGGAAGAAAGATGGAGTGTCCGGAGGTTCCGGAGGAATGAGATGCCGAGGGACGCGGTGCTCGGGGAAGAGTGGATGAAAAGGATCAGGAGGGTCCGGAGGTTCCGGAGGGAAATATCGAGGGACGTGTTGCCCTCGGAATGGAAAAAGATGATAGAAAAGGAAGAAAAGAATGAAGGACATGATGTCCCGGAGAAGCAAGAGGATGAATTGGAGGAAAGATGGAAGGTCCGGAAGTTCCGGAGGTAGAAAATGGAAAGGGGCGTCATGCCCAAGGGATTGAGAGAGGGGTGAAGGATCTGGAGGTTCCGGGGGAATAAGATAGAAAAGGGCGCGATGCCCTAGGAGAAAGTCCGGAGGTTCTGGAGGAAGAAGACGGAAAGGGGCACGATGCCCAGGGAGAATCAGTAAGAAGCCCAGAAGATCCGGACTTGAGGGCGTGTAGGGGCGCGATGCCCAAAGAGCAGGATCCGGAGGTTCCGGAGGAAGCAAATATCGAGGGACGCGATGCCCAAGGAGGACGGGCGAGAAATCCGGGGAGTGCGGATGCAATAGTTGGAAAGGGGCGCGATGCCCTGAGGGATGATTGGAGGGGACACAATGCCCGGTGAGTGTAAGAGGACCTGGAGATCCCGAAGATAGAGGCGGAAGATATGGGAAACGTGGGGGATCCGGAGATTCCAGAAGGTGGGGAAGATAAGGGTTTTGAAACCCGGGAAAGAAGAAGTGTAAATGCATGTGGATGCAATAGAAGGGATGCGATGAATGCATGGATGCAACAGAATGCATGAGATGAAAAGAATATACGAACATGAAGGGCGAGAGGATGGGATCCTCCTCTTTACCCTTGGAGTGGTCCATGAAGAAAATGTGACAGATAAGAATGTGGATGGAGTTGAATAGAAGGTGGATAAAATAGTGGAAAGCCCTTCAGCACCAAGGTAACTGCCCCTCCATGGCAGTAAAAGTGTATAGCCAATTGGCCCAATAGATCAAGTATAAGCCCATGATGAAACTTCAAAGGTAAATGACAATTCCCCTGGAGAGTGAAAAGTGATAGTGTGAGGGAGTTGAACAGTTGGGATAGGAAGCATTGTGTTGCCCAGGGGTTGTAGCGTATGAAGAATATTGATCAAGATGGGCATTCGTCCCTTGTATGGAAGAAACAGTTCAAGATTTGAAAGTTGGAACAAGGGGTGCCCTACCCGGCCCTTGGGCACAAACTTATACAGCATCAACGCTTGACATTCTCTTCTCTTGGCGAGCAGCGGCGGGGATTCGGCCCTTTTGATCATGCTTGGCACAACAACCCGGATTGGCATCCGGCAAATAAACTCTTGCATCTTGAATAGCTCGGTCGTGGCCAAATCTTTCTTTTCCGGCTCTTGATCATCTTCATCACAAGTACTTACAGAAGGACACCCGTTCTGAGTAGTAAAGGGGGGTGAAGCGGAGGCGGAAGGTTCCATAGATGGTGGAGGTATAATGGAAGGTGTTGGAGAAAGGGTGAGTGGAAATGGCGGTTCAAACATGTCGAGCTTCTCCCTTTGCTCGGAAGCAGTCGGGGTTGGCTCGAGTGCAAAAAGGGGTGAATCCTGTTCAAGATTAGCCACGGGTAAGGGTGAAGGGTTAAGTAGTGGAATAGGAGTGGCTAGGTCATGGGTTAAAGGTATAATGGAGGGCCGAGGTGGCGGTAATAGGAGGTTAGCTGATGAAGTGGAGGCTAATGGTATAGCAGGTGGAGGTTTAGCGGAGGCCGGTGCTGTGGAGGCTGATGGTATAGCAGGAGGTGTAAAAGTATCAGGTTTGGTCCAGAGGAAATGTCGGATGGGGCGAGCGGTGTCTGGGGTAGGAGACATGTCTTGGTGCGCCGACATGGGTGATTGGAGTATTGATCCCTCGTCATAACACCAATAAGTCTTAGAAGCGGGGGTTATATTAAGGACGATGGCATCGTCTTGAGCAGGGGGTTCATCTAGTGGTAACAGAGGGAGAGGAAAACGAAGAAAACTCGGAAGGGATGCCTGCAGAGCTTCATCATCATGTGTCGTCTTGAATTCTTCAATTGCCGGTTCTTCATTATCGAGTTCAAGTGGATGCCATGGTGGAGATGTATTAGTAGGTGGTGGAATGTAATGGTATTGCAGATGGTGTGGTGAATGCAAGTGTGAATGCGTAGGCGGAGGCGGAGGGCCATATGAATGAACGGGGTGAATGGGTGGAGGATGGACAGCGTCCACTTGAACGTTGAAATCTGCCGGCTCTTGCTTGCTTGAACTGTCAACGCCGTAGCCGTCTCTCCTATCCTTCCAATCTGTCTCCATCTTTGTAATGTCGTTTAGAGCCGCATAAAGGGGATTGACTGGAGTAGGAGGAGCGGGCCGTGGGCTTGTAACCCTCTTTAATTGTTCCTCCAACAAAGTGACTTTGTCGAGAAGAGTTCGTTGGAGGGGTGTGACTTGAGCAACAGAGGGTCGGCAAGGCCTTGAAGGAGGGGCCGCACAAAAAGGCCGTGGAAGGGGATTAATGGGATGACCCATAGAAGAACCCGGATGGGCCGGGTTGCAAGGAATAAATGGGCCTTGGGGCCGTGGTGGAGGAGGAATAAAAGGAGGCGGGTGACGGGCCACCCGAATAGGGGTAGGTGTGGACGAAGGAGGCGGGTATTGGACCACCCGAGGAGAAGTGTGAATAGGAGGAGATGGGTGATGGGCTACCCGGGTAGGAATGTGAATAGAAGAGGGAAGTGGGTGATGGGCCACCCGCGTAGGATTGGAAGGAGGATGAGGGGAATGAGGTGCACCCTCAACAACGGCCTTAAGGGCTTGGATTTGTTGAGGGGTGAGATGATCTAATGCATGCAAGATCTGGGAGACCTTCTCATCTTTGAGAGGAGACGGTCCCGTAGGAGTAGTGGCTCGCGATTGAGGCGAGGGACCATGGGATTGGATATTGCCCATGGGTGGGGCAAAACCGTGAAGATGAGGGCGTGGTCCCTTTAAAAGATTATGGTGAGAGTTGTGATGAATATGTTGAAATTGAAGGGAATAAGATGTGCTAGGCTGATCACCCTCATGAACATTAATTGAGTTAAACATGTTGACTTTCTTATCAAGGTATCCCAAACAATTCAATGTGCAATCAAAACAGCTCACATAGATAGCAAACAAGCTAGGATGGGGTTACCTTTGATTTCTTTTATTTGAACCTTGGCAAATTAATTGATTTTATGCAAATTGATGTGATCACTCAAGGGGGGAACCTAGTTTCAAATGTGGTTTTCTCCGATGCCAACTAGGAACACTCTCTCCCCATGCATAGGCCAACTAAACCCGGGACTTCAAAGGTACAACCTGCCCAGCGTCCGTGAGGGAATCCACGGGTGTGGGGACTTATGGAGGCTTGGTTTAGGAATTTTCGGTCCAATGAGACGGAGGGCTCAATGGAGGGTCCTTCCTTCACCAAGAGGGTGGTGTGACTCCTAAAAGTGTGGGGAGAGGAGGTCTCCCAAACCAATGCAAGGATGAATGCAACAGACAGTATCAAGCAGATAACAACACAGAACAAAATGACGACCTGGGAAAGGTCGCTATATCCATAAATCGTGTCGGAGCGTCAGTCGCTAGTCACTGTAAAAAGTGCAAGCAGAGTAAAATAGCGCCTTAGGGTGAGGCGCTTTCTCTATAATGGACGCCCGGGAGCAGGGGCGTCAAATGGCAGTAATCAGCACGAATAAACAATGATAATAAAAATGACGCCTTACAGTAAGGCGCTATTCAAGTGAAAGACGCCTTGATGTGAGGCGTTATATTGATAAAAGACGCCTCTGAGAGGGGCGTTAATTACTTCAATACTTCAACCACCATAGGGCTCAAATAGTGGAAAATACCGACAGAAATGAAAAACACTCACAATCTCAGTATAAGAATCATGGCAATCAAACATGACAAGGGATATAGCATGCTCATCATTTTTTTTTTTAAAAAAAAGAGATGGATAAATGGAATTTCTAAAAACCTATCAAACTGACAAATCACATAGGGAGAGTGCTACGTGGAGCACAAAGGGAGACGCACCGTGGGTGCAAATGGGGAGATGGCACACGTGGGTGCCCAAGGGGAAAGGGTAAACAAAAGAAAAATGAAAGGGGTCCCACCATGATTGCCAATTTGTAGATTCTAGGAAATCCACTTCGAACAATTTAAAGGAAAAGAAATAAGAACGCACGAGGTGCCAACAAGGAGATGTGATCGCCAGAGACGCGAGGGCCTCAAAGGATATAACAATAATAAAATGGAGGGATCGCGAAAAATACCTTTTAAAGAGCGGGTGATTGTGAGTGCCTTCCTTCTCTTTCAATCGGTCGGCCGATGAAGAGAGTTACTCTTTAATTGATTACCCTTGCAAAACAAAGACAAACACCAAATAAAATACGTGGATTAGAAACGAGGTGAGTGTAGCATCAAATTCATGATAGAGATGAGCATAAAAACATGTATAAGAACACACCTTGTTGGGTGTTGACCCTTAAACCCCTATGCAAAAGGGAGGGATGTATGATGATGATATGAAAAAGAGATAAAGGGTGTGCAAGAGTTGCACTGTGGGGAAATTCCTCAACGTGGTTGAGAAGGGAGAAGTTAACAGAAGAAGCAATATGCATGCATATGTATGAACAAAAGAAAAGAATTGAAAAAGAATAAGAAAGGCCTGCGTTTGAGCTTTGGCTTTGATATTCAATGGGAAGGAAGCCTTGATGATGATCAGGCAATGCAAGGGGGGCTTCTTCCTCAGCCGGCAGCAGCAGCAGCAGTCTTGTAAAAAAGAAGAAGAAGAAGAAGAAGAAGAAGACGGGGATCGAACCTAATAACAGAGCCGCAAGGCTCTATTAAAAGGGCAGAATCAAGTAAGATAGAAAGATAAGAATGGGCAAGAGTCATTGGAGGCAAGGACTCCAGTTCCCAATCGAGGAAGATGACCAAACAGAGAAGGGAACTCCCTGGGGAAAGCCGCGGTCGAGCAAGACACGAAGGTGAAAGACGACCTAGATAAGGGCGTCAATTCAACAATTGACGACCTACCATAGGGCGTTAATTAAAAACGCGACCGGGACAAAGGCGTCATTTCATGAATCAATTTTTAGAAATAAAATCTTCCTGTATTTGAAAATTTTGAAAGACGCCTGAACTAAAGGCGTTATTAAAAACACGCCCCAAAGAAGGGCGTTAATTCAATATGATAAACAGCCAAAAGAGAAAGGACGACTGTTGATTCGGGCGTCAATTTAATTGACGTCCGAATCAAGGTCGTTAATTCAAAATATTCAAAACAGGGCTATTTTTCATTTCTCAATATTATTTTCTCATTTTTTAGGTGGAGGTGCATCTCAATGTGCTGATTCCAATGACTATTTTTTCGTATTTTTCTAACACCCGGAAGGCCACCAAATCACCTCTTAAAGGGGGTTGAAAATAATATTAAAAAATCAATTTGAAAAGTGACGCCCTCAACCATGTCGTGAATTCCAATTTTTTTAATTTTTATTTTATTAAAAATCAAAATAACGTCTCTTGTTAAGTTGTTAATTCATAAAAAATTCCGAAAAGTCCTCTGAAAATCCAGAAAAATAAGAAAATGAGAGGAATTGACGCCTAATGGAAGTGGCGTCAATTTTTCAAGAAACGCCCAAGGTTAAGCCGCTATTTAAAAGACGCCCCACGTCAAGTCGTTAATTCTGGAAAATTCATAAAAATAGAGAAAAATATCCAGAAAATCCAGGAAAATAAGAAAAAATAAGAAAAATGAGAAATCCAAGAAAAGTGAGAAAAATCACTCAAACAAAGTTAATTTTAGGGTCAAATTGGGACATTACAAGGTAATATGAGATGCACTCATAGTAACGTCAATTTTGGCGTGTCTACACTGGGCGGGAATCGTCGAGAGCACACGCCCTAGCTGCCTGCTGCTGGTATAAATATGGAGCTTCCTCCATCGACTGAAGAGGGATTGAAGAGCAGTGAGCCATCAAGAAAAACAGAAGAGTAGTGAGTCCCTCCACGATACAGAGAATAGAGAAGAAGAAGAAAAAGAGAAAGAAAGAGAGTGAGAGCAGTTGAAGAAGAAAGAAGAAGAGTGAGCCGGAGAGCAGAAGAGAGATCGAGAGATCCAGTAGAAGAAGAAAAAGAGAAAGAGAGAGGGCTCGTGTAGAATAAGAAAGAAGCTTCAGTTGAAGATCTGTCTACTGGAATTTGGATCAGATCCAATCCAGTCAGCTCCATCGAGAGCCACATTCCTTGTATTTCATTTACAGCTTTTCAGTTGTTGTGACTCTACTTTTTATTTTCCTTTTTCATTTGATATCTTGTTTCCGATACTCTGTAGAGAGGTCGGGGTCCCTCCTGTTGGTTCAAGAGAAGGGAGATTGCTATCTCCGGTTGCAAGTAGCTGGGTACTACTTGTGGGTTCCCTCTGGTTAGAGGAAGAGAGGCTCGTCCTTCGATTCTGGGCTTGTAGGTTTCAAGTCCAGGGGTCCCTCCGGTTGGGAGGAAGAGAGGTCCGAGACCTCTGGCTTGTAGGTGACTTAGTGTCACTTGTGCTTCCCTCTGAGCTTCAGAGAAAGGGAGACTTGGGTCTCCGAGTGCAGGTAGTGTTGCTACCTATAGGTCCCCTCCTGGTCTGGAGGAAGAGAGACTTGCGTCTCTGGTTTGCTAGTGACTGGTGTCACTAGTGGTTCCCTCCGGTTGGGAGGAAGAGGGGAGGTTGTTCCCCTGGTCAAGTTGTGTGGCAACATTTGTTGCAGACTGAGTCTGCTGTACTAGTGTTACTAGTGGAAGCCTCACTCCAGTTTGGAGTGAGGGGTGGACGTAGGTCTGTTGACCGAACCACCTAAAAATCCTGGTGTCCCTTGTGGTTTGATCTTCTTATATGTTCACTTAATTGCTGCGCATTAGATGCTTGCTTAGGATCGTTTGAGGGCTTATTGAGTTGTTGTCTTGCTTTAATCCTTCTAAGTATCCTCAGTTTATTTCTGCAACAGTTTTAATTCCGCATAACTGAGCTTTAGAGTTTTAATTAGGCTATATTTGTAGAGGGATACATTCACCCCCCTCTGTATCTGGGCCTTGCATCCTAACAATTGGTATCAGAGCAGGTTCTCTGTCTGATCAGATCTAACGATCTGCAGAGGATCCTATTGTCTTTGGTGCTTTTCTGATTTTACTTCTTGCTGCATTAATCTGCTTGCCGATTTGTTCAATGGGTTCAATGGCTCTAATTTTAACTCATGGGTTGCCAGTCTCCATAACTATGTGAAATTGATGGATCCAGATTTGTGGAAGTTAATTTCACAAGGTCCTCATAGATTACCAAGGAAAGAGTCCAAATGGACTGACAGTCACAAATCAAAACATGGAGAGAATCAGAGAGCTTTGAATCTAATGAAAGAAGCTACTGACAAGGCTCTACATTCTTATTTTTAAGACTGCAGGTCCGCTAAGGACATTCTGGAAAAGCTGAAGCTAACTCAGAGGAGAGATGAGGATAGTTGCCTGATGGCTAACAAGAGTAACCATAGCAGTGACCAAGATGAATTTGAAGATGCTGAGGAGGTAAACCCTTTCGAGAATTTTTCTTTAGATGACTCGGAAGATGCCTATGCCAATCTATCAGGATCCTATAAAAAACTAGGGAAGAAGTATAAAAGTCTGAAAAAGGAGCTAAAGAATCATGAGAATGCTAAATCTCGAGGTGAAAGCCCTGAAATTCTGAAAACTGAAAATGAAATCTTTAGAAGACAACTACAAGATTTTGATTCTCTTACTACAGATCTAGATCATTTGAAATCTGAAAAATAAACTCTTATGAAATAAGTTGGTTTACACAAAAAGGAGAATCAGGAGCTTGTTTGTGAAATTTCTGAACTAAAGGAGAGGCTTAGTTTAATTGATGATCAGGTTCATCACTATAATGCAGTTCAGAATGAAAAATTGGTGAGAGAATTAGAGTGTGTCAACTCTGAACTTGAAAAAATGAAATCTGAAAATGCTTGCAATGCTTGTGCAGCTTTAAGAGACTTGATAAATGAATTTGATTCTGATGATAAACTTCAAAAGGATTTAATCAAATCTCTGAAAGAAGAAAATAAATCATTGCTAGAAAAGAAAACTGAAGCTGAAGATATGAAATCTGAAAATGAAAGACTCAAAAATCAGTCCAAGGAATTTGAACACAAATTGATGAGTCTTGAAAAAGAAAACAGATTGATTTCTGAAAAAATGGAGGCTGATAGAATAACGAATCTAGAGCTTCAGAAAAATCTCAACAAACCTCAATCTGAGAAACAACCGGAAAACTTTTATGAATGTCAGTCTTCCTTAGATGATTGGATGTTTGATGATGATCTCCTAGAGAAAAACAAAAAATTGGAAGAAGAAATCAACAAACTGAAACATCTAAACACCCAGCTGACAGATAGGCTATTGACAATTGAAAAAGGCAAGGGTGTGAGCATAGATAAGTCTGATAGGTTGATGAATGCTGAACAAGAAATTGAGAGTCTAAAAACCATCAACCTAATGTTGAGTGGAAATGTCAAATGCTGTGAAGAGAAGGTAGCTAATTATGAACTCACTATCACATCCCTTCAACAAGAAGTTGATGATCTTTATAAGTCCCTATCTAAAGCTGACAATGAAACAAAGCTAAAATAGGAAGTTGAAAAACTCAAAAGTTTGAATGATGCCTTGCATCAACAACTCATTTCCTGTGAAACAGATTTGTCCAAATATGAAGCTAATACTTGTGGCTTAAATTCTGAAATTCAAGACTTGAAAAATTCTTTGTCAAAATTTGTCAAGGGAAAGGACAATCTGAATAAGCTTCTGGGAAAGAGTGATAACTCTCAGAGAGAGGGGCTGGGTTACAGTTCAACAAACAAAAGGATCAATAGCAATAAAACTTCAACTGTGTTTGTAAAAGCTTCTGATCAAAACACAACTGCTGGTCTGTCTATTTTTCAATTCACTGCACAAAAGTCCACTGTGAAACCCAAAACTATGGAACAAACTCGAAAACTGAAAAAGGGTGAAAATTCACAGAAAAAGGAAAAAGACACTCCTGTTGTTATAAAGAAGACTGCACACAATTCACATGATCTCTCACACACTCACATTAAAAAGGGCTCATGTTATTATTGTGGGAAAGGAGGTCACATAATGGAGGATTGTGGATTGATGTTAAAGGATGAGCATGCTAGTGGAACTTTACATTCTAGAAATTTTTCTGATAAAAACCATGCTGCTAGGAAGCCTGATGCTTCATGTTATTATTGTGGGAAGCATGGTCATCTCATGAGTGAATGTTTTATCATGAAAGAAGACAATAAACTGCATGCCAGGTCTTCCATTCATTTTCATGGTCCATATGGATCTAAACACAACTCTAGTCAGCACATTGTGTGCTTCAACTGCAATAAGCCCGGGCACAGGGCCGCTGAGTGCTGGTTTAGATCCACTTGGGGTAAAAGTGGTTTCAAAAGTAAGCAAACCAGATGCTTTGAATGTGGGGAAAATGGGCATACAGTCAAGGACTGTTGGTATGTTCAAAAGAATTCTGTTAAACCCCATTTTGTCAAATTCCCTGCAAAACCTTTTGTGAAAATTTCATGCTATAACCATGGGAAGCCAGGCCATAGATCTGCTGAATGTTGGCTGGTTAGAAATAAGAACCAAATGGTTCATGCATATAACAGAAAATATTATGATCATGTTTATAAACCTCATGCTGCTGTTACTATGCATCATAAAAATCAGAAATCAGTCACTTCATGTAGATATTATGGGAAGTTTAGTCACTCTATGGACAATTGCTATCTGATGGATCATGATGACCCTGGTGCTATGAATTTGCTTAGAACATCTGTCAGGGCTAACGCAGGACCCAAAGCTGCTTGGGTCCCTGCAGGATCAAGATGATCAAATACTTTACAGGTGTGCCTTGGACTGAGGAATAAAGAGGGGTAGATTAAACCAAGGCACCCAAGTAATAAAGCCCCTTTCAGGTAAATTCTCTGCACTTCTTGTTCTTAGAATAACTGAATAGCATGTTAAATCCATCTTTGCCTATTCATTCATCATCTGCATTGTCAGATTCAAATTTTCTGAACTCTCCTCATACATGATTTGTTCTTTTTATGACAGTTTGAATGAGCATAAATTTTAAAATTATGTTTCAGTGCCCTAATTGCATATCATGCACTCTATAAGGGGGAGTTTGACTAATGCTTGCATATCATGATAATCTCATTTGCTGTATGCATACATATAGTTAGTAGCACTGCATTTCCTTACATTGAATAATCTAAAAAGAAATGTCTCATTGCATCTAGATAGGGGGAGCATTCCTGTTTCATCTCTTCACCTCTTGAACTCCTTCTGTCTAGCAATCTGACCATTCTAGGCAAATATGTGGTTCACTTGAATTCTCGGTTGTCTACACTGATATAGCTGATCTGTCTGTATTCCAGACTCAGCCATTGATTCTGTCTACTATGAATTCAATTGGTAGCTTGTTCCTATCATACACATTTCTTCATATCTTGTCAAGACTGGTCAAAGCTAATTTGACTGATTTTTAGTCTTTAATGCTGGCTTCTGAATTGCTCTATTCTCTCAACTATTGGTATCAGAATTGCTCTCTGCTAATTTCTCTTGACAATGTCATTGATTCAGCCAAATGAGGAAAGATTTAATCAGTGCACCCTAGGCATAAATCAAACATTCTGAAAAGAATAATCTTCTATTATACCGACTTAAGAATGTTTTGATAAATCAAATTGATTTAAGCCTAATGTATTTTCTAAGTTTTGATGTAAAAGACTTGAAAATATCTGAATCATCATGCTTAATAAGTCTTAACCAATTGCCTCGTGAATTTCATGCAAAACTTTCTGAAATCTGAAAATTTAAAAGACATGGCTTTCTTTGGTTAAGATACATGTAGAAAGTATTGTTCTTAATCATTTCAAGTGTACTGAGCTTTGTTTGAAGAATCTAAAAATAGTTAAAATTTAAAGCTAGAGCAATGACTGTGGTCACAGAGAAACTGGGTTTTCTATCAATGAAATAGAGTAAGCCCATGTCATGAAGTGCCATAGTTACCTCTTTTCAATATGTTTGAAAGTCTGGCAGAGCAATGGCATGGATGTGTTGAGTAACTGGGGATTCTGGCCTCTGATCAAGGTGTCTCCTCATGTAAAAAGATACTCCATTACTAACTCTATTCTTTTTGAGAGGCAATATGGTTATCACATTGAGTAACTGGGTCACTTCACCTAAGACGTGTTGTGCCTCACGTAAAAAGGTGTTGACTGAACCAAACTTGCTCAAGGAAAAATAAGTGTTGCTCAATTGGTGTCAGAAAATTCTGAAAATCTATAGACAAGCTCAGTCTCATTTATTTCTGTTTAATCTCAATATGATCTTGTGTATTTTTCATAGGAGTTACTGAATTTAAATGAGTAAGATGGAAGGTGGTTAAACATGAATATCAAATGAGTTGTTGGTTCACCTTTATTAAAAGGTGTTTCAGATATGAGTATTGAATTTTCTTGATAAACTTTGAATACATCTCTCTTAAATCATGATGGTCAGTTTAAACTCATTCATAATCTATTATGATTGAAGAATCTGAAATTCATTTACAAAGATTTATGAATTTGGTGTGCTAATGAAAATATGTCTTCCTCATTTATTCACTGTGAATACAGTTTATGTTTTGCTGATAGATGCTCATCACTTCACTATATCAATTGGCTTCACTCCATCATCTAATCAGGGGGAGCTTTCCTATCTTGCTGAGTCTCTTTCTTAAAGGGGGAAATCTAGTCAGCATTCTTGAGTGTCCCTGTGTTTTTGTTGATATTCTCCCTTCATCTCAATTGGTCTCAACCTTCAAAACGTTTCTGATCATATTGCCCTCTATCAATGTATTTTGATTGACATTGGTTCTCTTTTATGTGACGCACAACTCTCAGAATTTTTTTTTTTGGATAACCAGAGTTCATCCTTGTAGATTTCTCTTGCATCATGGATCATAAGGGCAGAACTCTCTGGTCTGTTTGAGACACTATATGCATAAGGGGACAATGTGCTAGATTGTCTTATCAATTTGTTTATCTGCAATAGCTCTATATCTTTTGCCATGTCAAAGGGGGAGTATTTGTTGCATATGCATGACTGCATAAGTTGTTTGACTAAGGGGGAGAATTGATTTAAATGATTCTGATATTGTTTATCAAAGTATTTATTTTTGATGAAGTCAAAGGGGGAGAATACTTTGATGAATCTAGTCTGAATACTCCGTTTATTTCATTCATAAGACTCATAGTATTGCCATCATCAAAAAGGGGGAGATTGTTGTGTCCCTGTGATTTTGATGATAGCAAACACTATAAGTCATTTGAATGCATACAATTCTGTTTGTGGTGCAGATGAATGTTTCATTGAAAATCTTATCTGAATTATTGTTGCATTTAAATATGGCTGTGTGGTGTGTGCTTTGGTGCATTTCATTATTGCTGATGTATTTCATAATTGATTGTTATCTGGATTGCTTATTATCCGGATATCTTGATGTCAGTCTATTCAATGGGTCGACCCCCCTTCCAGATGGGTCGACCCCCCAAGTCTATACAACGCCAATCTGTTCATGCATCATATCCCAAGTCTACACACTGCATTTTAGGCAAAGTCTGCATATGGGTAGAGTCTATACATTGCCTTCAAAGCCTTCCAAGTATGTACATCGGTCTGTTGAAAACTCAAGTCTGTACAGCGCCCAGGTTCCTGCATTTCAGGCGAAGTCCATACATTGGGCCCTTCATCAAAGTCCATACATTGCATAATGTTCGTCAAGCCAATACATTGCACTGTAGATGCATCGAAGGGAAGTATGCACATTGGACTGTTCATATGAAGTCTGTACATTGGAAGTGTGTACAGTGTTCAGTTACCTTTCTCCAAGTCTATACATCCGATTGCCTTTGCATTGCTCAAAGTATGTACAGCCAATGCACTCAATTGAAGTCTATACATTGACTGTTCATTCATATTCGAAGTCTATACAGTGGTATTCAGCTAAAGTCTGTACATCGAACTTTCACTTAAAGTCTGTACATCGCTGCTTTGTCAAAGTCTGTACATCGCAGCTGTGTTAAAGTCTGTACAGCCACTCTCTTATCAAAGTACATACATCCTTCTGTTGGAATTCCAAGTCCATACATCGGACTGTTTGAGCAAGTATGTACAGCATTTCATTCACACCGGAAGTCTATACATTAGACTGTGGCAAAGTCTATTCATTCGTTTCCAGAAGTTCAAGTCCATACATTGATCGTTTGGGTAACAAAGTCTGTACAACGTGAGCTTCGGTTCTTAAAGTCTACACATTCTCTCGTTCAAATCCTTCAAAGTCTATACATCAGTTTGATTGAGTAAGTCTGTACAGCATGCCTTGTTGTTCACAGCTTTTAAAGTCTGTACATCGGCTTCGCATCTGCAAGTCTGTACATTGGCTTCAACTCTCTAAGTCTGTACAGCCACATCTCAAAGGCTAAGTCTATACATCACTATGGCTGCTCGATGTGAAGCATAGTCTATACACTCCTCACCTTTCCCTACATTTGGCCAAGTCTATACACTCATACCTTTCCCTACGTTTTCTGGCCAAGTCTACACATCGTTTACCTGGCGTTTGCTTCAAAGTCTAAACACTCGTTCTTAAGGCTTCAAGTCTATACATTGGACCGTGGTTCGCCAAGTCTATACATTGCTGAGCTATTCGACAAGTCTGTACATTGGCTTCAATTCCTCAAGTCTATACATTGTTCAGCGTCTTGTCTCACTCGAAGTCTGTACAGTCTGGCAGCGTCTCATGCTGCGTCTTAGGCAAGTCTATACATTGCTCTGTTGCACGAAGCAAAGTCTGTACATTCGATCATCTCCCTCATCATCTTGGCCATCGTTCTTTCAAAGTCTGTACAACCCATGGTCTAGAGACCAAGTCTGTACATCGTCCTGTGCCTTCAAGCTTTCAACGTCAAGTCTGTACATCGTACTATGCCTTGAGCTTGGAGCAAGTCTATACATTACTGTTGCATTCACGCAAGTCCATACATTGTTTGTTGGGCCAAGTCTATACATTGTTCCATTGTGTGCTTGTCTAAGTCTATACATCGCCATTCTTTGCATGAGCTGAAAGTCCTTCAAGTCTACACATTCTGCTGTTGTGTTCATGGATCATATGAGCAAGTCTATACAGTGTTACGCAGAGCCTACACATTCGTTTGGCTTGGCTGAGTCTACACACTCGGTTTGGCTTTGCTGAGCATTCATCGTCAATGTACACACTTCACCATATGCATACTGCAGCATGTGCTATTAAGTCCATACACTACTTTTGTGCATCATTCAGAAAGCAAGTCTGTACATTGGTTCTGTCATGCACAGAAACGCTTAAGTCTATACATTGATATGGCTTATTCTTACAACGTTCTTTAAGTAGCAACTCTGTACACCCTTCTAATATTATCTTCGACTGATTATCTGATAGGATTAATGGATGAGGTTATTAAGACTGGCACGTCATCCTAGAGGTTGAGATGCTGACACGTGGACCGAACCTTCTGGGCGAGAATCGTCGAGAGCTCACGCCCTAGCTGCCTGCTGCTGGTATAAATATGGAGCTTCCTCCATCGGCTGAAGAGGGATTGAAGAGCAGTTACCCATCAAGAAAAGTAGAAGAGTAGTGAGTCCCTCCACGATACAGAGAACAGAGAAGAAGAAGAAAAAGGGAAAGAAAGAGAGTGAGAGCAGTTGAAGAAGAAAGAAGAAGAGTGAGCCAGAGAGCAGAAGAGAGATCGAGATATCCAGCAGAAGAAGAAAAAGAGAAAGAGAGAGGGCTCGTGTAGAAGAAGGAAGAAGCTTCAGTTGATAATCTGCCTACTGGAATTTGGATCAGATCCAATCCAGTCAGCTCCTTCGAGAGCCACATTCCTTGTATTTCATTTACAGCTTTTCAGTCGCTGTGACTCTACTTTTTGTTTTCCTTTTTCATTTGATATCTTGTTTCCGATACTCTGTAGAGAGGTCGGGGTCCCTCCTGTTGGTTCAGGAGAAGGGAGATTGCTATCTCCGGTTGCTAGTAGCTGGGTGCTACTTGTGGGTTCCCTCTGGTTAGAGGAAGGGAGGCTCATCCTTCGGTTCTGGGCTTGTAGGTTTCAAGTCTAGGGGTCCCTCCAGTTGGGAGGAAGAGAGGTCCGAGACCTCTGGCTTGCAGGTGACTTAGTGTCACTTGTGCTTCCCTCTGAGCTTCAGAGGAAGGGAGACTTGGGTCTCCGAGTGCAGGTAGTGTTGCTACCTGTAGGTCCCCTCCTGGTCTGGAGGAAGAGAGACTTGCGTCTCTGGTTTTCTAGTGACTGGTGTCACTAGTGGTTCCCTCCGGTTGGGAGGAAGAGGGGAGGTTGTTCCCCTGGTCAAGCTATGTGGCAGCATTTGTTGCAGACTGAGTCTGCTGTACTAGTGTTACTAGTGGAAGCCTCGCTCCGGTTTGGAGTGAGGGGTGGACGTAGGCCTGTTGACCTAACCACCTAAAAATCCTGGTGTCCCTTGTGGTTTGATCTTCTTATATGTTCACTTAATTGATGCGCATTAGATGCTTGCTTAGGATCGTTTGAGGGCTTATTGAGTTGTTGTCTTGCTTTGATCCTTCTAAGTATCCTCAGTTTATTTCTGCAACAGTTTTAATTCCGCATAACTGAGCTTTAGAGTTTTAATTAGGCTATATTTGTAGAGGGATACATTCACCCCCCTCTGTATCCGGGCCTTGCATCCTAACATTGACCACTGGTTCAAATCAATCATCTAATCCAGACATGGTCGGTCGACCATTTTTCCCAGAATGGTCCTAATCAGAAGGGCTAGAACGGTCACTGATCCAGGCCATCGGTCGACCGATTCCAGCAATTTAGCTGCAGGAGCCCCACCGTAGGGTCCCATTCCACACCCCGCTTGCTCTACATGAGGGGGAAAATAAGGGGAAACCATTCCTCAACCTCCTACCCACAGGGAGGACGCATCTAAACTATAACACTCAGGACAATCAGACGAATCCATCGCTCACCCCAAATCATGCTCAAACCTTCCCAAAACATAATGAAAACCCGCTTTTGGCCACACCTCGGCCCCAAATCCCAAGGAAAGGCAGGGAAAGTAAGGGGGAATCATTCCCCAACATTCATTCCATCGATGCCACGAGTTTGGCTAGGAAATACCACCTAGATCAACGGGAAACACAACTCACCCCAAAACATGCATTTTTCCTCGACAAGAAGAAAACCCACTCTAACTCACCTGAATCGGCATAAAACGGTGGGAAATCAATGCACAAGGGTTCAGAATCCATCCCCCTACCTCTCACGAAGATTCCACGTGAAGGGGATGCCGATCCACACCGAAAACGCCTCTTACTCGGCCGGTTTTCCTCGAAAATGTGAAAATGCTCTGCCACCACAACCGCTCTCGTTCAAGGCTCAATCCTCACCGTTGCCGCCGCCATCGCGCTGGCTACCTCACCTGCCACGCTCTCCGTCAGCCGCTGGAGGTGTGAGGGAGAGAGAGGGAGAGAAACGGTGGAGAGAGAGGGAGAAACAAGAGAATGAGAGGGGAGGGGGTTTAGGTTAGTTTATATAGGATTTAATTTCGGGGTTAAAAAATTTAGAAAACAAAAAAAATACCAAAAAATAACCCTGTGATCCTCAAAAAATACGCAACTCACTGCCATGCTATGACGCCCAAAAATAATTCGTTATCTCATATTTGGGGATCGGAAGATCTGATATTCAAAAAATTCTATTTTAATTAGAAAACATGATTTGGAACCGCGAAAACGCTTTGAAACCCATGGATACTAGATCCAAAAAACTTGGGTCGTTACAACGATGTTTGTTAGACTGCTAGCAAAAAGTTAGATAAAAGCCTGGCACTAACAAACTAGAAATGGGCACCATATTATGCTAGATCCCTCATTATGTGCTTCATTGCTCCTGTATCTAGAATCTACTCTAGATAAAGATGAGCAACCAAAATATGTGAACAAACACAAGCACATGGAGAGCTAGGGACATGAGACACCCTTTTTAGATTCAGTGTAAACAAGAGCAACAGTCCCACTTTTTCTTAGTTGACACACTTCGGCTTACCTTTGCTTTTGTCTCTGCCATGCTTACCACAGTGGCATTTGAATACTTGTTTCATCTTAGCTCCTGGTGCTTTATCTTGCCCTTTCCTCTTTCTCTGTAATCCTTTTGTGCCAAACTATCTATCACCATGGGCAACATTGATCGCGGCGCGATAGACATTGCACTTGGCTTCTAGCTCCACATGCCAAGATATGTCAGAAAATTCTTGATACTATTGTTGTGGGTTAGAATCTTCTTCATGTGGATTCACGATTCGAGTAATAATCTGATTATGGAATGCACCTACTGCTCATATGTAAGATCGTGTCCTACTGCATTAATATCGGATCATATTGGACAACACCCTCAGATGCTCAGTCATCTTGTGATGCGGATCTGTCTGGTAGGTCTTAAATCTAACAACGAGAGGCCTCAGCTAGGTAACAAAAGTCCCCCCAAAGGATAACTTTAGGTCATCCAAACTTTTCAAATTTGGCAATCATATCATCTTTCTTAGCACATTAAAGCTCACACTATGATCTTTGTTGAACCATAGTCGATAGTGATGTGACACGACCTAGGGGGTTCTTCACATGATCAAATGACCCTTGGACCTAGCAAGCAACCAACGCACGAACCGGTGACTTTACTCGGGCGGACTCACCCGCTAAGCGCACTCTTGTACCCGTAGGCAAACCGGTGATAGTGGTGAGGGTCCGGGACGGGCCCTTGCTGCTCCGAGGGTTGGCTAGCTTAGGATTGGACCTCTCAAGGGTCCTAGGATGTCCACTCTCATAGACGGCCAGCACGCCGAGGGCGTGGGTATTAACGGTTCACTCACAACTCACCCGCGGTAATCATTCATTCACAAGCAAATTTGAGTTCGGGCACTCCACTTACCACTGACGGCACTAAGATACAATACTACTCAAGCAAGGAAATTTCAGCAAAGAGGAGTGTGCAGTGGCTCACCTAGTCGGTGTGAAGACACCGATCCCGGTCGGAGACGAGGGCGAGCGAGGAAGCGTGGGCTTACCCGCACGCCGCGCCGAAGAAGCTTCAACCTGAAATTGTAAATTACATGCACTACACCCCATGCAAGGGGGGGGGTTCTTGGGGTGGGGATTAAGGTGTTACAATCAAAACTACCACCACGCAGGGTGGGGCCTTCAGCCGGCCAAGCGGGGTGGGGAAAATAAGGTAAAGAATGTCGGTTGAGTGTGGATGCCGAATCTGCCGATTATCTGCGAACAGGGACAGTGGGGCGGTGTAATGACCGTAGATCCTTCTCACGAATTTTGCCGATAGCGAGACTGGCGGCAAAAGCTTCGTAACAGGTACAGGAACGCTTCAGATTTTTGTGAATTTCTTCTGAGACCGTGGCTGACCGGAGCAGAGGTTGGAACAGGACATGAGGTTTTCTGATCCACAGTTGCAGACTTCTGGCAGCAGGTTGCAGAGGACGCCACGCACTCTCCCGAACTCCGATCAGCACGAAACTGGCGGTGACGTCTTCGTGGTCAAAGTAGCTTTCAGCCGAAGGTAACGGGGCTGCAATCAGAGGTCGAGGGCAGTCGGTGTACCCTGAAGAGTTGGCACTGGTCGGAGTAGACAGCAGGAGACAGAACTGGAGAGCTCGGGGGAGAAAATTCGTAACGCCTTCCTCCGGCAGACGAATGAGGTTCTGTTTCTTGATCTTGGAAGAAGACTAGTAGGGGAAGAACTTTGATGAAGGGGCTTCAGCCTGAATCCGCTAGGGTTCGTCGTGGCAGAGTGATCTCTCAGGTTCTGATGCTTGGCAGGGAGGGTTCCGCGCAGTCGTGGGAGAACGGAGTTCCTGGACAGCCCCGAGCTCCGATGAAGACGAAACCACTTTGGTGTCGAAGAGGACAGGCAGACGCTTCCATGGATGTATCTTGGGCCTTCAGAAGCACCCGGAGGAAGCCGTGGTCACCTCTGCAAGTCGGTACTCTTCTTCTGATCTGCAACTGAAACTGTAGGTTGAAGATGACGGGGGGGAATGGGGTATGTGGGAGGGGACATGGGGGTGGATGAGTGTAGGAGTGACCCCTGGTTGTAAGGGGGTCTTGGAGGGGGTGTTCCAAGGTGTGTATGAGGGAGAATGGGGTCTAGAAGGTGGTGTTTGCAGTGGGTGAGAGGGGAGCTACGAATTTGGGATGGGTGGGGAAGAGAGAAGGAGAGATCTTTCTCCAGAATTTAAAAATGGACTAATGTGGTTAGTGGGGCTTTGGGAATGGGAAGAGTTGTGTTGGGGAAGGGAATGGGTGCTTGGGGTAGTGGGAAGGGTGCTTGGGGAAGTGGGTGGGGTAGTTGGGGGTTGGGAGGTGGAGCTAGGATTGGTGGAAGCTCCCTTGGGACTAGGGGGTGGAGTAATGGTGGCTTGGGGAAGTGGAGGGTCTTAAATGAGGTGGGTAGCTAGTGGAGGTGGTTGGGGAAGGGAGGAGAGAGAAGCAAATTCGGAATTGGGTGTTGAGGAGAGAGAAAGTGGAGTGAAAAAGAGAGATTAAGAGAGGGAAGGGTGGGGAATCTCTCCCCTAGGGCATCTCACCCAAGAAATGTTGGAATCACTCCACTAAACTAAGCTTTGGACTCTCAAATGACATTTTTCATTGATTGATTCATTGATTGATTAAGTTCAAATGGAGGAAATGGGGTCCTATATATAGGAAACCCACATTTCTACAAAAGACCCTGACAAAAGCCTCATTGACAAATAACCGAAGGGGTAGGAGAGCTCATTGGGCCAAGCCCAAAGAAATGGGCCCAATTAGCACATTACACAATCTAATGACACTCAAACATAGGAAAATAAATGCTAGACCTAGGGAAATGACTCAAATAAAATGAAAATTACATCAATGACTCAAATAAAAATTACATAGGACTCAAAATTAAATGACTAGACCATGCTTGATGAAATAGGAGGTGATGTTCTCATCATACTCCTGGGGTGCAAAGAACTCGACTCCGTCGAGTATGAGTCCACCGGGGGGAGAAGAGGTCCTCCGACGCAACTCCGAGCAAGCTTCAACCTCCAAACTCAACCTCACGTTCGCAACCAGGGGACGACGCTTCAACTCCTCAAGGTGGCTTGGACACACCCTCTTGCCGATGATAGTACCTTGCTTGCCCAGTATTACCTCCGTGTGCACACGTCGGGCTCTCAAGTTGTTATGTGGAAGCTCTCTGAGGGTGTCGCTCACAAAGATGGGGGTAGGCTCAAGGTGCTTACTAGGATCTACCGCGGTGCCCTTAGAGGGTGCTAGATCCGTTACATAAAAAGTGAGGTATATCCCAAAATCCCATGAGTAAATCCAACCCATAAGCCAGGTTGCCAAAGCCACTTGGAACATGGAAGGTCCAAGTCCTCGTGCCCTCGATTTGGAGGTGGCCCTAAGGTAGAGCCATTCCAAAACCACCATCGTGAGGTTGCCTTCTTGGAATTCGAAGTGCCACTCGTGAGTTTTTGCCTGCTTATTACGACCCTCACCGCCCATTGCTAGATGCTTGCTTGAATGAGTATGCCTTGAGCTACGGTGCGGTGTGGGTGGGAAGTGTGTGGTATGCAAAGGGGGACCGGGGCAACCAAAAGTAGACCTATCATGTAATGATGCAGTGTAGACTTCGGTCAACCTAGGTGGGCCGGGGCACCCGTAGGTGGCCCTATCATGCAAAGTGGTGATAAATATCGGGGGACCCGGACATCCGTAGATGCCTTTGACATGTGTATGACTAATGTGAAGTGAGGGAGGGCCGGGGCATCCATATGTGTCCCTTTCATGTATGGGTGTGATGAGTGCCGGGGGACCCGGACATCCGTGAATGCTCCTATCATGTTTAAGACTTATGATGAATGACGGTGGCCCATTACATCCGAATATGGAACTCTCATGCTTAAGACTCATGATGAATGGAGGTGGACCATTACATCCAAAAATGATCCATTCATGCTTCCTACTTGACATGTGGGTGTTGTGAATGAATGGACCCGTCTTATGAATCATGCCAAGTGATGTGTTATGCCAAGACTTATGCATTCCTTTCCCAAAGATGACTTCCATGTGTATGGGTGTGGGATGGCCTTTGAACTTCCATGTGAAAGGGTCAAAAGGATCTAGGAAGGTGGGCATTATGGAGAGGGGGTCTTCTTTGCTTCCTAGGCATATGTTGTCTATGGTGATGGTTCCCTTTGTGTGGCCCAAGTCTTGGAAGAGGTGTTCTTGGTCCAACATGGTTGGTTGGGGTAGGGAAAGGGGAGTTGTGGGTAAGGTGGGTGTATTACATGGGTACCTAGACTCCCATTGGAAGGGATCAAAGGGGTCATGGACTGGGCTTCCTAGAGGAAGGAACTCTATGTCCACATGGTCCACGCATGGTGGGTCATCCTTCCCCAAGGTAACTGGACCAAGATCTTTAGTGGGCCAGTCGGTCAAGGTACTTGGGATCTTAATGGTAGTGGAGTGGACCATGATGGGTTCTTCATCCATGGGGAGAATGAGAAGGAGGTCACTAGTGTAGCAACCAATGGTGTAGACTGAGGTGATAGAACCAACACATGGGTGGATGAGACTAAGTCTTCTTGGGTGGGCCTCTCCTATGGTCAATAAGCAAGTCAACTTTAGTTGCCATTCTAAACCCTTGATGAGATCATCCCAACTATTTACCTCATAGTAGGATTGGAATGTGGTGTGATAGGAGTTAATGGGTGCTAATTGGAAAGGATGCTCCATGGTTGGGTTTTGAAAGTACAAGGTATGAGGGATGGGATTTTGCTTGAGCCATTTGATGATGAGTTCTCCTAGGGTCACCACCTTTTGCATGAGATTGAGTGGTTTGGGGAGGTATGTGTTTGTTTGGACGGGGATGAGTTGATGTCCTTCTTCCTTATTGATAGGAGTATGAATTTCCTTGAATGTGGGGAAGGGATTTGGATTGGTGTCCAATCTCGGGGATTTGGTCTTGTGGGCCGGGTTTTCCTCATGTTCACTCATGACCTTGTTCATTCTTCGAAGTGGGTTGAGAGGGCATGGTGGCCGGGTATGGGGCCCCGGTGGGTGAGGGAACAAAAGGTTGTTGAAACCATAGGCTCCCGGGAGATGTGGGGGATGAAGTAGGCAAGACCAACGCAATGGGTGGAAGGTGGTATTCCGTTCATCAAGCCATTGTTTCCCTAGGATTATGCAAGGGCCTTCCAAAGTTCCAATTTGACACCAAGCTCCATCAAAGTATTTGGTCTCTCCAAACCTTTTATGGAATTCAATGAAGACTAGGTCTCCATTGTGCACAATTTGTCCGGTCGTACAGAGGGTGGCTACAATGTCGGGGGATACCCAATTATCTTCTACCATGTAGATGAAGTCAATTTCGGTGGGGCTCCCATTAGGTAGGTATGCTTGGGATATGATGGGAATTGGGGCTTTTTGGTCTGTAGACTCAATGACAATGGGAGGTGGATAATGCATGGAACGATCCGATGAGAACTCTAATGCAAGCGTGCCCATGGACTTGACTTGATAGAGACAAGTCAATGACTTGCTCTGATACCACTTGATGTGACACGACCTAGGGGGTTCTTCACATGATCAAATGACCCTTGGACCTAGCAAGCAACCAACGCACGAACCGGTGACTTTACTCGGGCGGACTCACCCGCTAAGCGCACTCTTGTGCCCGTAGGCAAACCGGTGATAGTGGTGAGGGTCCGGGACGGGCCCTTGCTGCTCTGAGGGTTGGCTAGCTTAGGATTGGACCTCTCAAGGGTCCTAGGATGTCCACTCTCATAGACGGCCAGCATGCCGAGGGCGTGGGTATTAACGGTTCACTCACAACTCACCCGCGGTAATCATTCATTCACAAGCAAATTTGAGTTCGGGCACTCCACTTACCACCGACGGCACTAAGATACAATACTACTCAAGCAAGGAAATTTCAGCAAAGAGGAGTGTGCAGTGGCTCACCTAGTCGGTGTGAAGACACCGATCCCGGTCGGAGACGAGGGCGAGCGAGGAAGCGTGGGCTTACCCGCACGCCGCGCCGGAGAAGCTTCAACCTGAAATTGTAAATTACATGCACTACACCCCATGCAAGGGGGGGGAGGGGTTCTTGGGGTGGGGATTAAGGTGTTACAATCAAAACTACCACCACACAGGGTGGGGCCTTCAGCCGGCCAAGCGGGGTGGGGAAAATAAGGTAAAGAATGTCGGTTGAGTGTGGATGCCGAATCTGCCGATTATCTGCGAACAGGGACAGTGGGGCGGTGTAATGACCGTAGATCCTTCTCACGAATTTTGCCGATAGCGAGACTGGCGGCAAAAGCTTCGTAACAGGTACAGGAACGCTTCAGATTTTTGTGAATTTCTTCTGAGACTGTGGCTGACCGGAGCAGAGGTTGGAACAGGACATGAGGTTTTCTGATCCACAGTTGCAGACTTCTGGCAGCAGGTTGCAGAGGACGCCACGCACTCTCCCGAACTCCGATCAGCACGAAACCGGCGGTGACGTCTTCGTGGTCAAAGTAGCTTTCAGCCGAAGGTAACGAGGCTGCAATCAGAGGTCAAGGACGGTCGGTGTACCCTGAAGAGTTGGCACTGGTCGGAGTAGACAGCAGGAGACAGAACTGGAGAGCTTGGGGGAGAAAATTCGTAACGCCTTCCTCCGGCAGACGAATGAGGTTCTGTTTCTTGATCTTGGAAGAAGACTAGCAGTGGAAGAACTTTGATGAAGGGGCTTCAGCCTGAATCCGCTAGGGTTCGTCGTGGCAGAGTGATCTCTCAGGTTCTGATGCTTGGCAGGGAGGGTTCCACGCAGTCGTGGGAGAACGGAGTTCCTGGACAGCCCCGAGCTCCGATGAAGACGAAACCACTTTGGTGTCGAAGAGGACAGGCAGACGCTTCCATGGATGTATCTTGGGCCTTCAGAATCGCCCGGAGGAAGCCGTGGTCACCTCTGCAAGTCGGTACTCTTCTTCTGATCTGCAACTGAAACTGTAGGTTGAAGATGACGGGGGGGAATGGGGTATGTGGGAGGGGAAATGGGGGTGGATGAGTGTAGGAGTGACCCCTGGTTGTAAGGGGGTCTTGGAGGGGGTGTTCCAAGGTGTGTATGAGGGAGAATGGGGTCTAGAAGGTGGTGTTTGCAGTGGGTGAGAGGGGAGCTACGAATTTGGGATGGGTGGGGAAGAGAGAAGGAGAGATCTTTCTCCAGAATTTGAAAATGGACTAATGTGGTTAGTGGGGCTTTGGGAATGGGAAGAGTTGTGTTGGGGAAGGGAATGGGTGCTTGGGGTAGTGGGAAGGGTGCTTGGGGAAGTGGGTGGGGTAGTTGGGGGTTGGGAGGTGGAGCTAGGATTGGTGGAAGCTCCCTTGGGACTAGGGGGTGGAGTAATGGTGGCTTGGGGAAGTGGAGGGTCTTAAATGAGGTGGGTAGCTAGTGGAGGTGGTTGGGGAAGGGAGGAGAGAGAAGCAAATTCGGAATTGGGTGTTGAGGAGAGAGAAAGTGGAGTGAAAAAGAGAGATTAAGAGAGGGAAGGGTGGGGAATCTCTCCCCTAGGGCATCTCACCCAAGAAATGTTGGAATCACTCCACTAAACTAAGCTTTGGACTCTCAAATGACATTTTTCATTGATTGATTCATTGATTGATTAAGTTCAAATGGATGAAATGGGGTCCTATATATAGGAAACCCACATTTCTACAAAAGACCCTGACAAAAGCCTCATTGACAAATAACCGAAGGGGTAGGAGAGCTCATTGGGCCAAGCCCAAAGAAATGGGCCCAATTAGCACATTACACAATCTAATGACACTCAAACATAGGAAAATAAATGCTAGACCTAGGGAAATGACTCAAATAAAATGAAAATTACATCAATGACTCAAATAAAAATTACATAGGACTCAAAATTAAATGACTAGACCATGCTTGATGAAATAGGAGGTGATGTTCTCATCAGATAGGCTTCCTGGTCTTGGCAGTGCCGCATAGTGTTGCCATCCTCGGGCATTGTCATGCAACTAGTGAGATGGCTGAGCAACTCTTGCTCATTCAATAAATATTAGATCTTTTGGTGCCATGCATCATAGTAAGTGTCATTTAACTTATCACCCTTGGTGAGGTTAATAATAACATTCTTGGAGGCCATCACCTTAATTCACTACAACATCAAATAGAGAGTTTTAATGGCATCATTTTATACATCAACTAAATTTGCTACTAGAAATTGAAACTAAACACATAAACTCTCTTATATAGTGAGATCCAATGTAGATCTAGGAAACTACAATCATCTCCCACTAATGTAAGATTGTTTAATGAGATTAGAGAGACTTCGAGCAAATTATCTCATGTGAGATGAATGTACATCTCTCACAATCTTGCAAGAATAACAAACATCTCTGTCGACATCACGAGAGGAACAGACTTCTCTTGTTCATAATCTACACTTCTGCAACACATAATCGCTTAGTGCTTATCCACTTAGTGCTTCATTATTTATCCTATCACATGCTGACGAGGATCGTCAAGCAGCATGGGCATCCCGAGTATTATTTAATTATGGGTATTTATACGTATTTGAGTATTAGTATCTACGCGTATAAAATACATGTATTTACTACATGTATTATTTACTTTTGTTGTATTAGGCTAGTCATGTATTATTTACTTTTGTTGTATTAGGCTAGTCATAGTCAAAGTGTGTATTTTATTTTATTAAACCCACAAAGTCAATATAGGGTTGGTGGGTCTTGTCTTATTAGGCTAGGACATAAGTACAATAAGTGGAAGTATGAAAGGTGTGGTTGTTATGAGCCTCCTCCTATATAAAGGAAGGCAAGTGTGTGTTACGTATGAATGCATGAAATATATAAAGTGTTGTTTTTGTGTGAGAGTTCTCCCTCTTGCCTTTCCCTTCTCTCTCTTCTCCTTTTGTGAGGATTGAGCGTCGCCCGGTGTGAGACCGTCCGGCGTGAGGCCGGGCTGCGTGAGGTAGCAAGTTATCCATCCTGTTCGTGTCTCGGAGTGCCGACGATCCGTCTTCCACGTCGCCGCCGCGTCAAATTGGTATCAGAGCCCAACATGGCGTCTCCGACGAGTCTGACGTCCCCGACGTCTCTCCCTTTCTCTCTCTAGATTACTAGAAGTGAAAAAAAAAGAAACAAAAAAAAAGAAGAATAGTTGAGTTCTGTTGATTGAGAGAAAGGAGTGGAAAAAAAAGAGAGAGAAAAAAAACATTCTGAGATGCTATCATTCGGTTGAGAGATAAAGGTTTGAGAGGAAAAAAAAATTTGAGAAAAAAATTGAGACAGAAAAAGAAAAAAAAACACTTTTCTTTCTCTCTCCATTTTTTTTCTCTCTCTCTCTCTCCCTTTCTCTCTCTGTTCTCTCTCTCCCTCCCGTACTCTCTCTCTCTCTCTCCCTTTCTCTCTCTGTTCTCTCCCTCCCTCCCGTACTCTCTCTCTCTCTCCCGGTTCTCTCTCTCTCTCTCCCTTTCTCTCTCTGTTCTCTCCCTCCCTCCCGTACTCTCTCTCTCTCTCTCCCTTTCTCTCTCTGTTCTCTCTCTCCCTCCCGTACTCTCTCTCTCTCTCTCTCTCTCACTCTCTCTGCACTCGCGGCGGACAGCGCCCCCCCCCCGTCTTCCCCAACTCCGGCCACCGCCCCACTGCCGCATCCTCGCCGCCACTAGAGCCGGCCCTCCGTCCGACCGCGGCCGCAGTCGACGCGAGCGCCCCGCCTCCGACCACCAGTCGGCCTCCACGCCGCGGCACCCCCGTGCCCGTCCCGGCCACCCGCGGCCACCGCCACCCGCCCCTGCCACCGCGCCCCTGCGCGCCCGGCCCAGCGCCTGCCCTGCCGGCCGGCCTGTGCGCCAGCAGACGGGCCCGAGCACGCCCCCGACCGTGCCCGAGCCCGGCCCCGCCTCCCCTGGTCACGCCCCGTGCCCGCGTCGAGCCCGGCCCCCGCCTGGCCGCGCCCGCCCGGCCCGCGTCAGCTGCGCCCGAGCGCCCGCCTGCGTGGCCGCCCGCCCGGCAGCGCTCGAGCCCACTGCCGCCCAAAAGCGCGCCACCACCGCGCCCACCGCGGCCGCCATCTCCAGCAAGGCGCTCGTCCACCTGCCCTCACCCAGGACGCTTCCACCCGCCACGGCAGGCATCACTCCGGCCGGACCCTGTGCCCTCCCATCCCCTCTCTTCCTCCTCCGGAAGCCACCCCACTCAGCCGCCGGCCGCAACAGTCACCGGCGCACCGCCGTGACCCACGACCCCGTGCCCACTGGCCTCCCCTCTCCCCCGAACCACGCTCTCTCTCCATTTCTCTCTCTCGCCCGTTTTCTCCCTCTCCCTCTCTGTTTCGCACCCAACGCCAGCGTGCGAACCCAGCCGCAGCCGCCCACGATGCTCGCGCCCTCTCCGCGATTCAGCAGCCGCGTTGGCTGACCAACCCAACCACCCACCCCGGCTGACTTGGTGGCCGCCGACCATCCCCGACATTTCGCAGGAAAGTTTGAAGGAGAGAGTTTGAAAAAAAGGAGTTTGAAAGAAATAAAAGTGTTGAAAAAAAAGAGAGTAGGTGAAGAGTTTGAAAAAGAAAAAAAAAAGAGGTTCGAAGAAAATGAGAAGTTTGAAAAAGAAAAAAAAAAGAGGTTAGAAGAAAATGAGAAGTTTGAAAAAAAGAAAATGAGAAGTTTGAAAAGAGAAAAGGAAAGGTTTGAAAAAAAGGAGTGTTATATATATAACATATATATATAATGGATATATAATATTATATATATATATATATATCTATGTAAGAAAAAAAAGTGTGTTAACATATATAATATATATATAATGTTCTATATATATATATTTGATTAAAAATGGGGTTTGAAAAAAAAGGGTGAGCAAAAGTCAAAAAAAGAAGAAAGGTTGAAAAGTTTGAGAAAAAAAATGAATAAAAAAAAAGTCAAAAAAAAGAGAGTTCGTACGATGCGAAAAAGAAAAAGTGTTTGAAAAAAAAAAGAGAGGTTTGAGAGTTAAAAAACAATGAGAAAGAAAAAAAAATATTTTGTCCAAAATGGGAGAAGATTAAATAAATGGAGTGAGAAAATATTGAAAAAATACCTAGGTGAGAAAATAATAAAATTATCAGATTCGGATTTTGTCCTGCATCAGTCAAGTTCGGTCTTTGGCCAAATCCGCTCCGCCAGGAAGAAAGAATTTGACGCTTCGGGTGCATCGTCCTTGGATTGGGACGGGTGCGAGGCCCCATTCGAAGCTCCAATTCCGTCTTCCTCTGCTCCATCATGAAGGACGAATTTGAAATTTCGGATGCATCGTCCTTGGATTGGGACGGGTGCGAGGCCCCATTCGAAGTTCCAGATCTGTCCTTCTCTACCGTCCGTCTTCACCGAACGTTTCCACCAATGCCGCTACTTCTCTGAGCAATGGTCCTAGGTTCGAGGTCGAACCTCTTCAAGTGGAGGGGTTTGACGAGGATCGTCAAGCAGCATGGGCATCCCGAGTATTATTTAATTGTGTGTATTTATACGTATTTGAGTATTAGTATCTACGCGTATAAAATACATGTATTTACTACATGTATTATTTACTTTTGTTGTATTAGGCTAGTCATGTATTATTTACTTTTGTTGTATTAGGCTAGTCATATTCAAAGTGTGTATTTTATTTTATTAAACCCACAAAGTCAATATAGGGTTGGTGGGTCTTGTCTTATTAGGCTAGGACATAAGTACAATAAGTGGAAGTATGAAAGGTGTGGTTGTTATGAGCCTCCTCCTATATAAAGGAAGGCAAGTGTGTGTTACGTATGAATGCATGAAATATATAAAGTGTTTTTTTTGTGTGAGAGTTCTCCCTCTTGCCTTTCCCTTCTCTCTCTTCTCCTTTTGTGAGGATTGAGCGTCGCCCGGTGTGAGACCGTCCGGCGTGAGGCCGAGCTGCGTGAGGTAGCAAGTTATCCGTCCTGTTCGTGTCTCGGAGTGCCGACGATCCGTCTTCCACGTCGCCACTGCGTCACATGCTCATCTATTTACTTTCTTAAAATGCATGATTCAAAAAGTGTGGATATAAATAAATGAACATGATGACATAAAATGATAGGAAAAATAATCAATCATGAAAAATCTAACTTTTTAAAAATAAAGTAAAATCATGTCCGACTACATGCTCACAAGGGTATAAATGCAAAAGAAAAACAATCCCTAAACATGGTTCATTTATCATGAATAAATCAAAACAAACATAGGTATCCTCGAATCACCATCACTAGCCCCCTCAAAAGTTATATATTAGGGTCACGCATGGAGGTAGTGTATGGCAAAATTCTAGTTCCCAATGTGTTTGCCAAGTGGGCCGCTAGGGCTACCCAACTCCCAGAGTGCGATGATGCCTAACATGCGGAGGCACCCTCGGTCTCAGCTGACGGACCCATTACTTGCAGCAGTCTGAAACGGTGCATGGAACCCTCATCTAGAATGGGGATCCCAAATCTGTATCAGTCCATGAGGAGCTACCCCGGTCGGCCCAGTGACTCTAACCACCAATAGTCACCATCGTCGATGCAGGGGATGCCCAACAGGATACTGCCTCCACCATGTCTCCAGTAGCCTAGGGAGGAGGTGGTTTGATTGTCACCATTGGTGGCAGGCCTCCCCTACCTGTCGGCGGGGTCACCTGTAGGGCCACTGCTTGGCCTGGCTGTAGTCTGGGGGCTCTATAGCTGCACCCTAGTTGTGGTGTAAACCTGCTCAAGAAGACCTAGCAACAACAACGACCCATGAGTGGCTGCGGCGCTTCCTGTGGCTGCGCCGGTGCTCATCGGTGGCCCACCGGTCATTGGGTAGCATGCCACATCACTAGCCACCACTACAACTGCACAGGCCGTGGTAGTTGCGACGTGGTTAGCCATAGTGGGCGAGGCTGAGGCACTACTAGCAGTAATGCTAACCCATTATAGCCCTCTACCTCTGTAATGACCCAAGATCCAGATACCGGAAAGAACCCGATACCATTCGAATCCTGGCCCGCCGCCCACGAGCCGGAGGGCTCGGAAGGGCTAAAAGGAGTGTGGAGGCACAAAGAAATAGGAAATAAAGCATGATAATTCAACAATGATAGAAATAAATAAACAACTAAATAGAGTCCAGTCCAACAGAAGTACAGTCTAAGGCAGAGAAACGTACCCCACGTCGAGAGAACACTCGGCCCGACGAATTGGCAACTAAGAACCTCCGAACAGCACCCTTGAACCACGAGGAAGAACCGCCGCACCGGAAAAGCAGGGGTGAGCCTCCTATCACTGGCTCAGTAGTGATCCCGCCGAACCCCAACTATAAACAACGGCAGTAACGGAAAGCAGCAATGACAGCAGGAACAGTAAACTGGTGGCCGGTAAAAACTCGGCACTACAGCTACTCCTATTGTACCTGAAAACACACCCCCGATCTCACAATCGGGGGACCACCGAACTAACGGGGAAACCTCTGGCTACGCTACCGGAAGAAACATCACGACAATACTGTCGTGGACCTAACACATGTTGATTTTATTTTGCTTCTCTATCTTCTTTTTCTTGGGGTCTTAATGATGATATGTAGCAAGATGACAAGCAAATAATCAAAGATCTGCACTCAACCTATGAACATGTGATCATGAACCTAGGCAACCAAAGCAAGCTGTAGCATGGGCATGCTATCTCAACCAAACTAAGCTAAGGAATAAAGGAAAAACGCATGCCGGGGCGTGGAGCAAGGAGTAAATAGAAACACACCGCATGGGGTGGAACAAGCAAGGAAATAAAAGATGTGAGATGCAAAAGAGAAAGCTAATGCCCAATACTTAAGAAAGATGTGATCGCCACCAAAGTAAAAACAAGCCAAAGACCTGAAAATACCTTGGAAATAGGTGGATGAAGCACCCGCCCACGGGAGAGGAAAGATCAAAGAAACCTGTAGGTCAGCTGAAAGTAACGGTTAGAACCTTGTGCGTCACTTGGAAGTGACGGTCGCTCGATAGACCGTTGGAAGAATATGACGCGCCTGAACCAGACCGTCAAATAACCTGCAGTAGCAAAGCGTGAATCCTTTTAACTCCAACTCTTCCAGCCGGCTAGAAGACTTGGGCCTCATTCTGGTGGACCTGTAAACCTGCCAAAGACGTGGAAAGCAAGAGAGAACAACCCAAGTTAGCCCTTTAGACAATATAGCATCAATTCTTCAAAAAATATAATATCCTCAAAAGGAAAGGGAAATACCGGGAGGATTTGGTTTTTTAACCCCTCTGGGCGTTTTAAAAGATTGGGAGGAAGTTTAGATGATGAAAACCAGTGAAAAACGTGGAGAAAGGAGAGAAATAATGCTTATGATGAAAGGGAGATGGAAAAGGAATTCGATATGCAAATATGAACTTTGGAACCAAGAGGAACAGATACGCCCTTCACCAGGCAGCGAACGAACGTGAGAAGCACTTCTCCTTGATCAAACGTGACTCTAAAATGCGGCAGCACTTCGTTGCAAACTCCAGAATTTCCTCCCTTTTAGCATGAAGTCAAGGGTTCTATTTATAGAGCCTCAAACCCTTAGGTCGAGCAGAGGAAAATCCAGTAAGATAAAGGGATAACTCTTAGCAAATCCTTGAAGATAATATCACCAAGAGTCCATAGAATCAAACCGAAGGTCCTGAGGATTAGATTTGGAAGAGATATCGTCAATCCAAGTTCTTATCTCGACCACGGAGTAGTAGAGAAAAGGCCTGAACTGCTAGGACTCTCTGAAGGAAGTAACGGCTGCACGACAGACCGCCACAGTGAAATAACGCATCAAGGGACATCCGTTACTTTCAACCTTATCCCAAAGAGATAAGATCAACAGGAAGAAGATCAAAACAATAGGACTCTGTAAAGAAAGCAACGGCCAAGTCATAGGGCGTCACAATGAAACAACGGCTGCACGACAGACCGTTATATTCAACATATAGGCCAAAGGATAAGCTTTGGAACAAGACCTCAAGCTTCAGGACTCTTCAAGGAGTAACGGCCCAGGACCCATCCGTTAGAAGGAAGAAACGCGCCTGGGACAGACCGTTATTATCAATGGAGTTCAAAAGAAGGAATGAACGTTTTGCTAAGCTTTAGTCAAAATGAAATGCCACAAAGAGCCACATCCGATCAAGGAGTCAAGACCCAAGAAATGATCTTCAACTAATCAAAGATACTCGATGAAGAGTGAACAACTCGGAGCATCATATATAATGAGTAAAGAGATGACCCGACTTATTGGTCATAAAACGGCTGTCAACAGATGCCCCTCCTTAACGTCCTCTTTGAAGGGGAGCGAGCGGAGGTGAAGCGAAAGCAAAATGGAACATGGAGATGAAGCGGAAGTGAAGTGGAGTGGATCAAAAAGTGGGCGTTAAGGTAAACGACACCCGTTCTTTACCAACAAGCAATAGGAATTTTATGGAAAAACTTCGAACTGATCACAAGGAAATAGCCAACCAAAGGACGCATGTCTGGAGGAACTAACAACTAAGGAAAGGAAACACGGCTAGCCGGAGGCAACAGAAAGGAAAGAGAACTGAGTAAACTCCAGACAGGAATCTTCAGCCAACCAAATCGAGCGACGAGATCAAAGGAAACCTTCCAATTCAGAGTGGAATAATTCTCCTCATTCGAGATCAAGAACACAGCTATTCACCATCATCGATCTACCTTGAACAGATGAAGCACATGAATGTTTAAAAGATGCACATGATGCATGCTGGGCTAAAGAAAAAGAAATCTTTAAAATGAATGCAAAGAAAGATAAAATATCAAGATACTCGAGAATAATATTGCTAAGCTGGAGAAACCAGGGTCAGGACGCCGTCTGCAACCACAGCGTGCAAGACAGAACCATCGTCTCCAAATTTTTCCAACCTAACGGCCTATCCAATGATTAAACATGTGAACTTAGATCATCATCATTTTTGTTTAAGGGGAACATCAGATCCTGGAACACATGAATGACCAGCCGGTTCTCGAGATAATATATCATAAATAACATATAGTAATACATTAAAGGATAAGGGAATGAGATAAAATACCTGACTTACCTACCTGACGAACGGCAGAGCGTGACTTTGTTCATAAATTCCTTCATGAAAAGAGGTTAACCAATAACAAATATGAACACGAATTAAGGCATAACCATTTGTACGTGCGAGAGGCATCAATAATGAACAACATGAAAGAAAATGGAACCATTTTAACATTAATTAGACCATTTAATTCATCAAGAAACTTGCAAATTTGTAACGGTCTAGTGTAAGAGCGTCACACAAAATAACAGACCAACACTGGGCCGTCAAAAAAACCAGGCGGTTCACATTCTTCAATAAAACAGGGCCAACACATGTAACGGTCGAAGATAGACGCGTCAGAAGGATGTGACGGTCGGTCGATAGACCGTCACATTTCCTGAGCATTCAAAAAATAAAACCCGAACGGTTACGGCCCATTCATTCATCATTCAACACCCCAAAAAACCCTCAACCGAGAAACCTCCGACGATCACCAACTCCCACCACCACCATGGCCGGCGACGAGCCATCCCAACTGCCTCCACAGAAGAGGGAGAGAGGAAAGAGGAAGGCAATACGGCGGTTCCACCACCAGCTCGAACGAGAAGCAATCCCGTCGGTGGAAGAAGAACAAACGGTGAGAAGAGATCCAAGGGAGGAAGAGGAAGCTCCTACGGCTGCAGAGGACCAAGAAGAAACCCCCTTGGGTGAAGAGGAACCCAAGGAACCAGCCAAGAAGAGGAGAAGGGGCATGGAACATGAGGTAGGTCCCCTCGCCCTAATTTCAATTTTTGATTTTTTTGATTCTTTATTATGTATGCATGCGGGGTTGAGGGGTAGAAATGGGTCCACGAACCCATTAGGAATGTTTGTAGGCCATTTGGCCAAGGTGAGAGATCACGGGGATGCAAAGGGAAAAAAACCAAAGGCAGACTATGTGACGGTCCTGCCAGCGACCGTCACACGCCTGACGCGCCACCCTGAGTGCGTCAGAGCCAAGTAACGCCCCACCCCAGGGCCGTCACATCTACCAGAGACCCAAAGTTGTTTTTAGGTTTTCCAATTTTTGAATTTTTGTTTTGTTTTCATTTTATTAATGTTTATGCAATGATTTTATGATGCAATTGACTAACCAATGATCTACATGAATGCAGGGAAAGAGAAGAACGCGGATCTCCTGGCTGCAGATCTGGGCAGTGTACCAGGCATTGCCCGATTACCAGAGGGAAAGACTGGCCGGGATGGGATTCGCCGAGGTGCTCAGCATCGAGGTGATCCGGATGGACACGCTTTTGCTGTACGCGTTGCACGAGAGGTGGGACCCAATCAGCAGAGCCTTCATCTTCCCGTGGGGCCACATGATCCCCACACTAGAAGACATAGTGAGGATTACGGGATTGAGAGTCCACGGAGCCGCAGTGACAGGATGGACGTACGGCGACTACCGGGAGATGGCACAGCAGCTGCTCGGACTGGATCTGATCAGGCCGGGATAGTCCTCATCTCAACTCTCGAGATGAGTACTGTAGGAGAGCTTGGGGTTGAGAGGAGCAGCGATCGCCGTAGGAGAGCTACCCGAGGAGCATCTGGGCAGAGTGATAGACCAGGTGCGCCCTCACGTGGCGGCGGAGGCAGGACCCGAGGGAGATAAAGTACTGCGACGCTTCCTGATGCTGCTATTCGGGAAGCTCCTCTTCGCGACTCGATCGGACGTCATCAGCTGCAGACTGCTTCCGATGATAGAAAACTTGCACAGAGTTAGGAGATATGCATGGGGAGCAGCAGTGCTCGCGTTCTTGTTCGAGTCCCTTAGCACGACGGACTGACAGACGATGCTGGGCGGCTTCTCGCCTTTTCTGCAGGTGAGTGCAACTTAAATGCTTCCTATATTATGCAAAAAAAATGTTTATGCCATGATTATGCAATTTGACTGACTTGATTTCTAAAATGCAGATCTGGAGCTACATGTATCTCCCGGGCATCGGGAGAGGCACACTACTCCACCCCAGACGCATCCCGATCGCGAGGCGATGGACGGTAGCGAGGGACACAGGGTCAATCATCAGATTGACCCGGACGATCCAGGACGACGTGGACTCCTACCCACACACGTCGGTAAGTCTAGAACTCGAAATGATTTCTACATGCTTTTAAATGCTTTTATATGCCTTTAAATGCTTCTACATGATGAACTTATACGCTGATGAATGGACTTAATGTTTTTAGGTGAAATGGACCCCGTACCGCGGCGAGGTTTACACAGGACAGCCGTGGGTAGAGGTGGCCTTGTCGTACAGGGGGCGAGACATATGGCTGCATTGCATCCACATCATCGAGCCTCTACACTACAGGCTGATCCTGCGGACTCGGGGACTACACCAGCCCAAGGTGACCTTTCCACGCCACAGTGATGACCACCCAGGTAAGTCGGCAAGAGGCATCAGCGGCAACGTGGATTGGTGCGCTCGGAAGGTGAAGTACGTCCACGACTGGAACAGGCGGGGCCGAGCGGTGAAGGAGCGAGATGAGAGCGACGAGGCATATCTGAAGGCCTTCGCTCGACTCTACGGTGACCGGGTGTACCGAGGTACCCGACGACCGGTATGTAACTCTAAACCTTAAACCTCTTTATATGCAAAAAATTCAATGCTATATGTAAATGACTCACATGCTTTCTAAATGCAGCTAGACCCTGAGGGACGGATAGCTGAGCTGGAGGGATTACTTCACTCCACCATCCAGCAGCGGGACGAGTACCAGACCGCCCTGGAGCTCTTGGTGAGACTCTAAACTTAAACTTAAATGATTATGCTCATGAAATGCTTAATGTGATTAATCATGAAAATGCAGCGGGCCGAGGGAGCCCAACGAGCTGGACTAGATGCCCCATCGTCTTCCTCTCAGCCTGCGGGAGGCAGGGCAGAGTAGGACGCTGAGTTCGCTCGGGCGGTTGCCCGGGCCGAGGAGGCGGAGGCCACCCTCGCAGAGCGGGTAAGATGCTAAAATGCTCATGCTCATGATGATGCCAATTAAATGCCGTATGATTAACTATATGAAATGCAATCTACAGGCGAGAGAGGTAGCCACAGTAGTGGCCGAGGCGAGGCAGGCTCGGTCGGAGGTAGAGCGTCTCCAGGCGGAGATAGAGAGGAGCCGGGCCGAGATAGAGAGAGCCCGAGCAGAAACAGAGCTTGTGCGGGTGGAGATGGACAGATTGCTAGCGGAGACCCCGCGACGCCCGGACGACGGAGAGGTGGAGCGACTCAGGGCTGACATCGCACGTGTAAGAGGCGAGCAAGATCAGTTCAGAGTGCAGACCTTCGAGATGAAGGGCGTGATCGGGGCCTTGAAGGATGCACTCCGGCTTCTAGGGAAGAGGTCGGGGACGAGCAGTCGGAGCGAGAGCGTGGCCCCCATCAGCGGAGTTCGCGGGTATTTTACCAGTTCTTCCGGCCATCGGAGGAACGAGGAGGCGGACCAGAGACGACGGCCAGAGGGTGAGCACAGCGCCATGGGACCAATAGCCAGGCAGCCCGAGGGTACCGGAGATAGTGATGGCGGCCCGGGAGATAAGCCGGCCGAGTGATATATATTTTTTCTTTTCCTTTTGTTATCACTTGTACATGACTTATATAGAAAAAATGGAGTGAAAAAAAGAAATTTCTTTTTGGTCTTTTGTTATTTTGTGCAGGATTGTGTGTTTGTGAAATGCCAAAAACAAATGAAGGATTGTATGTGATGATGAATGCGTGAGATGTGTGTATGAATGCATGTGTAGGATGCATGTATGGGAAGAATGAAAAATAGTTGTGCATGAGAATGTGTGAAGAAGGAGGTGTAAAATGTGAAAGACCGCCAGGTCTAGGCAAGGGCAGGAAGAAATAGCCTCAATTCAGCAGCAGAGAATGTAACGGTCCAGGTTCAGACCATCATAATCAAATAACGCGCTAGATAAGGGCCGTTAACCATGACCGCAGTCAAATTGTAGCTGGGACTGTAGGGAAAGTGACGGTCAACGGAAGGCGCGTTGAAGACAAATAACGGCCAAATGCTAGACCGTTGATCATGGCAGAGCGATGGTTTGCAGGGCAACTAGCAAGAAATGCGACGGCCCAAAAGAGACGCGTCGGGGGGAAGCAACGGTTCTGACCAAGACCGTCGGGAAATGTTTAGCCCAGAAGCAAAGGAGCTGAACGGCTGAGGGTGTAACGGCTCAGGGTTCACGCGTTACGAAAGAACGATGGTAAAACGCTGGACCGTTAGACTTCACAGAACAGGAACGGGCGAATTTGAACCTACAGGAAATGCGATGGCCCCATTCTAGTGCGTCAGAGACAAATGACGGACCCACGATGGACCGTTGGAGCCTGAGTTGTGTTCCGAGACGGATTGAGCCGTGAGAGCCTAAACCCGAGATTTATCCACTTAATCTCCCACTAGAACTTATCTAGATTGAAGATAAGGCCTCCTAACTCAAGTCTTATCCTTTTAAAACCAAAATCAAGCCTTTAAAACTTGGAAACTCAACCAAAAATCATAGCTTTGCTGAAACCTCTGTTCTAGGGCTGAAAAGACCACTCCTAAAGGCAGAAAATCAAGACGAAGAGAAGCTTTGAGGTGATGGCTATGGAGGAGAAGGTCTACATCGGACCTAAGGCTGCAAGAAAGGAACACGGAGAGCTTCAACGGCTAACCTCAATTCCCAAGCACCTAAGCTCTAATGCTCAAAGAGTGGTAAGTTCCAACAACCCAACCAAGTTCAGAATTTTATGCACTTCAATTCCTTTCATGACTCCCTCTTCTTCTCCTTCTTAAGCCCCCTTCCTGGCCCAAGATGCTATTCAAATCTGAAGTGGGTGGCTCCCATGGTAAAGGCACTCCCTATAGAAGTCACATCAATCCTTAAAGCATGGCACCTTCAACCTATCTTGGTCTTAGGCAAAAACTTTCTGAAATTATCTTTAGATTGGCCAAGTATTTTAGCTCTTGTAGAACTATGGCATCCACAAACTCATACCTTCATCTTCCTTTCCTTTGAAGCGACAGTCCTATTAGAAGAGGTAGAGACCTACCTAACCCTCCCTAAGACTAAGGTGGGGGATGAAGACCGGGTTTGCTACACGGTTGAGCCTATTGACCCGTCCGTGATCTTGAGTGATTTTATCCATAATCCGAAGGACGTGAGGACCATGATCAGCCAACACCACATTCATTTGATACCCTTGGCACAATGGATAGTGTCCCATTCCAAGAAAAAGTGGGAGAGACACGAAGCAATAGCCAAGGCGGTGGCGGTGTGCTTATGCGGAGTCTTACTTTTCACCACAACCGACCACCTTTTAGACACAAAAAATCTCAGCATTATTAGTGGGTTGTGGCGGGGAACGTCCATCTCTCAAGTGATCCTCTCATACCTCTATGAAGGACTAAGTTCAGTTTGCCTAGGAGGACCTTTGTTCAGCCCTATGATACTCCTTGAGTGTTGGATGGGAGTGAGAGTCAAATTCCAACCAAAGGAAGACATAACTTCATCCAGCCGAATCTTCGGGAGCCACCCTCTCTTTTTCATTGGAGGGGCATTTGGATACTCTTCACAGGTTGAATGCAAGACGGTGGATAAGAAAACTCGGGATGAATGGCGCCTCTTCTTCAACACTTTGCCAATAGACAAGTTCAATATGCGACCAAGAATTCTTCGAAGCACCCCTCTTAAAATAGCGCGGCGTCAAGGCCTGGACCTCCAGCTAGTGGGGAACACTACAATGGCGATCTACAACCCGCACCGGTGCCATCTTCAGATCGGACTTCCAAGAACCCAAGCTCCTGCACTATCACACTACCCTCCCCTTCTATCTAGGAAGATGGGGACCGAGGAGGATGAAAGAGCGATCCGGAACGCGCTGACCATGTGGGAGATCAGCAAAGTGCGCCCGTGGCAAGAAGAAGTTGAAGAGAACGACGAAGCACGCCGAGGCTACGTGAAAGAGTTGAGGAAGATCCGCCTTCTTGCAGATGAAAAACTTAATGTATCTTGATATATTTTTTTTATTTAGAGAGATGTTTCTTGTATGACAAAAAGTTGGAGTTTTGTGAATTCATTTTTCATTAAGCCTGATTGAATGAGATGAGATTGTCTCAGTTGAATGAGCAAGAGTTTTGTGTATTGATCTTTTGGAATGATGTGAACAGGCAGAGCCTCTAGAGTATGTAATGGATGTGCATTAGGCCGCTACAAAGAAACGACGGTCTGACGATAGGCCGTCAGAATGGAAGCACAAAGAACCCTGTTCTCTGAGGGGTGTAACGGTCAAGACTCAGGCCGTTAGAGTATGTAACGGTCCTAACCTTGGCCGTTAGAATGATGGCTGCTGAAAGAAAGAAAGCTTATGCAAGAAGAGAAGTGATGGTAGGGATATGGCCGTTAGATGACTGTAGCGGTCTGGTGATGACGCGTTACAGCCTTTGAATCTGCATAATTGTGAGCCTCTCACTTTGATCTTGATCTTGTGTTCTGCGCACACTTTAAACATGAAACCAGTTAGATCTGCTCTTAGACTCAACCCCTTGCCTTGAAGCAAGTTAGATAATGATCGTTTCTCAATATTTGGTCAAGGGGTGAAGCCTTGTTAAAATAGGCGGAAAACATAATAAAAATAATGCAATGCATGCAATGCATGCAATGCATATGATGGTGTTTTTCGGGGGTTTTGGAGAATATCTGATTTTTGTGAGACTTTGAAAATATTTGATTTGTTTGGGTTTTGAAAATATTTGATGTTTTTTTTGGATTTTGAAAATATTTGATTTTTTTTTGGATTCTGAAAAATATTAAATTTGTTTGGATTTTGAAAATATTTGATTTTTTTTTGGATTTTGGAAAACCAGTGCTTCCCCAGCAGCGTGAGCCCTTCCTTGTTGATATCGAGTCCGGGGGTGGGTGTGAGAGAAGATGACGACCCCTGGACAAGGTCCAAATTGTCATGACGGTGTTTCTGCCAGGGCCATACCCAGGGTACTAATCATGGTCCTAAAAGAAAAACAGAATACGGGGGGTAAGCTTTAGGCCAGATATAGAAGTTTTTTAAGACTTGATTTCCATTCCGTACAACCCTTTAGAGATTTGGTCTGTTGTGCCAGGGCTTTGAGTCCGTCATCGAACCTTAATCCACCCTAGGCATGCATGCGACCGGGCTCATAACGTCCCGCGGGGAACTGTACTGCCACTCTTGTCATGCCTAGCTTTTCTTGCTTTACCTTTCTGGAGCTTTGGAATTCATAATTCATACTATATTGACTTTGAGGTGATGCTTTTGGTTTTGTCATAGAGATTGCCCCTTCGCTGTCTCTTTTGTTTCTTGTGGCGTCAGGTCATAACGGACTGCCCTTATTTGAGACCTCCTCTCGTGAGGGTGTTTGGATCGGTTATCGCCTCCTTATTCTCTTCTTGCCCCTGGTTTTAGCTGAAGGAAGAAACGGACAGGGACCTTGACTTTCCCCCAAAGCATGGCCAAGGAGAAACGTTGTCCTTTCTCAACGTGGAAAACCTGACCAGGGACGTCGTGTAGTGTGTGATTGCCTCACTCGGGACTCCTTCAGTGACAGGAGGAGCATCTTGCTGCCGGGGTAGCACATGGTTAGACTCTAAGGAAAGAAACGCTTAAGATACAACCCATTCCACGGGTGAGAGAGCTCCTCACCTTCCGCGTTTACTAAACGGTAAACATTTCCTGGATAAGCTTCTTTTACGACAAACGGCCCTTCCCAATTAGGTTGTAATTTAGACCTAGGACCTGCAGACCGAATGAATTTTCGTTTCAAAACCATATCACCCTTTTGAAACTTACGTTCGATTACCTTCTTTTGAAAATAACGTGAAACCCTCTTTTGATAAACGGATACATGATCGGCCGCATTCATCCTCTTCTCATCTAAGAGTTCCAACTGAACCAGCAACGCCTCTCGACGTTCATCGAGATTAAGTTCCTTATCAAGCTGCACTCTAAGGGAAGGGATCAGGATCTCATATGGGAGCACCGCCTCCATCCCGTAGGTAAGAGAATAGGGAGTTTGCCCCGTAGGGGTACGGACGGAGGTGCGGTAAGCCCACAGAGCTTCCACTAATCTTTCTGGCCAATCAGAAAACTTATGAGCTTCACATGTTTTCTTGATGATTTTAAGAAGAGTTTTATTAGTGGCCTCGGCTTGACCGTTGCCTTGAGGATAATATGGAGATGAATGATGCAATGCAATATTGAACTTCTTACATAGGTCCTTGAGCTCTTGAGAAACGAACTGGAGTCCGTTGTCGGTGATGATGCTGCTTGGCACTCCGAACTGTGAGATGATATTCTTCATAATAAAGCGGCACACCATTGTAGCTTTGATCTCTGCGTACGCCTCGGCTTCAGCCCACTTGGTGAAGTACTCAGTGGCGGTAAGGATAAAGGATTTCTGCTTGATCTGGGAATTAGGATCACCGAGCGGGCCGACAACGTCAAAGGCCCACATAGAGAATGGCCAAGGAGCGGTCATAGGATGGAGAGACGAAGCTGGAGAATGAATTTTATCAGCGTGGAGTTGGCACTTAAGACACCTCCGGACATAGAGGGAGCAATCTTCCTCTAGAGTGGGCCAATAGTAGCCCTGCCTTAGGATCTTCTTCGCTAGAGCCTGGCCATTGACATGACCCCCACACTCACTAGAATAGGCTGCTTCAGCCACCTTCCAAGCTTCAACATCATCTAAGCATCTCATGAGCATCCCATTAGTAGCGCACCTATACAGTTCTCCTGTGACAATAGTATACCTTGCGGCGGCTCTTCTGATTGACTTGCGTTGCTCAGCCGTTGCCCCTTCTGGGAACAATCCCTCCTTACAAAACAACTCGATTTCATGATACCAAGGCAACTCTTCTTCATCCAGGATCTCTTCTAGCTCTATTAAAGATACTTCCTTAAGATCTTCCTTCTCAGCTCTTGCCTCTACAGATTTTCTAAGATTGACGAACCAAGGGTCCTGAAGAGAGGGTGCGTCCAATCTCTGAACGACGATAGTCTCAGTGCTCCGACTGAGAGGGAAAGATAGGGAAGAAGCAAGGGATGCCAGAGCATCAGCTAGGATGTTCTGAGAACGGGGAGTATGGATATAGATCAGCTTACGGAATTGCCTGGCAAGGAGCGTGACTAGATCTTGATAAGGCTTGAGCTTGGGGTCACGAGTACGGTAAGTGGACAGAACTTGCCGTAGGACGAGCTGAGAATCTCCTATAATGTTTAAATAACGTGCGCCTAGGAGATAGGCATGCTTCAATCCATCCAGGAGAGCCTCATACTCAGCGATGTTGTTGGTAGCAGGAAATCAAAGTTGATACGCAAAGGGAATGGTCACCCCCTCTGGAGTAAGCAGAACAGCACCGATCCCTCAGCCTTGAGAATTGAGTGCACTGTCGAAGTGCAGAGACCAGAAGGGGTGATGAGAGATAACAGAAAGATGCTCATCAGGGAAATCATCCTGGATGGAATCGGTGTGAGGAATGGGGAGATGAGCGAGATGCTCAGCAATGGCATATCCTTTGACCGCCTTCTGAACAACAAAGGTGATGTCGAATTGAGAGAGGAAGCTCTGCCAGTGAGCTAACCTACTAGAAAGGACGGGTTTTTCTAAGAGATAGCGAATCAGGTCCATTCTAGAGATCAACCTAACTAGGTGGGCAAGAAAATAGTGTTTAAGCTTCTGAGCTACCCACACTAAGGCGGCACAAGTCTTCTCCATAGCGGTGTATCTGGACTCAGCTGGGTTGAATAACCGAGAGAGGTAATACGCAGCCCGCTCTTTTCCTTCATCGTCTACTTGTGCTAAGACCGCCCCCAGGGAGTCCTCAATAACCGAGATATATAGGATTAGGGGTTTCCCAGGGACAGGAGGTTGCAAAACCGGGGGATTGGACAGATATTCCTTCAAGTCCTCGTAGGTCTTTTGATAATCTTCATTCCATTCAAATTTAACCCCCGCCTTAAGCAATTCATAAAATGGACGGCACCTTTGAGAATGTTGGGATATGAACCTTCTAATGAATTGCAATCTACCAATCAATCCTCGAAGTTCCGTAATATTCTTAGGCGGAGGCATATCCATGACGGCCTGTGCTTTGTTAGGATCAATCTGGATCCCCCGTTTGCTCACTATAAAGCCTAGCAGCTTCCCTGAGGAGACTCCAAATACACACTTCTTCGGATTCATCTTAAGCTTGTACTCCCTGGCTCTTTGCAGTACCTTAGCCAGAATAGAGGGGTGCTCTTCTTTGGTTCTTGACTTTACCAGAATGTCATCCACGTAAGCTTCCATATAGATGTGTATCATGTCGTGGAAGATGGCCATCATCGCCCTTTGATAGGTAGCGCCCGCGTTCTTCAGACCGAACGGCATAACCACATAACAGTACGTGCCCCAGGGTGTGGTGAAGGAGGTTTTCTCTTGATCTTCTGGAGCGAGATGGATTTGATTATATCCTGAGTAACCATCCATAAATGACAACGATTCGTACCCGGCGGTACTGTCGACCAAGACATCAATGTGAGGCAGCGGGAAATCATCCTTGGGACATGCTTTATTGAGATCCCTGAAATCGATGCAAATACGCACCTTTCCATCCTTCTTGATGACAGGGACTATGTTTGCTACCCACTGAGAATATAGAACAACTCTGATGAATCTTGCCTTATATAACTTGTCAACTTCTTCCTTGATCCTCAAGGCCATGTAGGGGTGAAATCTTCTTGACCGTTGTTTGACAGGTGTTGCCCCTGGTTTAAGCACGAGTCGATGTTCCACTAAAGATGGGTCAAGACCTGGCATGTCCTCATAAGACCAGGCGAAGGAATCGCTATACTCCCTTAGAACTTTGATCAAATCTTCTTCTACTTGTGGAGGGAGATTAGCAGTAATAATGATGGGCCTGGGGTCTTCTTCGGTTCCCAGATTGATTTCTTTCGTAGGTTCATCCACTGTTGATGACGGCTCATCGAATTTCTTAAGTCCTTGCGCGTACAGATCAGCAGTGTCATCTACTTCGCTGTCCTCATTAACCGGATCTTTTTCACCCAGGATTTCATAGACGCCGAGTCCGTCATCGCCCCACACCCCTTCTACTTCTTCTTCATCCTCAATCGTAATTGCCGTAGCAACAAATTCCAGACATTTTAAAAGGGCATGACAACGCTGAGCTAGGTCTTGCAAGAACCTATCAGGAACAGATTTGGGAGGACGCACAAGCGGGCGCAGCTCAGAGGAGGAAGGGTTGGGTGACCTAGAACAAGACCCTACTTCTTTAGACCTAACTAATTCCACTTCCCTAGACTCGATAGACCCTAATCCTAACCTAGGAGAAAGGAGACCTAGTGGAATGGAAGGAGCAGGGGACTCGTGCCCCTGGGATGAGGATGGAGACAGGGTAGCATAATCTTCCACTGAAATCTCCATTTTGAATTTGACATTTTTTTTGGAGATCAGTAGAGACTATACAGCAAGATGGAGGAGGCGGGAGCTGCATAGGGAATAGCTCGGGGAAGATGCAGTCAAAGAAGGGATCGGAAGATGAGAACCACATCTCGTGGAGTTGGGCGTTGGGAGGAGGAGGAGTGAATAGAGCGGATAGATCAATGGGCGGGCAGTGCCCGCAAGCGCAAGGAACAAATAGAGTCTCGGGCGGATCAACGAAGGATGGATTTACCATGATAGGAGGAAGACGGGGTAAGAACTCCCATTGCTGGAGGAGAGATTGAAAGTGGGAGGGAGACCAAGAAAAGACAATCGGCGAGCTCCCCTCCTTCCGCGGATCATCGTCTGGCCGCTTCTTCGGTCTCCATTGCATGAGCCGAACCTCTTGCTTCTTTTGGCGGTTTTCTTCATGAAACAACCCCTGAAGGGTTTGACCATAATCAAGCATATCATGTTCTGGCCTTTTTAGTGCCGGCGGAGGACTGGCAATCGGACATACTGTACTTCTCTCTAACGGAGCCGGCTGCAGAGCTAACGTGCCGGGCTGGAGAGGCCCTCGGGCAAAGTGCTGGTGGCAGTCCCAGGTGAGTGGCCCAGAATCACCCATCATAGATAATGCGGTTTCTTTGTAGCCAAGACCTCTCCTACCCATCTTTCTTCCCTTGGGTATGGGCTTGGTAATTCCTTGTAATTGTGCACCGAGGCCTCTCCCCGGTTGGTAGCCCAGTTTCAGTATAATGTTCCAGCCTTTTGAGTCTCGGATCTGGGGCTTCACCTTGACGTTAACAGGAGTAGTGATGGGCCTAGAAGGTGTATAAGCCCAAGGGAAGTTTAAATCCAGCACTGATATGACGGGTCGGCTGCTTGGCCAAAGTGTAGGAAGAATCTATTCTGAAATGGCCTTAACCGATTGCACTGTAGATAGGCTTTTGACCTTGACGACCCTCCCTTGGAAAGGAAATTTGACGCACTGATGTGCGGTGGAGGGCACGGCACCGAGCGTATCCAGCCATGGACGACCCAAGATAGCCTTGAACATAGGGTCGATGTCTAGTACATAGAATTCCACGGCCATTGTAAGGGGTCCGAGCTCTGCTTGGATAGTGACCACCCCGTGACATGCTCGCCTTGAGTTGTCATATGCTGCTATAGTGGTAGGGGTAGGTCGTAATAACTCTTCAGATATGTTGCAAGCTCGGAGGGTACTGAGTGGGCACACATTGATTGAAGCCCCTGTGTCAACCAGCGCTGCTTCAATGCTGACTTTGTTCAGGGTGATTGTAATGCAGAGCGGCATTTGCCGAGCTTCCGGGAGTGCTAGCTCGGATTCTGAAAATGTGATTGCCGGCCCTTTGGAAATAGTTGCTAGGGCCGTTGGTAAGCTGTCGACTGCCATGTCTTCGCTGACCATTACCTTCTGTAAGAAATCTCTCGGTGCATCCTGATGAAGGGTAGATCTTTTGATCAGCTCCAGCACAGATATTTTAGTGGGCACTCGATCCAGATGATGCAGCAAGTCATATTGAGTACCCGGCAAAGGTTCAGTTTCTACCTGCTCGACCATCGGCTGCAAATACTGGGGATTAGAAGTAGTAGGGTAGTTCCGATGGAACATCTTCTCGCTTCTTAAAGCACAACTTGTAGCGGCCGCGGCATCGGTGGATAGTATGATGGGCCCTGCGGGGTGGATGAGCGGTGTAGGCTGTGTAGGGGAGATGATTTGGTGGGGTGTGAGGTTGGTGATGGTGGTGAGTGGTGGTGAGCGGATGATGAGTGAAGGATTGATGGAAGGCGGGATGGTGATGGTGGATGGTACAGATGGAGGGAGTGTTGGTGGAGGAGTCAAGACAGGTGATAGGTTAGGCGATGGCATGATGATGGTAGCAGAGGCAAGTGGCGAAGGGTATGACGGAGTGGTGGGTGGTAGTGAATTTGTTGGAGCGGGCGTAAACGGGAGGACAAGTGGAGAGGGTATTGGGTGTGAAGGAAGGACGAAGGAGGGGGTAAGAGGATTGCGGTGGTTGTGCTGGAGGGCCATGACTTGCGGTGTGGCGCCATCGTCATCAAAAGACCACTCGGCACTAGGGGCCGGGGGTTGAACTACATTCACTTGTGCCGGTGTCGGCGGCTGTTGTTGCTGTAGAGCAGGCAGATGACTTGGCATCGAATCTTGATGGATCCCCAGATCCTGAGCCTGTTGTGGTTGCTGTTGTGGTAGTGGCTGCTGCGACTGCGGTGCTTGATGCTGCTGCACTTGCTTCCTTGGCGGTTGCCTTCTTTTCTCTTTGATTTCAATAATGGCCCGATGCATCTCGGCCCAATCGATTCTCTGCCCTTCATGGAGACGTATACCAGATCCCGGAACTGATAACATCCTTCGATAGTGTGGCCTGGCTGCCTATGGAACATGCAATATTGCATTTGATCAACGGCTGGGTTCCAGTTAGGCCGTTCCGGAGGAAGTTGAATTGCATTCACCGACATAAGAGCCGAGAAGATATCCACGAGGGTCTCTGGCAGTGGAGGATATTGTGCCCTCTTGGGAGCCGGGCGCTTGTTGTTCAGATTGTTGTTATAGTCGTTGGGTGGAGGGACATTGTGGTATTGCGGAGGTGGTGGTTGTTGTTGTGGAGTGATGAAGGTGTTTTTTGGAATGGTGAAGGCAGGCAGAGGGTTTTGTGGAGCGGCTTGAAAGTTCTGTGAAGCGGGATTTTGTGGAGTGCGGGGGTTTGGGGGGAAGCGGAATGGTGCGGCTTGGAATGGAAAGGCAACGGCTTGTACCTGTTCGTTTGTCTGGACCCCCTCGGTGACCGGCCCTTGTGGTTTCTTGTGATATTTGGGCTTTTGGTTTTCAAATAGGGCGTGTATGGGAGAATCCTTGAACTAGGTTTGTATGAAGCGCGCCCGGATGTAGAGTTGATGCATGTTAGCTATATCATTCATTGCTAGGATGTTCCTGAAGGTCGGGGTAGCATTTGAAATAAGCAGCTTGACCTTCTCTTCCTCCGGAATGTGGCCAGGCACTCTAGCAGCCATCTGTCTCCACCTGTCTGCATAAGTGGCGAACTCCTCATCTGGCTTCATCTTCGCGGCTACTAGATCTGTAAATGAGTATTTCGGGCCGACCCTGTCTTGGAACCACTGAATAAATTTGTCCTTTACTACCTTGAAACTTTCAGCTTCTTCTAGCGGCAAAGAGTAGAACCACTCTAGAGCAACACCATCCAAAGATCGGCGGAATAAGTACGCCATAAGGCGATCATCATATTGGAACTGCGCCGACTCATATAGAAAATCCCTCACATGAATGAAGGGATTGCCGTTCCCATCGTACTTGCGGTAGTTAGGGAGTTTCGATTGCGGAGGGAACCGAATGTTCTGAAAGCTCGGGACAGGAACATCTGCCAAAGATTGTGGGCCAACCCGCTTCTGGAGGAAATCGAGTTGTTGCTGCATGGTGGCCCATTTATCAAGCAAGTCCTGCTCTCGGGAGGGAGCAGGGGTAGTGAAGGACGCTGATTGAATTTGGGGAGCAGATGGAACGATTGTGGCAGAAGGTGGAAGCCCATAGGCAGGAGTGGAGGGATAAACAGTAGAGATGGGGGGCCCATAAGAAGGATATTGGGCCTGAGACTGGCCCAGATTAGAATGGGCTTGAGCCACAACTTGCTGAGGGCGCAAGAAATCTGAAGGGCCCATGAGAACTTGCGGAGCTATCGGGCCCGATGTATGATGATCTACCTGAGCAAAGGAAGGGACTGGTGACTTCCCTTTATCAAAGGATTTATAGGCTGAGTTGGAAGATTGGCCCGTCTCCATGCCCGGGAAAGTGATGGTCTGGGGTTGGACCGGGGTGAGATCAATCGGAGTAGGCTGGACAGAGGGCCCACTAATTCTAGATGGATCGATAGGAGGGTTGGATTTAGAAGGAGATGCGTTGGACCCTTGCATGGCCTGATAAAGAACTTGAAGTTGGGTCGGATCCAATTGGGCCATCATCTGAAGAATGGAGCCCGCGGAAGGAGTGGAGAGAGAAGGGGTAGCTTGACCACCTTCTATAGAAGTGGAGGATGGAAGAGGGGTAGTCCTCTCTCCAGAAGAAAAGGTAATAACCCTAGGAGGGTTTTTAAGGAGCCCTTGAGGAAGAGAGTCCACTTGGGAACGGGGAGGATTGAATGATGCCATGGCGGGCTCGAAGAGAGGATTGGAATAGCACGTGAAGAAGGAATTGAGCCCAGGAGATGATTCGGATGGACGAAAACAACTCCACATGCAACGAACAACCTTGACGATGCAAACAATCAACACAAACAATCACACAATGAGCAACCAAACTCGGATGTTTTAACAAAAGATGTAAGTGATAAAAGATGAAGACACCCCAAGTCAACCAAGTTGTTTAAGATGATGCAGCAAGATTCTTGTGATTTCTCCTTCGGAACTTTAGTGAATTGATTGAAATGTGCTCTCAACAATGGGTTCCTAACAGGAGATGGGTATGGGACTTGTCTTGACTCTAAGTATAATCACTCCTTCACTAATGCAACCCTAGACACGGGGTGGGAAAGGTATAACCAGCCCGGCGTCCGTGTGGGAATCCACGGCTCGCGGGGACTTATGGAGGTCCCTGGTGTGATTTCCTAGTCGGCCCCAAGGAATATGGAGACGAGAGGTCCTCACAACAAGGTAGGAAAATGCAATCTAAGATATGAACGTATGAATGCCCCTATGTGCACCGGAGTGCATGCAAAGTCTAGCCTACGATCTAACAAACAATGATGCACGCAATGATATGGAGATATGAAACAAAGCAAGGAGGAAGTCAAGTATCACCCAAGCAAAGAGTCACAGCAGAAACTGCGGAAATAAATGCACCTCGGATGCGTACCTGTCTGGAGTCTAACGGTCGAGGAACCCTGCGTCAGAATAAAATAACGGTCGAAGACCAGACCGCCAAAAGTAATATAACGCAGGGAGATAGGACCGTCAAATGAGCCAGAAAGCCAAAATCAACCAGAAGTAACAGGAAAAGACCGTGAAAACTCTCACAGCAGAACAGATGTGGCGGTCTAATGACCCTGCGTCAGAGGACTCCAACGCAGGGACCCAAGGAAAGAGTCACAGTAGAAACTGCGGAAATAAATGCACCTCGGATGCGTACCTGTCTGGAGTATAACGGTCGAGGAACCCTGCGTCAGAATAAAATAACGGTCGAAGACCAGACCGCCATAAGTAATATAACGCAGGGAGATAGGACCGTCAAATGAGCCAGAAAGCCAAAATCAACCAGAAGTAGCAGGAAAAGACCGTGAAAACTCTCGCAGCAGAACAGATGTGGCGGTCTAATGACCCTGCGTCAGAGGACTCCAACGCAGGGACACAAGGCCGTCAGAACGCTCTGAAAACCAGGATTTAATAGGAAATAAGAGGAAAACGGGAGGGGAACAACACAAGAGATGATGGCAGGTTTAACAGGAATCAAAAGCACGATTGGCACAAGCTGTCCCACCGTGATCGCCAAAAAATTATCTGTTGATTTTATTTTGCTTCTCTATCTTCTTTTTCTTGGGGTCTTAATGATGATATGTAGCAAGATGACAAGCAAATAATCAAAGATCTACACTCAACCTATGAACATGTGATCATGAACCTAGGCAACCAAAGTAAGCTGTAGCATGGGCATGCTATCTCAACCAAACTAAGCTAAGGAATAAAGGAAAAACGCACGCCGGGGCGTGGAGCAAGGAGTAAATAGAAACACAACGCAAGGGGTGGAACAATCAAGGAAATAAAAGATGTGAGATGCGAAAGAGAAAGCTAATGCCCAATACTTAAGAAAGATGTGATCGCCACCAAAGTAAAAACAAGCCAAAGACCTGAAAATACCTTAGAAATAGGTGGATGAAGCACCCGCCCACGGGAGAGGAAAGATCAAAGAAACCTACAGGTCAGCTGAAAGTAACGGTTAGAACCCTGTGCGTCACTTGGAAGTGACGGTCGCTCGATAGACCGCTGGAAGAATATAACGCGCCTGAACCAGACCGTCAAATAACCTGCAGTAGCAAAGCGTGAATCCTTTTAACTCCAACTCTTCCAGCCGGCTAGAAGACTTGGGCCTCGTGCTGGTGGACCTGTAAACCTGCCAAAGACGTGGAAAGCAAGAGAGAACAACCCAAATTAGCCCTTTAGACAATATAGCATCAATTCTTCAATAAACACAATATCCTCAAAAGGAAAGGGAAATACCGGGAGGTTTTGAGTTTTTAACCCCTCTGGGCGTTTTAAAAGATTGGGAGGAAGTTTAGATGATGAAAACCAGTGAAAAACGTGGAGAAAGGAGAGAAATAATGCTTATGATGAAAGGGAGATGGAAAAGGAATTCGATATGCAAATATGAACTTTGGAACCAAGAGGAACAGATACTCCCTTCACCAGGCAGCGAACGAACGTGAGAAGCACTTCTCCTTGATCAAACGTGACTCTAAAATGCGGCAGCACTTCGTCGCAAACTCCAGAATTTCCTCCCTTTTAGCATGAAGTCAAGGGTTCTATTTATAGAGCCTCAAACCCTTAGGTCGAGCAGAGGAAAATCCAGCAAGATAAAGGGATAACTCTTAGCAAATCCTTGAAGATAATATCACCAAGAGTCCATAGAATCAAACAGAATGTCTTGAGGATTAGATTTGGAAGAGATATCATCAATCCAAGTTCTTATCTCGACCACGGAGTAGCAGAGAAAAGGCCTGAACTGCTAGGACTCTCTAAAGGAAGTAACGGCTGCACGACAGACCGCCACAGTGAAATAACGCATCAAGGGACATCCGTTACTTTCAACCTTATCCCAAAGAGATAAGATCAACAGGAAGAAGATCAAAACAATAGGACTCTGTAAAGAAAGCAACGGCCAAGTCATAGGGCGTCACAATGAAACAACGGCTGCACGACAGACCGTTATATTCAACATATAGGCCAAAGGATAAGCTTTGGAACAAGACCTCAAGCTTCAGGACTCTTCAAGGAGTAACGGCCCAGGACCCATCCGTTAGAAGGAAGAAACGCGCCTGGGACAGACCGTTATTATCAATGGAGTTCAAAAGAAGGAATGAAGGTTTTGCTAAGCTTTAGTCAAAATGAAATGCCACAAAGAGCCACATCCAATCAAGGAGTCAAGACCCAAGAAATGATCTTCAACTAATCAAAGATACTCGATGAAGAGTGAACAACTCGGAGCATCATATATAATGAATAAAGAGATGACCCGACTTATTGGTCATAAAATGGGTGTCAACAACACCGTCTAGGGAGAACCCTCGGTGATGCTCACCGGAAGCCTAGACCTCTACCTCGGGAACACACTCAAAACTGCACGTAAAATCATGTCTCGCAGACAGGAAGCGGAAACTCAAGTCACAAGAAACTCACGTCATGTGACGGGAGCACTGCCCACCAGAAGCAAAGCAGGATGCGTCCACTGACAACTTAGTCTGCGCGTCAAGTGTCTCGCTGTGACGCCCCAGGTGGAGACAGAGACACCACAGTAACCAGTACCACGAACAAGGACTAGCTGGGTCGCACTCGTCAGCGCGGGTCCGACAGCCCCCAACTAAGTGTGCACATACAGACCATGCGCCCTAGGTCAGATTCTCTAGCTGGTTCTTCCCCCGAAGCCCGGGCTAAGGCTGCGCGTGGGGGCCCTACGGTAACCATCCTAAAAGCCGTCTCTCTCAGGTAAGCCGCTCCACCACTCCCGGGTGGTTGAACACACGCGTGCCGTAAGAAGGCTACGACCAGTGGGAGGTCACTAAATGTGAACAGGGAAAGTCACACACGCACCCCACTACGTGTAACGCGGAGTAACAGGTGACTCAAAGCCACCGAACTGTGGATGGTCCACTAAACCTACTAAACCCAACGGTCATTGAGTCACACAACTCGGGTCAAGACCGTTGTACAAGGACAGCTCCATGTCGTCAATCTAGCCTAATCCCTAGGTCTGAAACAACAACAGCATGATTCCCAAGGTAGCTCACAAGCCACCAAGTCGATCCCCTATTCAAGGGAAAAGCGGGAAACCTCCAGCCTCAGGCTGGTTAACTGGACCCACAGGCCAAGGCCACACACATGGCCAACTTGGAAACCACCTTCTAGAGAAACCCACGACGTGCAGGGAAGCCCCACCGCACTCATACAGATACACGGTGACTCAATCTAGCGAGAACACGAAAGCCCGGAACACATGGGGTCACTCGAACCCACCAAACCCACGGGCATGCTAATTGAGATAACATTGTACCTCCGAACACCCAAAAATACGGTCCCGATACCCACGGGGTGTCCGAGATATCCACAAGATCGATGGTAGACCACTGGGTCACAACCGGGTCGACCGGAGACCAATACAACCCGAAACACACACGACGAGCACGAAGAACTGCCTGGCGGTCCTCTCTGGACCGTCAGGGAGTCTAGCAGTCGCCTCCGGACCGCAAGGTCTAGCCTAGCAGTCTAGCCAGGACTGCAAGGGCCGACGATGAACTAAAACCCCAAGCGGTCACTCCCGGATTGCCAAGCAGGGTGGCGGTCCCTCGCCTGACTGCTAAGCTCCGCCTAGCAGTCAGTCGCAAGGCCGCTACCCCACTGACCTCAAATGACCAAAACATGGTCAAACGGTCACCCCCGGACCGCAAAGCAGAGCCTAGAGGTCTTCACCATACCGCTAAGGCACCCTGGCAGTCCATCGCGAGACCGCAAGGCTCGAACCGACATAGGGAGGACCCTAGCGGTCCCCACATGATCGCTTAACACCCTAGCGGTCGTTGGAAAGACCACTAAGTCGTCCCGAGCCCGGAAACGGCGAAAATGGCAGGAAACTCCATTCCACGCCCCGTTCACACCCATGTGAAGGGGAAAACAAGGGGAAACTAGTCCCCAGCCTCTCTAGCACTGAGAGGACCTATTTAAGCCCCAAAACGTGATCAAAACACTAGATCGGGCTCACACCCCAAAATCATGCATTTTCTCCAAAACACTCAAATAAGCCCGCTTGGCTCACCACGGCCTACCAAAACCATGGGAATGGAGGTACATGGGTCAAGGATCTGTCCCCCTACCTCCACCGAAGATTTGAGGCGCCATGGACGTCGATCCGCGAAAAAAATGCCGTTAAAGCTCCACCGGCTCGCGATCCCATTAACCGCCTCCACCATTGCGATCCTCGCTCCTTCCTCACCGCTCCATGCTCCACGATCCTCGCCGCCTCGCCCCCGTCCACCCCTGTCGGCCGCCAGAGGAGAGAGGGAGAGAAGAGAGAGCGTGGGAAGAGAGCGGGAGGGAAGAGAGAAATGAGAGATGTGGAGAGAGAAAAGGAGGTTAATATATATAGAAAAACCCAAAAATTATAGAATTTTAGAAACTTACAAAAAATTACCTCCGCGATCCTCGGGAAGAGCACAATGTGTCGGTACTATCTCGGAGTCAGAGAACGCAACAGTTTACCCTGCACAGAGTTCTGAAGGCACATCAAGGAATAACACACGTAAAGCACAAAACACACTCCGGGGCCCACGAAAATAATCCGAAAAGATATCCAAAAAATCCGAGGCATTACAGCCTCTATGGCGCTAGTTGGCCTAGCCGCTACTATCGTCCTGACGAAGAGCGCCCTATATTCTTATGCTATCAAGCAGTGCCATGGTAACACGCTAGTGGAGCTACCCACTAACAATCTACTACTAAAGAACTCGCCATTGGGGTAAGCCCATTGTCTCTGCCTCACAACCTCCCATGCTAGACCCATATGTCGCATGTCAGAGTTGCTCTCACTTGACGAGAACCATATATTGTCGGCCGGTAATGGAGTCCTCTAAGGAGGACTCTGAGGACGTCTCACTCAGCAGAGGAGGGCAGAAAGATGAGGGCACTATCTAATCCGCCATGGTCCAAAATAAAAATTAACACTGTAGAAAAATGCAAAATAACACGTGGCTCTAATACCAATGTTGATAACCCCCGACTAATAATAACATCAGAGTACGAAGCATACTTATCATGGAGGTGACATGGTGGGCTACCAGAGTCTACTCTAGGTTCCTCACTCTCTAAGACCCATGGATGGTGGTGATGACCCTTGTTGGGTCTCGTAGTGTAGGAACACGGATCTAGAGGGAGGGGTGAATAGATCCCTCTACTAAAAATATGTCCAATTAAAATTGGAGAGGGGGATTTCTGTAGCCCATCTAAGAGCGGCCGAACCAGGTCCAGCAAGACCAAACGAGGCCCAGCTCATCTAAGTGACCGTCCCATAGGGCCCACTTAATACAAAAGCCCAATACGTTCACTCAGGATCAAGCACTTCCTCGGCGGCCATCAGGCTCGGAAGGCCCGAGCGTCGGTCCGGTCGGTGGAAGACCCAAGCGCGACCTATCCCCCTCGCCGGGATAAAGGCTAGCGCCCCACGCCCACTCCGACCGAGCCTCATCCGAGCTATGCCTATCACCCAGACAGGGTTGGCACTCTTCATGCTTGGGTCGACCGATAATTGCTTATCCACGCTGCCGTTGAGAGCCCTTTATGAGCAGGAGTTCACAAGGATAAGGGACCCACGACCCCTCAAGGCTATAAAGATCCCACGATGAGGACGTAAAGAGCCCACATTGAAGACGTAACCCTCGCCTGAAACTTCTCAGCTTACGGGACTCATGAGGCTAGCGCACTATTTAAACCTGGGACTCCCTTCGGCGAAAGGTAAGGCATATACATGCCTAATACTCCCTGAGCAGGAACCACTTCACCACCTTGGTGGTGAGGAATCTCGTGCATCACCTTCCTCCTCCCTTCATAGCTTCCACCACTGCTCTACTGACTTAGGTATCGGAGGGTTTTCCCCAGGGAACCACCCCTGGGCCCCCTGATCTGTTTCCCTTCCTTGCAGTTCACTGATCGCTGATCATCTCCCCAGCTCAGGACAAGCGCGAGATCGCCCCTCTTCATCTTGCGCCGTCTGTGGGAAACGATCAAAGAGCCAACATGGTGCAAAGGAGTACAGGGAGGAGGTCCGCCGGCGATAGGGGAAAACCCATGGTGGTGGGGGGAGAGGGCCCCTCTCAGGCCGTACAAAACCCCCCCTCCAACGCCAGCACCTCAGCCGATGAACCGCCTCCTCCACCCGCGGCGGTGGAGCTACCACCCAACGAGGGCGCTAACGCTTTCCAAGCCCTCAACGTAAAACTGGACGTCCTCGTGGAACTCATGAGGACCCAGGCGGCCAGGGAAGGAAGGTCACGTGCCCCTCCGGAGAGCCCATCCCCCCCCCCCGCGTGAACGCATCCCAGCACACCGCCGGCGGCCACTTCACCCTCCGAGGACGGCGACTTATTCGCAACAGGTCAGGAGGACCTTCACAAACCCTCCTCCGGAGGAAAAGGCATCCTCCACGCCAAAAAGGGGAAAGCATGGGGCACGCCATCTGCTCTCAGAGGCCGAAGTCCCCGGGGAGCGCCAGGACAACCACCCTAGCCCCACAGCACAACAGCAGCCAGAACTATCCCTCCGAATGCGAGAGTTTGAGAGGCGCTTCGCAGAGCAGGAGCGCGCCTTATGCGCCTTGCAGAAGACCTCCCCAGCAGAGGATGAGAAGAAATCCCCGTTCTCTGACTACGTCTTGAAGGCAGAGATGTCTCCCAGAATCCCCATCCCAACCTTCAAGTCTTACGATGGCCAGGGTGACCCGGCCGACCACTTCGACAGCTTCGACGCCCTGATGACTCTTCATGGAGCGTCTGACGCCATCAAATGTCGAGCCTTCGTGACCACCCAGGTCCAAGCTGCCCAAGCATGGTTCCGAGCCCCCGCCCCCGGATCCATCCGAGATTTCAAACAGTTCGGGTGAGTGTTCAAGGAGAGTTTCACCGGCAGCGGCCCCCCAAGGTCGATAGCGGGGCTATTGGCTCTCAAACAGGCATAAGGGGAGAAACTCCGGGCTTACATCAACCGATTCAAGTCGGAAGCCCTGAGAATCCCCCACCTGGATGTTGCCTCGGCCATAACCGAGCTGACCAGAGGCACCCGGGATGAGAACCTCCGCCGCGAACTTCTCCTACACCCTCCCTCGACCCTTGCCGAGCAAGTGACTCAGGCATTGCGCCATGCTGAGTGCGAAGAAGTTCTTAGCGCATGCCGAGGTGCAACCGGCTCGGGTCAGGAGGGAGACAAGAAGCGAGCACCAAAGTCAAACTCGGGCCCAGGGAAAAGGTGGAACCGAGACGGGGAGCATAAAGAACCGTCCCAAAAGTACGAGCGGTACACTCCCTTAACCACTCCGGTGTACGAGATATATGAAGACATTAAAGGCTCGGGCCTCCTCCGCCAAACCGAGCCAATGAGGTCGAAAAGCCGCAATCGCAGCAAGCACTGCCTATTACACAGTGACCACGGGCATCACACCGGTGATTGCCACTAGCTCCAGGATGAGATCGAGCGCCTCGTCCACCAGGGACGCCTATCCCGGTTCGTAGCCGGGCATAAGGAAGACCGAGGCGCCCCAGAGGAGATCGAAAATGTCCCTCGCGGGGTCCACATCAACGTCATCGCTGGAGGAGCTGCATCAGGAGGAGACAGCGGCCGAGGAAGGAAGAGTCATGCTGAGCGGGCGAGCCGAGCCATCGAGCCTACCAAGGCCCCGCCAAGTGAGCCCTAGGTCATAGTCTTCTCCGACCAAGACCTGGAAGGGCTGACCACCCCGCATGACGACGCCCTAGTCATATCGGCCATGATAAACCATTGTAACGTAGATAGAATTCTAGTTGACAATGGAAGTGCCCCTGATGTGTTGTCCTATGAGTGTTTTCTTAAGATGGGGGAGAATCCGTCTAAACTTCACCCGATCCGAACCCCCCTTTGCGGGTTCAATGGCCAGGCCACTTATCCCGAGGGAGCCCTGAGCCTGTCGGTTACTCTTGGCACCCCACCCAAAATCGTTACGGTTATGGTGGACTTTGTAGACACGCCAAAATTGATGCTATGTTGAGTAAATCTCATGTCACCATGTGATGCCCCAAAGCGGACTTCAAAATTGATTCAATATGAAGTTTTTCTATTTTTTATGAATTAATTGTGATTTCTTGCCTTCTTTGGAATTAACGCCTTAAGTGGGGGCGTCTTTTGAATTGACGGCCTGTCTAAGGGAGCTTTTTTTAAAATGGACGACTACCAATACGGGCGTCATTTTCTAGATTTACTGGAAATTCCGAATTTCAAATAAAATGAAAATTAAGGAATTCACGCCTATCTTGAAGGCGTTGATTATTTGACGTCTGTATGACAGGCGTCAGTTCATCATTTTAAATAAGGAAAGTTAATTGTTTCTATAATTAAATCCAGGAATTGACGACATTATAGAAGTCGTTATTTGAATTAACGCCTTTGGCTGTGTCGTCATTTTTAATTGACGCCCTTCAAGGGGTCGTCATTTTCAATTCCGTCTCCCTTTTGTCTCCTTCTTTCCATTAATGATTCCTTCCCCGTTTTGAGCCTCCTGTTCGACTGGGAAGGGTGTTTCTTGATGAAAAATCTTTACCTTGTTTTAATCCTTGTTCTCCAAGGATATTAGCCCTATAAATACCCCTCCTAGGTTTCTTCGCGCGAGAGAGAGGCAAGAGAGAGGAGCTAGAGAAAAAAGAACATGAGAGAACAGAGCTGCAGAGAGAAGGGTTAACGAGAGAACAAAGAAGAGAGTTGTTGTTTTGCAGATTCTTCATCCAAACAAGCTCTTCTTCTAGGCAGATTCTTCTTCTTCCACGGATGAACTTCTGCTGCTACACCATTGCATATTGAAGCTCTCCCTCTTTCCCCTTTTACTGTTGCACACACAGCAGAAAGGAACCACCTTTTAGTTTACCTGATTTTGTTGTTTCTTTCTATTAGCATATCATCATCGCACATCATCTTTTCCTCTAGTTCTTGTTAGATCTCACACCACATATTATTGCATTAGCATATTCATCCATAATTTTCAAACCTTGTTGCTCCTCTTAGGGTTTTAAAATCAAAACACACAAGGTGTGTTCATGCTCAATTCGATTGATTTCATATTCTTAGAACGTTGATACTACACCCTTTTGGCTAATCCATATCTTTGCTTGTTTTGTGTGATCTTACAAGGTAATCAAAGCTAAAAACCCCCTTCATCGGCCGGCCGGTAGAAGGAGGAAGAAAGGATTCACAATCTCCCCCGCTAAACACAAGGTACATGCGATCATCTTCTTCTTTGAGGTAACCCCTCTGGCGATCACATTCACCCTTCGCATCCTACACATGCTCCCATTCACCCTCTTATATTTTCCCTATTATTATTATTCTTCTTTTTCCTTAAGTGGATTTTTTTCATAATCTACAAATTGGCGATCACGGTGGGACTTCTTATGTTTTTAGTTTGATTACCCCTCCCATGTGCTCCACGTAGCACACTCCCTTCGGCGCCCTCGCGTGCCCCTCCCATTGACACCCTCGCGTGTCCCTCCCATTGACACCCTCGCGTGTCCCTCCATTGTGCTCCACGTAGCACCCTCCCATTGACACCCTCGCGTGTCCCTCCTTTGGTACCCTCGCGTACCCCTCCATTGTGCTCCACGTAGCACCCTCCCATTGGCGCCCTCGGTGCCCCTCCTTTGACACCCTCACGTGTCCCTCCCTTGTGCTCCACGTAGCACACCCCCATTGTGCACCGCGTGCACACCTCCACTGATTAGCCTTTGTTTGTGATTTCTGATTTCTGTCTGATTGCTAGGGTTGTCGGTTCTTTGAACTAAAATAACGCCCTCCCTGCTGCCGTCATTTTTATAATTCACGCCTTTCACAGAGGCGTCATTTCTTCAGAAAACGCCTTACAGCAAGGCGTCATTTGCATTGTTACTGTTCACTGTGTATTTGTTTTGACGCCCCAACTCCCGGGCGTCATTTTCTCATTGAACACCTTAGATCAAGGCGTCATTTGCTTCATTATTGGTGATTTGGTTATTTCCTGAATATTGTTTATAGTGCTTTACGCCCCTGCCTAGAGGTGTTATTTCTACTGTTCGCAGCAATTAGCGCCTGCAATCAAGGCCCTGTTTATTCATTTAGCGACCTGCCCTGGGTCGTCATTTTGTTCTGCGCCCACAGAACTGCTCATTCTGTCTGTTTACTTGACTGATTATATATCTGTTGTTTGATACTACTTGTTTGCATTCATCTTTACATACGGTTTGGGAGACCTCCTCTCCCCTCACTTTTTAGGAGTTACACCCCTCTTGGTAAAGGAAGGACCCTCCATTGAGTATTCCATCTCTTTGGACCGAAAATTCCTAAGCTAAGCCTCCGTAAGTCCTCGCACCCGTGGATTCCCTCACGGACGCTAGGCAGGTTGTACCATTGAAGTACCCGGAGTATAGTTGGCCCATTCGTTGGAAAGGAGAGAGAAAAATCTAGAAACCTGGAGATTATACTCGAATTTTCAACCAGGATCCACCTTCAAAAGAGAGAACCCAATATTGAACTCACCATAATTTTCAAAAGAGATCTTAAAAGTTTGCGCTCATTACAACTTGTGTGTTTCTTTTGCTTGAGAAGGTGATATTCATTGATTATATTTCATTGCTAAAAATTTATTTCTTTCTCCTTAAGAATGAAATTACGTTCAGGTAAAATTATCAATATGGCCAACTACGGGTACACTTATGACGGTTACGAGGAGGGTCACTCTGACCCGTTCTATGAGATTCCTTCTCAGGATTCTATTTATTATGAGGGAAACTATCATTCTTCTTCTAATCAGGTCCACATGGTGGATGCTACCACTACTGCTTTGGAGGTTGAGCCTTCTTCCCAGGCCCAACCTACTACTCAGAATACTCCCGGGGACACCTCCCCTTCTTTTAATTTTAATGAGTTTCTCAAAACTATTGCTCAGCTGGATGACTCCAAGCGTCAGGCAGCTCAAGCCGCCCTTCTAAAAGGAAAGTTCATCCTGTCATCTTCTAACCCTCTCCAGGCCATGGGTGGCCACTCCGTTAATTCGCCTAACGACCCGGCGGTCGTCCCTAGGGTGCTCTCGCGCCCATCAACCCCTGTTATGACTATGCCGGCCCAACCGGCAAATCACTCCGTTGCTAGGCCTCAACAACCTCTTGTTTCCCAAATTTTAAGAAGGCCTATGACAAACCAACACTCTTTTCATCAGGCCCCAGCCGAGTCTGATAGCCATGCTCTGCTCCTCCAAAAGATGGCTAATATGGAGGAACAGCTTAAGAGGGTCACTGCATCCAAGATTGCTCCCGAGATCATGCTTCCCCCTATGCCGGTTTTTCATCTACCACCGTCTGAAATGCCAAATTTTCGGCGGTATAATGGCACGGGCAATCCGAACATCCACTTGAAGGAGTTTATGTATGAAGCATCATTTTGGCAAGATAATAAGAATTCGTTGGATTATCTCTTTAGACGGTCTTTGGACAGCCCCGCACTAGAATGGTTTTATTCTCTGGAGCCGGCTGATGCCGGCGATTTTGATATAGTTCAACGGAAGTTTATACAGAAGTATAAGGACCGTGTGGGTCCCTCCTTGTCTGTTACTGATTTGGTTGCTGAGAAGATGAAGCCCAAGGAGGACTTCGTCTCATTTGCTGATAGGTGGAGGGCCATGGCCGAGAAGCTAAAAGACACATTGTCGAAGACGGAACAAGTCAAGATGATAATATCGAACTCCACTCCACAATTCCGTCATATTTTGGCCATGAACAAATTAAGCACTATGGAGGAGCTCTATGAAAGGGCTAGATATATACAGACGCAAATGAAAGATTCGCCAATTATGGGCATGTTCGAGCCAAGGCCGAAGGTGATAAAGAGGAATGTCAACATTGGCAATACTGGTGCGACCACTGAAGGTACTGTTACTAACGAGCAGGTGGGCGCGTTCGGCAATTCCACACCCTTCCGCCACCCTCCAAACCAAGGGCCGTCACCACAACAGCCCGCCTTCCAGAGTCAAGTCCACCAGCCAAATAACAACCCTCCCCAGACCTTACGGCCTCCTCCACCTCCTCAACAACAACCTCACTTTGCTCCACAAAATCAAATCCCACAATATCACCAAATGCCCCCACCGGCCAATTATGCATCACAACAATTTCAACAATCCAGAAGGCCATTGGGTCCTCGAAGGGCACAATACTCACCTCTACTTGAAAGCCTATTAGACATCGTTAATGCCCTCATGGCCGCCAACCTGCTCACATTGCCAAAGGAAAGAGCAATATGGCCGCAACATGTAGACACCTCCCGGTATTGCGTCTTCCACTGACAGCCGGGGCATAATATTGATCATTGCTTTCATTTCAAGGATTACATACATGACATGAATGACGAAGGTGAGATTGACTGGGATGAGATGAGGAAAGTTATTGCTACTCTAAAGACCCGAAGGCCTCCTCGGCAGCCATCGGCTCAACAACATCCGCAGCACGGTCAACAACAACAAGCCTTCCAGGAACAAAAGGCTCCTGCACCCCAACCCAATATGAGGATTGTTAATAATCCGCTACCAGAGCACCCGGTTCCAAATCAACAAGTGAACATTGTCACCTCGATCCATGAAGTGGAGAGAGGGCAAATTTGGCATAATGAAAACGCCTCTGTCGGGGCTATTAACCAAAATTCCAATCCACCACAACCACCATCATTGTTAAGAAGGCACCAGCCTATCCCTCCTTCCCAACCACAACGTCCCCTCATACGTTCTTCAGGGCCACTCACTACAAACCTTGTCCCTTCACGACCTCTTCTTTTACGCCAATCCACAAATTCTCCATCACACCAAAACCCTCCACCAAATAGGCCTCCCCTTATCCGCCACTCGCCGACAGCCGTCGCTCCTCCCGTTCCACCTCCAGCTACCACTACTATGATTCCAAGGCCCCTCCTTGTCACCCAATCCCCGTCACCACATTCTGATAACCCCCAGCCGGCGAGGCCTCTTATAAGAACCCCTTCTCTCACCATTCCTACACGTACACCCAACACTACTCCCTATACTTCCTCCACCCTTTTACCCACTCCAAGCCCGACAGAGGCTCCAAGAACGATGGTACTCCGTAGCGGACGGATGTTTCACCGAGTGTTTCCCCAGCGGGAGCAGGAGCCAACGCAAGAACAAGGAGAACAAGAAGAAGAGCCTACACCGAGCACGGAATATGATTTATTGAAGCATTTGGACAGAACACCGGCCCGTATTTCTATCTTCGAATTAATCAAGAGATCTACCACACATCAGCAAGCCTTGAAACAATATCTGCAAAGAGTAATGGTGAATGAAGATATTCCAGCCGAACAAGTCACCACTGTTTTAAATCCAGCTAAGAATCAGCCGGCCATCACTTTTTATGAACATGAATTGGCTCCGCAGCCAGCCAGGAAGTATGCACTATGCATCACCATTGATATCAATAAGATAGCCGTGAAACAATGTTTGGTTGATACTGGGGCATCCATTATTATTCTGCCGCCAAGCACTTTGAAAATGTGTGGTATTCCAGAAAGTCAGATCAGGCCATCCATAATTACCGTCACTGCTTATGACAACACTAGAAAACCGCCATTGGGAATGGTCACTTTAAAAGTTGGTTTGGGTCCAGTCTCGGTCATAGTAGATTTCCATATTCTGGACATGGACCCAACCTTTAATGGAATTTTGGGTCGCCCGTACATTCAAGAACTTGATGCTGTTCCTTCAACAAATCACCAATGTATAAAGTTCCCATACAAAGGGCGCATCATTAAAGTCACTAGCATGCCCATCTTGCCGACCGAAGACATACATTCTGCAACATCAGTGCCTTCTATGTGGCCTTCCAATAGGCCTTTGCTTTCAGTTTTGGATGTTGCCGATCTGTGGCAAGATTTGGTAAGATCATCCCCTTTAACCCCTCCTACCACTCAAATGCTACCACAACCATCCACAAGCAAAAAGAAGAAAGGTTTGATGAATACGCCAGGATGGAACATTCAGATGAAAATGGGCTATAGAACTGGCAAAGGCCCGGGTGTCAATCACCAAGGGAAAGTCAAGCCTCAAAAGATGGCTCCCTGAGGTGGTCTAGGGTACAAAGCACCGAACAAGGATGAAAAAGAGCCGTGGGCCGTCATGCCTTCCACTCTCAAAACGGACCGTCAACCTCTCACATGGACCCTACAAACACATTTTGTAATAGGGGGTATTCAAAATGATGATGAGCAGACAACAGTAATTGCTTCCATACTGGATGGCCAAGATGTGCATGCACGGTAGTTTGCTCGCCATATAGCACCGTTAGCCACATATAAAGCATTGGAGTCATTAACGCCAGACAAGCGGAGAAAGATGGATGATCCTGAATGTGACTGGTATAGATGGTTCGACATGAATGATATCTCCATTGCCCTAAGTCGTCTCTTCATGCCGACTGATCCAGAATGGCCACCGTTGATTCATGAGCTAATTGAGAAGCCAGCAGTGATTACAAATAAGAGGCAGCTTCTGAGTAACTATACAGATATTGGGGAGCCTGATGTGTCGTTTGAGGAGGGTTTCAATGTAGACAGGCTGTGGGCTGGCCTTTTCTTTACCAAATCCATTCATCCAACGGCTGTTGTCCGTTTAATTGATCAAGTGTTTTTCTCAGATATTCCCAGACCGCCCGCGGTCTTAATTAAGTTTTCTCCAAATTCACTTCAAGTTTCTCTTCCGATCTCTCCCTTGCTCCTCGAGCAATTTTCAAAACTCTCGATTACACCCCCGCGTGGGTCATCATTCACCCAATCCTTTGACGATCTGTCAATTTTAACACTCCCCCCTATTTTTCCCTCTCATTGCTTTCTCCTTGAAAACGAAAAAAAAAACGCCAAAATTCAAACTTCCCAATCCATCTCCATTGAGGAGACCTCCTATCTACTTCCTGAGTGTGTCCCGATCCCGGGGCCATTCTTCCCAGATTCATTAAGTGACCTCCCCTATCCCTCCGGTGAGGGGACTTCGTCTGTATCACCTCCTGTACCCACTTTTTCCTCTCCTCCTTCATTTTTATTGAATTCTAGTGATCAGGCTAGTTGTTCTTTCTCTTATAGTGTTCAAAATCATGGGGTAGCTTCACATAAGAGATCCAAGGGTAAGCAGATTCCCCATCGATTCTTGTTGGAGTTAGCTAGAAGATGCCGGGCATGTTTAGCGGTTCCCGAATTTTTGGAAAATCCGATTATCCTGCCAGAGATAGAATATGAGGATACATGTGCTTTTGATGAGGGTTTTGGTATCTATGAAATAATGAATGATGAAGACCCTATTGAAGAGGGGGATGAAGGTTATGAAGAATATGAGGACGAGGCTGATACTTTTGCCAGTGGCATGAGGAGATTTGATGAACCATCAGCCTCAGTAGAAGAGCCTACCAAAGAAATAAATATGGGTACGGAAGAAGACCCTAGGTTTGTCCTCATTAGTAAGAACTTGCCGCCATCCGAAGAGGAGGGGCTTATTTTGGTACTTCAAGAATATAAGGACACGTTTGCATGGAGTTATGAAGATATGCCAAGACTAGACCCTGCGCTCGTTGAACATGGACTTACACTTAAGCCAGGGTCCATTCCAATCAAGCAGCGGTTGCGACGTTTCCACCCTAATATGGCGTTAAAAATGAAAGAAGAGGTCGATAAGCTTCATAAGGCTAGATTTGTTAGAGTTGTCCTCTATCCCAATTGGGTGGCTAACATTGTCCCAGTTATGAAGAAAGATGGAAAGGTTCGAATTTGCATAGACTTTCGGGACCTCAACCGTGCGTGTCCTAAAGACGACTTCCCCCTCCCTCATATTGATGTTTTGATTGACAACACGGCAGGATATGAGACTCTCTCCTTTATGGATGGCTTTTCAGGTTATAATCAGATTCGCTTGGCTGAGGAAGATCAAGAGAAAACATCGTTCACTACACCATGGGGAACTTATTGCTATGTGGTCATGCCATTTGGACTTAAGAACGCTGGAGCCACCTATCAAAGGGCTATGATGACTATTTTTCATGATATGATCCACATTTATATAGAGGTGTATGTTGACGACCTGGTAGTAAAATCAAGCAAGGATTGAGCATCCCAGGGTTCTAACCAAAGTCTTGCAAAGGGTACGGGAGTATCAGTTGAAAATGAACCCTAAGAAATGCGTATTTGGTGTTTCATCAGGGAAGTTGCTTGGATTCATTGTAAGTAAGAGGGGTATTGAGATTGATCCCAATAAGGCGAAGGCCATAACAGAAATGCCTCCTCCCAAGAATTTGAAGGAAGTTCGAGGTTTGATCGGGAGGTTGCAATTTATTCGCCGATTTGTCTCCCAGCATTCACAAAGATGTAAGCCGTTCTACGAGCTTACCAAGCCGGGAGTCAAGTTTCTTTGGGATGACAAGTGTCAGGCAGCTTTTGATGGATTGAAGGATTATCTATCAAATCCCCCTATCCTGAGGCCGTCGGTTCCAGGCAAACCGCTTGTTCTTTATATTTCTGTCCTGGATGACTCTGTAGGCGCTGTCCTAGCCCAAATTGATGAAGAAGGAAAAGAGAGAGCAGCCTACTACTTGTCGAAACTTCTTAACCCCTGTGAGCAGAGGTACTCAGCCATAGAGAAGACTTGTGCAGCTTTAGTCTAGGTAGTTCAGAAACTTAAGCATTATTTTCTAGCTCACGAGGTTCATCTCATTACTCGTATGAATCCAATCAAGTTCCTTCTTGAAAAATCTGTTCTCACCGACCGATTGGCACGATGGCAAAGCTTCCTTTCTCAGTTCGACATCATCTACATTCAGCAAAAAGCGATTAAAGGCTATGCCATAGTAGAACATCTTGCTCATTATCCTCTCCCTAGATTTGACCCTGTTTGCTCAGAGTTTTCAGATGAGGAACTAATGTCTGTCAATCAGTCTGACTCAATGTGGACGTTACATTTTGATGGAGCTTTGAATTCAAAAGGGAAAGGGATTGGCATTGTTCTTCTATCACCGGAGGGTATCACTATTCCAATCGCCTCTCAGCTTGCATTTCCAGTTACAAATAATATAGCTGAATATGAGGCTCTTCTAGCCAGACTGGAGGCCGCTCGTCAATTTGGTGTTACCCAATTATGAATTGTAGGTGATAGTCAGCTTATTCTTCGCCAAGTGCTCTCCAAGTGTCGCACGCTCAATCCTAAACTCAAACCCTATCAAGAACTGACCTCTGCTTATACCAAGCTTTTCACTAGATTAACCTTTGTCCATATTCCTCGTGATCATAATATCTTGGCTGATGCTCTCGCTTCTCTTGCTTCTTCCTTGGCTTTCCCTCCCGAAAAGGATTCCCATTCTATCATTGTTCACAAGCGGCTCACTCCCGCTATTCAAGATCCCACTTTCCTTAGGATTAAGGAAGAGGTGCTTAGGAAGGTTGAGCAGGGCAGGATCATTGAGAATAAGGAGGTCATGCTATTAGACTTAGAGGAAGAATTGGACGATGAAGAAAAGCCGTGGTATTATGAAATTCCTAAGTATTGCCAGGATCAATCATATCCTGAAGAAGCTATGGCTGAAGAAAAGAAAGCCATTAGAAGGGTTGCCCAGTGATACACCCTGATTGGAGGTGTGCTTTACAGAAGAGGTCTCACTGGAGTTATGTTAAGATGCCTAGATGATGATGAATCTTGAAAGGTTGTGGAAGAGGCCCATTCTGGAGTGTGTGGTGGTCATGTCAATAGCCAGATGCTAGCTAAGAAGATCCTTAGGCTAGGTTTCTATTCGCCCACTCTAGAAGAGGACTGTTCTATCTATGTCCGAAGGTGTGTTAAGTGCCAATTGCACGCTGAAAAAATTCATTCTCCTACTTCTTCACTACACCCTATCTCCTCCCCATGGCCTTTCTCCATGTGGGCTTTCGATATCATTGGACCTCTTGGTTATCCGACCCTCCTCACAAAACCAAAGTCATTCATTCTCACGGCGACAGAGTACTTCACCAAGTGGGCGGAAGCAGAAGCTTACGTGGAGATAAAAGTATCAACCTTCTGCAAGTTCATAATGAAGAATATCATCGCAAGGTTCGGCATCCCAAGTACCATCATCACCGACAATGGACCCCAATTCATCTCTCAGGAGCTTAAAGATCTCTGCAGCAGGTATAACATTGCATTGCATCATTCATCTCCTTATTATCCGCAGGGCAATGGCCAAGCAGAGACAACTAATAAAACTTTGATTAAAATTGTTAAGAAAACGTGTGAGTCTAATAAATTCACGGATTGGCCAGAAAAATTGGTTGAAGCTCTTTGGGCCTATCGCACTTCCATTCATACTCCTAATGGGCAAACCCCTTTCGCCCTAACTTATGGAATGGAGGCGGTAGTCCCTTATGAGATTCTTATCCCTTCTCTACGAGTACAATTGGACAAGGAGCTCCCTATTGATGAGCGTCGCGAATCCCTCCTTGCTCAGTTGGAACTCCTAGATGAGAAGCGTCTGGCCGTCGCCGAGCATGCGCGTATTTATCAAAACAGGCTTTCACGTTTTTACCAAAAGAAAGTAATTGAGAGAAAGTTCAAAATTGGTGAGATGGTAATTAAAAGAATCTTTGTAAAACCAGGTGGACCACGTTCAAAACTCCAACCTAACTAGGAAGGTCCTTTTGTTATAAAAGATGTTTATCCTGGCAATGCTTATAGATTGATTAATGCTGAGGGCGAAGAGCTAACTCATCCCAGGAATGGTCTCCATTTGAAGAAATACTACCCCTGAACCAAACCATATATATATATATATATATATATATATATATATATAATAAAAGAAACAAAAAGAAGAAAAGCAAAAAGCAATAAAAAGAGAAAAAAAAACAAGCAGAAAAAAATCTTTGAGGCTGGTATAGTATGTGGGCCACGATACCGAAATAATCAAAATCCTTAATTCATTCTTCAGTCTCGACGGTTTAACTTTTGGGTCAATTCACGCACACACTACACGCTTTATTCTTAAACTCGAGTAGCCCGGAATTCGAGGAAAGTCCGACCCAAACTAAGAATGTAAAAGCCTTACCTATTTGTTAGGGTGCTAGGCCCGGATACAGAGGGGGGTGAATGTATCCTTCTATGTATAATGGCCAAATAAAAACTTGGATGCTAGAGATAGACACAGAATAGAACCAATTCGATTCAACTCAAATACAAACACTTGGAGCGTGCCTATTCAAGCATCTAGCGGAAGCAAAGCAAACAATCAAACCACTGCACAATAGATTTTTAGGTGGTTCGGTCCACAGACCTACATCCACCCCTCACTACCAACCGGAGTGAGGCTTCCACTAGCTCAAGCTAGAAAGCAGACTTAGTCTGCAAATAGCTGCTGCCACACAGCTTGACCAGGGGAACAGCCTCCCCTCTTCCTCCCAACCGGAGGGACACCCAAGTGACTCCCAGCCACTTGGAAACTAGAGGTCGAAGACCTCTCTTCCTCCAGACCAGGAGGGACCACTGGACATGCAACCACAAGCCCAGAACCGGAGGACTAGCCTCCCTTCCTCTAACCAGAGGGAACCCACAAGTGACAACCTGTCACTTGCAACCCAGAGATCAGATCTCCCTTCTCCTGAACCAACAGGAGGAACCCGATCCCCGGCAGGGCAATCGGAAGAACAAGATAACCAAATGAAAACGGAGAAACAAAAACACGAAATGAAAATAACTTCAGCAAACAGAAAGCTGAAAGACGAAATGCAGAATATGGCTCTCAATAGAGCTGACTGGCCTGGATCTGATCCACGGTCCAGTGAAGATAGATCTTCAGATGAAGCTTCCTATCTCTCGTTCTCTCTTCTTCTTTCTCTTCCTTTTCTTCTCTGCTTCCTTCTCTCACTCGCGAGCTCTCTCTCTTTCTCTTTTTACTTCTGCTGCTTCTCTCACTCTGCCACTCTTCTTTTACTTCTTCTTCTCTTCTCACTGGATCGAATACTCTCTGCTGCTCTCAGACTCGATGTATAGACTTTACGCTTTTTCTATCGATCAGCCTTCTTTAGTGGAAGAAAGCTCATATATATAGTAGCAGCACTAGCAGCTCCTGGGCGCGTGGCTTCCACGTTTTCCCGCCCAAGGAATTTGCTAGAACCGAGGCAGCTTCATCCACGTGTCAGCATCTTCATACCTCATCCTCCTGGGATCACGAGCCAGGTCATCAATCTCGGTAAGAATCCCTTTGAACATCAGCACAAGGCGTCAACGCTTCCATCGTGCAGCGTCGCCTCAGCTCCTTAGGCGATATGCTCACGCCCTTGGCAACAGGCCAATGCGTCAACGCATCCAGTGTCAGCGTCGACGCAGTGAGCAAGACAGAAAAGTGTGCGTCTACGCAGTCAGCCAAGTGCGTCAACGCACTAAAGGCACACGACCCATGAAGACAGACAGGCTGTACAGACTATGAAGAATAGTTCAGTGTATGTACTTTGGCAAGGCAATGACGGTAAAGTTCCTGATGAACATACTTTCAGAGCTGAACGTAGGTAAAGAACCCAATGTGCAGACTTGGAAGAGCAACGTAGGAATAGATGCCCATGTCTAGACTTTGGCAAACAACGATGTACAGACTTGCACAGTTCCAGCTGAAGGATGTATAGACTTGGAGTCCAATGCACACGGCTGTACAGACTTTGAGGCTTAATGCAAAGGCCAGTGTACAGACTTCTAAATGCTGAAGCGTTGTAGACTTTTCATGAGACGCTAAAGTCTATTCAGACTTGACCAGTGAGACACTGATAGAGACGATGCAATGAGCAGACTTAATTCTGATGCATGCGATGTGCAGACTTTAACAAGACGCTGCATGAGACGGTAGGCTGTACAGACTTGCAAAGTTCTGAATGAGACGATCGGCTGAAGGACCGATGTACAGACTCTGAATGTGAAGGCAATCTGTATAGACTTGAATCGCTTGAAGCGATGTACAGACTTGGTGAGGCTCAAGCAGTGTACAGAGTTGAAGGTCTCACAATCAAGTGTATAGACTTAGGATATTAAGACCAATGTATAGACTTCAGCTTGAGACGCTCTTTAAGACGATGAGGTCTGTATAGACTTCTCATGAAAACCAGTGTTCAGACTTGAAAGTTCAATGCCACAATGTATAGACTTTGTCCAAGGAAACGAATGTATGGACTTGATAATCCACTGTGGATATATAGACTCAATCAAATGAAGAGCTTCCAGTGTATGGACTTGAGTTAAGTGCATTGGCTGTACAGACTTCAATAATCAAACAGGCTGCACAGACCACTGTATAGACTTTACCACAGTCTAATGAAGAGACTTGAAGAACCTGAACTGATGAGTCGACGCATCAGCTCAAGGCGTTGACGCACTACAGTGTGGACTTTACGCTGTACAGTCTTTGAAAGAGGACCGTTAAGGAGGCACCTAGCGTCAACGCATTGCCCAAGCAGCGTGGACGCAGCAGATCAACTATTTCTTACTGCTACCTCTGAAGAGCCTTTGCAGCGTCGACGCTGCAGTTCGATGGGTCGACGCTGCAGTATAAGCTGCAGTCTTAAGAACAACAGTAACATGACTGAACATAATCAATTATGCAATGCCATATCAGAACATATGAAGAATTGCATTATGATCAGAAAGTGAATACTAGCAAGAAGACTCACACAAGATGACTCACAGTGAATTCACACAAGATGACTCATAGTGAATAACTCACTTCAAAGGCCAATCATCAAAACCACCATTATAGCATTAAAACCATCATCAAAATCATATGGGCACAACACTATTCTCTTCCTTTCGGCTCATGAGAGGGAATACAAGTTAGGGGTTACCAACCAAGCCTGCCCGCCGCCCTAGTAGGTGGAAGTCAGGGCCCAAAAGGGAACTAAATGCTTAAAGCCCAAGTACAATTAGGTCTTTATCTGTTTAAGAAAAGAAGAAAAGAAAAGGAAGTTATGATAAAAGAAAGCATGTCAAGAGGGCAAAGTCCCCGCAAGGAAAACCTTGATCGTAAGCATGCATGAATAAGGGCAAAAAGAGCAACAAAATTTCCCTAAGGCAAAGACCGAATCCCAAAAGGTATTAGGGCAGGGGAGGAGCGTGCCCCATTCTTGAAAACCTTTCGTGAGCTTCCTTAATCATTCTTCTTTTCTCCCTCCATGGTGGGTTGTGAACTCGAAGAATGGTGAAGACCGACTAAGAAGGATGGGCTGTAAGAAAATATGAGTAAACGCCTAAGTACAAGTCACGTTGACTCTTTTGTTAAGTCTCTTGAGAAAGTCTAATGAATTTTTGATTATGATGGTCAAGGTTTCAAAGCTCTATACTATGCTTACCTCCAAAAGCAAAAAAAATTCAAATCAAAATTCACACCCCTTAGAATAGGCATTCTTTTCAAAATTAACAACCCTATCAAAGGCGCCACTTTCAAAACAAAAATACAATATATATATATATATATATATATATATAATAACAAAAAAATTATGGAATTTCAAGCCCTTTGTTTCTCATATGCTTGATTGCATTTTTTATTTCCAGTTAGAATTTGCCTACTTGCATGGCGCATTTTTATATCTATCATTTACCTTCATTGATTAAAGGCTTGGCCCCTTGACCCGTTATCAAGGTCACAGTTAAGACATCCCTTGCTCATTGAGCAAGGGGCCAAGTCGAACAGATGGATTAACCTGTTTGTTCAAGTGTGAGCTACAAGCGCAGGGCAAAAGTAAAAGGCGAGAAGAAAAAGAAGGTACAAGTACACAACTACACAAGTGCTCAGGTAACAAAATTTCAATCTCATATATATATACATAACTATCTGAGTAGGAGTACAAGTAAGTCTCTCAGCTCTCGCCTCCACCCTCCTCTCTCCTACTCTCTGCCTCACTCTCGTCCTCCCGACGAGGTGCTGGTGGAGGGGGCAAGGACCCCCGGGAAGTAGCTGGAGCTCGAGCCGGCCCCTCTGCCTCGCTTTTCTGCCGGAGAGAGGAACCCGCCACAAAAGTAGGGCTGGTGAAGCTGTACCCTGCCGCTCGCGCCCGCTCCCGACCTCGCTGAAGCCGCTCCTCGGTCGCTCGTAGCCGCTCCTGTGCAACGGCTAGCTGGGCCCTAAAGGCTGTAAGCTCCCGATCGCAAGTTGACCGCTCCTCACGGTCCCGGGCACGCTCCGCCTGGTGCTGCTCACGATCCCGAGCACGCTCTCTCCGCTCCATCTTGAGGGCGACTCGCAGCTCCGCCACATCCTGAGGCAAGTCCTCTCACCGCCTCAAGGCCCGCTCCAGCTCCACGACCCGTTGCTCACGGATCACCAACTCTGTCCCGGCTAGGGCAGTCTGGGTAAGCGATGCCTGTAGCTCCGAGGTCTGCAAACAGGTAAACAAATCATCAGTTCCACAGTTCAATAATGCATGAAATAGGCAATATACAACTGAAAATAAATAACTCACTCGAGAGGCCATCGCCTGCTGTCCCTCCACGATGCAAGTAAGAGCGGCCCGGAGCTCCTCAGTCTGTAAACAACAATTTTCATGAGCATATCACATAAATAATTTAATTTAATGCAAGGTTAAGTTTGAGTTTGAAATTTACCCGTGAGGCGAGGTCGCGCTCTGCTGCCTCGGCCCGCGTCACTGCTGCGGCCAGCTGCTCTGCTAGTGCAGACGTATCCACACTAGGCCCTCTCGAGCTAGAGGCCTCTCCCGTCTCTCTCGCTGCTACTCCCTGCTGGGCACGCTGCATTAATTAAGATTATCAGTGGCTAATCATCAATAATTCAAAAATTCATTTGCATATAGATAATTAAACACTCACCAGGGTCTCAAGGTCTGCGCGGGTGGTAGCCAACTGAACCTCCAAGCTTTGGAGGTGGGTCTGCATGTCCATCGCCACTATATCCCGTGCGTCCTGCATTCACCACATATTAGTCACATAATAGATATACATAAGCATTTGCATTTAATTTAGAAATAAGTGCATTCATACATACCCCTAAGACCTTCATCTGGGGTCGGTCGGCGTAAACCTCCCAATAGCGTCGGAGGTACTCGGAGCTATCGGTCGCCTGTGAAGTGACCCGGGTCCCGCCACGCTGCCAATCTGTGTACTGGTCCGAGAACCGCACTCACCTGTCGATCGCCTTCGTGCGACCGCGCGTCTTCTTGCCTATCCCCCACAGCTCTCCTACCTTGATCCACTCCTGGTGTAGGCCAAGGGTCCTCATCACTAGCCTAAGCCGTAGCGGCTCAATCTCGTTTAGGAAATGAACCCAAAGCTCATGCCCGAAATGAGGTCGGCCCGCTACGACCCAAGGCTGGCCCTCATCGGTCATACCCTCATAGGGCCTCCACCTCACCTGCATTCACAAGCACACATATCAATCATCCATCATATCACATTCTATAATAAAATATAAAAAAAATTGCATCAAACATACGTACCAGTGAGGCGGGGAAGTCTCGAAACTCCCGTCGTAACACTCGCAACTCGTATGCGAGTGGGGCTCCGATCACCACCGGTAGCCAGCGCCGTGCTAAGGGGAAAGACCCCTCGTCTCCAGGCCGTGGGTCAGTGCGCCCCATCGACATGTACAAGTGGCTCCATATCTGCATTCATGCATCACATTAGCAAAGCATTCATATGCATATACATTCTAACAAGAAAACAACAAAGGAAGAAAATGCATACCTGAAGAAAAGGTGAAAAGCCACTGACGGTCGTCTCTCGACCTGTCCCCATGGACAAGTCGGCTATCAAGTGCGCCAACAGTGCTGCTCCCCAGGTGTATCTGCCAACGCCCTCCAAATCCTCGAGTATCCCCAAGAAGCGGCAGTTGATGACATCACCCTTCGTACCGAGCAGCAGCCTCCCGAGCATCAAAAATAGAAATCTCCTCAAGTCTCTATCTGCTCTCTCCCTGTCGGCTGGGTCCTGGCAGTAGGCAGCCCTAGCCCCATCTATCAATCTCTATGAAAACTGCTCTAAAGATTCCCTGGATCTCCTCCTAGAATCCCCCAACCCATAGCTATGGTAAGGTCAGAGCGGAAGATGGTCCTACACTCGCTAGGTGTCTCGTAGATGGTCTCTAGCCCTTGCAGTCTCTGAGTAAGCTCACTATAGTCGGGTAGGGTGATCCCGCTCACCCCCTCTCCATCTACCCTCAGCCCGGTAATCCTAGCCACATCCTCTAGGCTAGGGACCATGTGACCCCACGGCATCAGAAATGCCCGGCTCGACCTATCCCACCTCTCTCTCAAAACCTGGATCAAGGGTAGGTCGGGTCTGACTGGCTCAATGCTAAGGAAAGCCCCAAACCCCATGGCATCTATCCTAGCTCTCTGGAACTCGGGGAGCCCATAATAAGCTGCTCGGACCTGGACCCAAGAAATCCGCGTCCTCATCAATCCCTGCATGCAACATATAAAATTTTCACTTAAAATTTTCATGTGGATGTTCGTCAAGTTCCTTTGGTGTTAATTAATTAATTGACGCCCCTATTAGAGGCGTTATCTTTTGATGTGTTTTTAATTGACGACCTACCCAGGGTCGTTGTTTATCTAATTAACGCCCCTGTAGGGGACGTTGTTTTGAAGGTAATATTCTAAAAATCCGAGAAATTTTGAATTGACGCCCAACCCTGGGTCGTCAGTTGCCTAAGTAACGCCCCAGTCGGGGGCGCGGTTCACAAAGTATTTTTCTATCCTAAATTGCATTTCTGGAAAATGTTTAACTGACGACCATACTTGGGTCGTTACCTATCTAATTGACGTCCCGATGGGGGGCGTGGTTTTCCTGGGGTTTTAGGGTTGATGATGTGCGAAATTAAAATGATAGGAACAAATGCAATAAAATAACAGGGAAATAATAGCATGATGGAGCTAAACATGGTAAAATTAAAAATAACGACATGCTGCAGGGCGTGGTTTTCATGCGATTAATTATTTTCAGAAAATGAAAAGATGTAATTAACGACCCACTATGGGATGTTATTTAAATTAACAACACCCATGGGGGCGTCATTTTTCTGCGTCTCTGGTTTGCCCTCTCCCGAGAGCTATGGAAATGGAAGAAAATGGAAATAAAAATAAAAAAAATATAATGGAAAATGGGTGTGGGGGCTTACCTTTTGTCGTTTAGGCCCAATCAATCCCCCACGGAGGGGCTGCCTTGGCTGCCGTGGTCGCCGGAGTTGGCCGGGCCGACGGGCCACTGCTGTCGCCGCCGCCGCCGGTGTGCTGTCGCCGCCGCCGCCGGTGTCTCTTCTCCATCTTCTCCATCTCCTCCTTCTCCATCTCCTCCTTCTTCTTCTCCATCATCGTCTTCTTCATCATCCTCGTTTTCTTCATCACCTTCATCTTCTTCTTCTTCTTCACCGTCTTCACTATGTTCCTCTTTTTCTCCACCGGCCGCCGCCGCCGGTGCTTCTTCGACCGTCGCAGAAGGGGGCTCCTCCACGGCTTGTTCTCCTTCCAGGTCCACTACGACAAGGGCAGTGATCCTCTGGCATTTGGGAGCACCACCAGCCATCAGTTTGAGAGGGGAGAGAGAGAGTAGAGTGAGGGAGAATGAGAGGAAGATTTGGGAGGGTTTCGGTTAGGGTTACAGAAGAGAGGAAAGGAAGGAAATGAACGAAGGAAGGAGAAGAAAGGGGGGAAAGTAGGGTTTAACGGTCGAGAATAATTAACGCCTTGACGGAAGTCGTGTCTTTGAAAATTGATGCTTTTAGGAAAGGCGTGGTTTCTAGATTTGACGCCCTGAGGATGGACGTCAATTGTGATCTGCATGGGAATTTGTAAACGTCGTCAGGCGCATTAATGGGAGTTGATTGATGTGAGTGGGCGTCATTATTACCCTTTGAATTTGACGACGACCAGAACGGGCGTCCATTTTTCAACACGCGACGTGAGTAAAGGCATCTTTTCTGAGAAATTAAGGAATTATTTTGAAAATATTCGAAAATTTGAATTGATTAACACCTTCTATAAAGACGTGAGTTAAGAAACGCCAGTGCCCTGGGCGTCAATTACGATTTTGAAATGTAATGGATGGCATTAGCTGAGGCGTGTATTAAGAAATTGATGTTGTTGTTGGAGGCGCTGTTAAGAACAGAAAGCCCGAAACTCATCTTTATCAGGCAGAATTGCATAATGTGAAAGAGATGATCATTTTAATTCATTGTTTTGGCTCAAGTAAGAACAGAATTTTTATTTCATTTAAAGAAATCATGGTTACATTCTCTAAACCACTGTGGGCCTTATCTTCTTAAGAGCCAGTACATAAGCTTTACATTTATCTTCTTCTTCTTCAACATGAGTCTTGGATCTGTGGAGAAGTCCCACCTTCCATTGAGTCATTATGGTCTTGATTTCTTCATGATCTCCGTTTAAGCATAGTTCTCTTCTTTTGATTGGAGGAAGGTGAGAAGGTTCTTCGAAGAGATGTCGAGGAAGCCCGAGTTTTGGGAGGCACCGGTGTGCGTTGTAAAGGAAGAAGTCGGTCCCGCCAATTAAACGGAGCTCGATGCCGGAAGATAACCTTGAGCGAAGTTCTTGGGTTTTAAGGAAACCCGGCGTACATGTGAAATTGCTTTTAGGCATTGATTTGAAGTAATCCCTCCATTCATTCCTCTTCTTGAGCTTGGGAACTCTATTTGTCACCCTTTCACATAGGCCCAATGAGTCTGTCATATACCTAAGTGGGCCCTTGGAGAATATTTTGGAGGCCGTTTGGTTTGCTTGACATGGATCAAATTTAAAGTGGAAATCTATCCAACAAGCTAGAAGAAGCATTGACCCAAATAGGGGCCGCCCTAGTGAAGCCGAAGTGAGCCCGTTGTATAGGTTGGCTAATATTGCCCCACCTACTCTTTTCCCCTACCACATGCTAGCTATAGCACTTAGGTGTTGCTCCTCTAAATGATCTTCCAATGAAGGGAATAACAAAGCTCCGCTTACACATATGACAAATCCTTTCATCACTCTTTTCAAAAGACCTTCATCATCTTGAACCTTGTCCATGTTTTTATACACCCATGAAGCCAACTTCAAAAGGTTAATCCCCTTGTTGGCCTTCATTTGATTCACCAAATTTGAACTTTGGACAAGACTCATGAGCATGTCATGGGCTTGTATGGGCTTGGCCATATGAGCCATCCTTGATTCCTCCCCTTGCTTCATCCTTTTCAAACCCAAGAGCATCTCCACTTCTTCTAGGAGTATGGTAGCTTCAAAGGTTGGAAAGAGGAATGTGTGAGTATGAGGGTGCCATAATTCTATAAGAGCTCCAATTGAAGCCCAATCAAGGTGGATATCGTTGTAATGAGTGGCATGGGTGATGAGGCCAAGGAGGTTCCATCTAGAAAGAAAGGATTTCATATCTAATGAGAGTTTTGAAAGTAATAAAGAAGCCATTTAATTTTCAGAAATCTTCTTGGACCAGGAATACTGGGGTAATCCTGGAAACAAAAAAAAAGAAGAAGGAAAAGAGAACAACATCAGAAATTCAGAAAAGAAGAAGAATGAAGAATGAAAAAAAAAGCTCAAACACAAGAAAACACCTACTTGGTCTTTAGAAATTCTCCCACTGATGTGGCCCGGCACTTCACAAATCCTTGAAAAGCTCATCCTTGGCTTCTTGGAAGGCCCCTGCTTCTACAACATGTTGTTCATCTTCCTGCTAGCTGTTCTCTGTAAGTTCTTCTGCTAGAACTGATAACCTCTGATACTTCGGTTCTCTGTTAACTCAATTGGCTGATGCTTGGAAACACCAGTAGTTGCCCTATTTATAGTGTTTTGAACGTTAACGGGTATTATAGTTTGTGTTCGAATCAAACGATTTGCTGGAAGTTTAACTCCGAGCAGGAAACGAAAACAGCTAATTAACGACGTGCTTTGTGGCGTCATTTTTTTAATTGACGACATCTTTGTAGACACGCCAAAATTGACGTTATGTTGATCAAATCTCATGTCATTATATAAACGCCCCAAGTGGACTTCAATATTCCTATAAAATGAAGTTTTTCTATTTTTGTGAGTTTTATGCATTTTTCTGCATTTTCGTGATTCACGACCTGAAGAAGGGCGTTATTTTTAAAATTAGCGACCTGTCATAGGGCGTTTTTCAAAGAAGAGACGACCACAAGAGAGGGCGTTAATTCCTGGTATTATCCGTTAATTTCTGGAATTATCTATTTTCAAAATAAAAAAGTATTTTGTGAGTAACGTCCTTCCTCAGGGCGTGTTTTTAATAAACGGCGTTACCTCAGGCGTGTTCCCTTCATTTCTAAACAAAGAAAGTTTTATTTCCAAAATTAAATCCAGGAAGAAACGGCCTTTCCTAGGTCGTGTTTCAAGAAACTCCTTTGTGAAGGTCGTCAATTCATGATTTGACGCCCTGTCTTAAGTCGTGTTTCACTCCAGAGTCCTTCCTTTTTCCATCTTTCCCTCACAGTTCCCTGCCATCCATGGGACTCTTGCTCGATCTTGATCCTTCCTTGGATGCCTCATTAACCGTTCTTATCTTACCTTGTTTGATCACATCCGATTGAGGCTATAAATTGCGGCCTTGATCGATCGTGTAAAAGGTTAATGACTGAGAACGACTTAGAAGGTTAATGACTCAGAAGGCTTCAAGAGCTTAAGCATTCAAAAGGTCACAGCAGAGCCTTCTTCGTCCTTTGCTACTTCCCCTCTGCGTCCTTCATCCGGCTTCATCCATCTACTTCCATCATATTCATCCGGTTTTCCCTTTACTGTCGCCAGGGACAGCAGGGTTTCTCAGCTTTTCATCTGTTTGTTTTACTTCATTCATACCACTCCATTCATCATATCTATTCATCCTTCGTATTTATTCACACTTTGTTGCATTTTTATCATCATACTCCCCCTCCCTTAAGTCTTATTAAGGGGTTCAAAAACAACCAAAAAATAAGGTGCGCATGTGCCTTTCTTTCTTTCATTATTACACGTCTATTTGGATAGATACTACTTCATTTGGGCTGATCCCTCTCTTCTTGTTTGTTTTTTTTATTGTCCATTTTGCAAGGTAATCAACCAAGAAAACCCACTTCATCGGCCGGCCGATTGAAGTTGGAGGAGGAAATCTACATCCATCCCGCATCCCAATTTCCACCAGGTACACGCGATCTCCTTTTCTTCTTATTGAGGTAATCCCTCTGGCGATCACAACTCCCCTTTAAGCACCTCGTGCTATTTTTATTGCATTTTATGCATTTTTATTTTTTCATTCCTAAAGTGAGGATTTTAATCCGATCTACAAATTGACGATCACGGTGGGACATCCACTGTTTTCTTTATTGATTACCATCTCCTTTGGCACCCTCGTGTGCCCTTTCCCCTTGGCACCCTCGTGTGCCCTTTCCCCTTGACACCCTCGTGTGTCCTTTCCCCTTAGGCACCCTCGCGTGCCCTTTCCCCTCGGTACCCTCGGTACCCTTTCCCTTGTGCCCCTCGGGCACCATCCATTGTGCACCCTGCACACTCCCTGGATCAGTCAATTGCTGCTTATTAACGCCTTCAACAAGGGCGTCTTTTGATTTAACGCCCCTCACAGGGACGTGTTTTGTTGATTAACGCCCCCCTTCAGGGCGTGTGTTTATTGCACCTGCTGGCGTTCTGTTTGCTCATTTTATCGTCTGCTATTTAACGCCCCTCTCAGGGACGTGTTTTCGTTGAATAACGCCCACTTCCAGGGCGTCTTTTACCATAACTGCTGTCTACTGCATTGTCTGTGGATTAACGCCCCTCTCAGAGGCGTTTCATTTCTTATCAACACTTGTCATTAGGGCGTTTCTATTTATCATAACTGCTGCTTATCATATTACCTGTGGATTAACGCCCCTCCCAGAGGCGTTTCATTTATTATCAGCGCCTATCATCAGGGCATTTTCTCTGAGTTTTGACGCCCTCCTGTGGAGGCGTCCTTTCTTTATAACGCCTCACCTAAAGGCGTGTTTTCCTACTGTCTGTGAGCCCCTCACAGAGTTTAACGATAGCCACGCTGCCGTGTTTTCATTTTGTCACGACCTACCGCAGGGCGTGTCTTCCCTCCTGCTGTGAAAACGACCTTTCCCAGGGCGTTTCTTTACTGTTCTTTTTCACAGATTAGCTCTTATTCATTGCTTGGCATTTGTCTTGATATTACATTGCTGCTTGGATTGTCTTGATTTGTTGGCTTGGTTGAGAGACCTCCTCTCTCTACCCTAGGATCCACACACCCTTCTTGGAATCGGGACGACCCTCCATTGAGCATTCCGTCTCTTTGGACCGGAAATCCCTTTTCCAAGACCTCCATAAGTCTCCGCACCCGTGGATTCCCTCACGGACGCCGGGCTGGTTGTACCCTTGAAGTACCTGGAGTTTAGAGAACCTATGCGTTGTTAAAGAGAGAGAAAAACTTAGTTGACCCGGAGGTTACACTTGGATCAAACTAGGTCTCATTTGGCAAAAGAGTGAACTTTCACAAATAATCCACCCTAATTCAAACGTCAAACATTAAAATCTTGCGTTTCTTGCCAACCTTGTTTGCATAAACATAGTTGGGTGATTTGATTGCCTTGTTTGGATTAAATATTTTGTGATAGTTCCTTCATTTAAACACTCTCTCTCTTAAGAATGAAACTCCGTTCAGGTAAAACCATCAACATGTCAGGCAACGGGTACTCTTATGATGATGAGAATGAGAACATATTTGGTCAATATGAGGACCCTCTCCAGGATTCTGTTTATTATGAGGGGAACTATCTTCCTCCTCACCCCCATTACTCACAAGTTCATGTGGTTGATACCACTATTCATGAGGCGGACCCTTCGTCTCAAGTTCCATCTTCCAACACTTCGGGGAACCCTTCCCCATCCATTAATGTCACGGATTTGATCCAGGCTCTCTCCCAGTTTGATGACTCCCAGCGGCAAGCCATTCAGGCCGCTTTAAAAGGGAAGTCGGTTCTTTCTTCTTCTTCTAATCCCCCTCCGACCGTGAGTGGCCATCAGATTGTTAATGACCAGGCGGTCTTGCATCCCCCCTCCTCTCGTCCACAAACACCTACTGCGGCCATGCCGGCCCAGCAGGCGAGCTATTCAGCGGTTAGGCATCAATCCTTCCAACCTCCTCGGATTCTACGAACGCCTATACCGCCTTCTTTTGCTCAGAATCAGGCCCCGGTCGAGCCCGATACCAACACTCTCTTGCTTCAGAAGCTGGCCAGCATGGAGGAACAGCTCAAGAAGGTTACAGCGACTAAGAATGCTCCGGAAATTTCTCTTCCTACGTTGCCGGTGTTCCATTTACCACCTTCTGAAATGCCGAATTTCCAACGATATAATGGGACGGGCAACCCATTCATTCATTTAAAGGATTTCTGATATGAGACTTCCTTTTGGCAGGACAATAAGACCTCCTTGGCCTACTTATTCAGGAGGTCTCTTGAGGGGCCAGCCCTCGAATGGTTTTATTCTTTGGAGCCGGCTGATGCCGGTGATTTTGATGTTATTCAAAGAAAATTCCTGCAAAAGTACAGAGACCAGGTGGGACCTTCCCTTTCTGTTACAGATTTAGTTGCCGAGAAAATGAAGCCCGAGGAGGACTTCATTGTATTTGCTGATTGGTGGCGGTCTATGGCCGAGAAACTAAAGGACACATTGTCGGAACAGGAGCAAGTGAAAATGGTCATTTCTAATGCAACCCCCCAATTCCGGCACATTTTGGCCATGAATCGGCTAACAACTATGGAAGAGCTCTATGAAAGAGCTCGTTATATACAAACGCAAATGAAGGACTCGCCCATCATGGGCATGTTTGAGCCGAAGCCTCGGCTATTTAAAAAGAATACAAATGTCAACAGCGGGCCCACGACTGAAGGCACTGTCACAAATGAGCAGGTTGGCGTAGTTGGCAACCCCCATAATCAAGCTAACCCACGTCCACCACCACCTCCACGACAGAACCCTCCTTTTAACCCTACCCCACCACCCCAATTCGCGCCTCAACGCTCCTTCGCTCCACCGCAAAACCAAGCCCCCCGCATAGATCCTCCAGCTCCACCACAATACCATCAAGTGCCCCCACCAGCCAACTACGGCCAACAACAACAACGGAGACCGCCACTTGGCCCCAAAAGGGACCACTATCCCCCACTTCCTGAAAGTCTCCCCGATATTTTTAATGCCCTGATGGCCGCCAACTTGCTCGCATTACCAAAGGAAAGAACCGTGTGGCCCGCTAATGTTGACACATCCCGTTATTGTGCCTTTCATCGCGGCCCTGGTCACAACCTGGATCGTTGCTTCCACTTCAGAGATTACATCTACGATCTAAATGACTAGGGTGACATCAATTGGGATGAGATGAGACAATTCATAGCCGCTATGAAAGAAAGAAGGGCTTCTCGGCAACAACAAAATCAGCAACAACAGCAGCCAGCTCCGCAACAAGTTCAGCCACAGCAAGCTCCAGCACCCCAGCAAGACATGGGGATCATCCGTAATCCATTGCCGGAGCACGCTCCTAATCAACATGTGAACCCTGTCACGTCTCTCTACGAGGTGGAGAGAGGACAGGGATGGCACGAAGAAAACGCCTATGTCGGGGCATTTCACCATGATCCAACTCAAAATCAAACTCCGCGCCTTTTGCACACACCTCCTTCTTCTTCTATGCTCCTATCGGGACGTCCCCTTCTACGCCCCGTCAATCCTTCTACGTCCACCAATTCCACGGCCTTGCCGACTCGCTCTCTTCTTACCCGCCTACCACCTCCACAACCTACCATTCCACCTTCCACCACCAATCCCACACACGCGCCATCCAGGCCACTCCTACTCCGCTCACCGCCAGCACCTGCTACCCCCTCTACCACTCCTACACCGGCAAGAGTTCCTCCGTCATCAGTTCAACCACCTTTTGTGCCACAATCTCTCCTTATTCCACCATCTGCCAATGCTCCTCGCATTCGGATATCCCTCTCTTCTCCCACGCCTCCTGCGAGGGCACCTTCATCAAATACTCCTCCCATGCCTCCCGCGGGGGCATCTTTGTTAAACACCACTACCACGTCTCCTACGGGGGCGCCCCTTTCATTGAATTCCCCTTTGATATCCCCTAGCAGGGTCTCTGCTACCAACATTCCTTCTTCTTCTTCCAACCCTCCTCCTATTTTTGCCCCGACAGAGGCGCGTCAAGGCGTAGCGCCGCTCCGCAGTGGACGGATATTCCACCGTATTTTCCCACAGAGAGAGCTAGAGCCCGTGCAGGGGCCGCAAGAGCAGGAACAGAATCAAGATTCAGTGCCGGGAACTCAGTATGATTTATTAAAGCACTTGGATCGCACTCCAGCCAGAATCTCCATTCTTGAATTAATCAAGAGGTCCACCACTCATCAGCTGACCCTGAAGGAATACCTGCAGAAGGTCATGGTCAATGAGGACCTTCCAGTTGAACAGATAATCACAGTCTTGACCCCTGCCAGCAGTCAGCCGGCAATCACATTCCATGAACATGAGTTAGCACCTCTACCGGGAAGAAAATATGCCCTATGTATTACGGTTGATATCAACAAAGTGGCGGTTAAGCAGTGTTTGGTAGACATCGGTGCATCTATCAATGTGTTGCCTCCGAGCACTCTGAAGTTATACGGTATCCCTGAGAGCCAGATTCGGCCATCTACCATTACTGTCACTGCATATGACAATACAAAGAAACCCCCTCTGGGTATGATTACTCTCAAAGTCAGCTTGGGTCCAGTCACCATTACAGCAGATTTTCATATTCTAGATATGGATCCGACCTTTAATGGCATCCTGGGTCGCCCTTATATTCAGCAGCTTGACGCAGTGCCCTCTACAAACCATCAGTGCCTCAAGTTTCCGCACAAAGGCCGCATTATCAAGGTGACCAGCGTGCCGATCTTGCCAGAGGAAACATTCATGTAGCTTCATCAGTTCCTTCCATATGGCCTGCCAACAAGCCATTATTATCTGTGCTGGACGTTCCCCGTCCACGGCCGATGCTATCTGAGACGGTTACCACAGTTGCTATGACACCCCTGCCTTCTAAGGGGAAGAAGAAAAAGAAAAATATGATGAATACCCCCGGCTGGAACATTCTGATAAGAATGGGATATCAAGATGGCAAGGGCCTGGGCGCCAAACTCCAGGGCAGGATTAGGCCCATTAAGCCTCAAAAGGTGATTGCACGAGGCGGCTTAGGCTACAAAGCACCGGGCAAGAATGAAGGAGAGCCGTGGGCTGTTATGACGTCCACCTTCAAACCAGACCGCCAGCCACTCACCTGGACCTTAAAGACACATTTTGTCACCGGTGGCATTCAGAACAATGAGCAGACTACCGTCATTACTTCATTGCTTGATTGTCAAGATGTGCACGCCAGACAGTTTGCTCGTCACATTGCCCCACTGGCTACCTACAAAGCCCTAGAGACTTTAAGGCCAGATAAAAGAAGAAAAATGGGTGATCCGGAATGTGACTGGTACAGGTGGTTTGACATGAATGACATCATGATCTCTCTGAGCCGCCTGTTCATGCCGACGGATCCAGAGTGGCCGCCGCTGATTCAAGAACTGATTGAAATGCCAGCAGTAATCACAGATAAAAGGTAGATGTTAAGTGACTACACAGATACGGGGGAGCCAGATGTCCCCTTTGAAGAAGGATTTTCCGTGGATAGGCTGTGGGCCGGCCTTTTCTCCCTCACTTCTGTGCATCCATCTGTGTTGGCTTCTCTCTATTCCCGTTGGTTTGGTCACGTGCCGCGACCACCACCGATTACCATCAACTTGTCTCCCGATTCAATTCAGATTTCCCTCCCGATTGCTCCTTCGCTCCTCGAGCGATTTTCTAAAATCTCCATCTTGCCCCCGCGTGGGCCATCTTTGATTAAATCTTTCTCCAATCTTGCAATCTCCACTCCTCCTGCTATTCTCCCTTCACATTGCTTTTTACTTGAAGAAGAAAATAAAAACAAAGGAAAAGCTAAAAATGAAAAGAAAACGCCAAATCTCCAACATTCCAATCCTCCATTTCTATTGAGGAGACCTCCTATTTTTCTCCCGAGTGCGTCCCAACCCAGGGGCCGCTCCTTCAGGATTCCTTGATCAATCTCTTCTCCCCCTCTGGTGAGGGGCCCTCCTCTGTATCACCTCCTGTATCCGCTTTTTCATCTCCTTCCCCTGGTCAAGCTAGTTGTCCCTATTCTTCCTCCTTTCCTTCTAATAATAAAAATCAGGGGATAGTTCCACATAAGAAGGCCAAGGGTAGGCAGATTCCCCGAAGATTTTTGTTGGAGTTGGCTGTCAGATGCCAAGCTTGTTTAGCAATCCCTGAGTTTGTGGAAGAACCGATCATCCTGCCGGAATTAGAATATGAGGATTCTGTTGCTGCTTATGAGGGTTTGGGCGTTTATGAAATCATGAATGATGAAGACCCTATTGAAGAGGGGGAAGAAAGTTATGAAGTCTATGAGGACGAGGCGGATGCCTTTGCTAGTGGCATGAGACGATTCGACGAACCATCAGCCTCGGTAGAAGAGCCAACCAAAGAAATCAACTTGGGTACCGAGGAAGACCCTAGAATTGTCCTCATCAGTAAGAATTTACCGCCCTCCGAGGAGGAGGCGCTCATTTTGGTTCTGCAAGAATACAAGGACACGTTCGCGTGGAGCTATGAAGATATGCCTGGATTAGACCCTGCGCTCGTTGAACACCGCCTTACACTTAAGCCAGGGTCTGTCCCGGTCAAACAACGGTTGAGGCGTTTCCACCCTAACATGACTTTGAAGATGAAAGAAGAGGTCGATAAACTCCATAAGGCTAGATTTGTTAGAGTCGTTCTCTATCCCAATTGGGTGGCTAACATTGTCCCGGTTATGAAGAAAGATGGAAAAGTTCGAATTTGCATAGATTTCCGGGACCTCAACCGGGCATGTCCTAAAGATGACTTCCCCCTCCCTCATATTGATGTTCTGATCGACAACACGGCAGGATTTGAAACTCTTTCATTTATGGATGGCTTTTCAAGTTACAATCAAATTCGTCTGTCTGAAGAGGATCAAGAGAAAACCTCATTCACTACACCATGGGGTACATATTGCTATGTGGTCATGCCCTTTGGACTTAAGAATGCTGGAGCCACCTACCAGAGGGCTATGATGGCGATTTTTCATGACATGATTCATATTTACATCGAGGTGTATGTGGATGACCTGGTAGCGAAATCCAGGATAAGGATTGAGCATCCTGGGGCTCTAGCTAAGGTTCTACAGAGGTCGCGAGAATATCAATTAAAAATGAACCCCAAGAAGTGCGTATTTGGCGTTTCTTCAGGAAAGTTGCTTGGATTCATTGTCAGTAAGAGGGGAATTGAAGTTGATCCCAACAAGGCAAAGGCCATTAGAGATATGCCTCCTCCCAAGAATTTGAAGGAAGTTCGAGGATTAATAGGGAGGTTGCAATTCATTCGCCGCTTCGTCTCCCAGCATTCACAAAGATGCAGGCCGTTTTACGAGCTTACCAAGCCGGGAGTCAAGTTTAATTGGGATGACAAATGTCAGGCAGCCTTTGACAGATTGAAGGATTATTTGGCCAATCCCCCTGTCCTGAGGCCGCCAATTCCAGGCAAACCACTTATTCTGTATGTTTCAGTCCTGGATGACTCTGTAGGTGCTGTCTTAGCTCAAGTGGATGAAGAAAGTAAGGAGAGGGCAGCATACTACTTGTTTAAACTTCTTAACCCCTGTGAGCAGAGGTACTCAGCCATGGAGAAGACTTGTGCAGCTTTGGTTTGGGTAGTTCAGAAATTAAAACACTATTTCCTAGCTCACGAGGTTCACCTCATTGCACGCATGAATCCAATCAAATTCCTCCTTGAAAAATCTGTCCTCACTGATCGATTAGCACGCTGGCAAAGCTTCCTCTCCCAGTTTGATATCACTTACATTCAACAAAAAGCTATCAAAGGATATGCCATCGCCGAACATCTTGCTCATCACCCTCTACCTCATTTTGATCCTGTCAATTCTGAGTTCCCAGATGAAGAATTAATGTCCATTAATCAACCCCTTGATCCTATGTGGACGTTACATTTTGATGGAGCTCTTAATTCTCAAGGAAGAGGGATCGGCATGGTTCTGTTAACACCTGAAGGAGTCACCATTCCATTTGCTGCTCGGCTTACTTTCCCCGTCACCAATAATATAGCCGAGTATGAAGCTCTTTTGGCCGGTCTACAAACCGCTCATCAATATGGTGTCACTCACTTGCGGATTGTCGGTGATAGTCAACTCATTCTGCGCCAGGTGTTGGTCAAGTGCCGCACTATCAATCCTAAGCTTAAACCCTACCAGGAACTCGCTTCAGCTTATGCCAAACTTTTTACCAAGTTAATCTTCGTTCATGTGCCTCGCAGTCAGAACATTCTAGCTGACGCTCTTGCTTCTTTAGCTTCTGCTTTAGTCTTCCCCCCTGAGCGTGATTTCCATGTCCCTCTGATTCATCAGCGTGACACTCCAGCTATTAAGGATCGTGCTTTCCTTGATATTAGAGATCAGGTGCTCGAGAAGGCCAAGCAGAAAGAAACTCTTAAAGGCAAAGAGGTCATGCTTTTGGACTGGGAAGAAGAGTTGGCTGACGAAGAGAAGCCGTGGTATTATGAGATTGCCAGATACTGTAATGATCAGTCTTATCCCGAGGAAGCCACAGCAGAAGAAAAGAAAGCAATTAGAAGAGTGGCTCAACGTTATACTTTGGTTGGAGGTGTGCTCTACAGAAGAGGGCTCACCGGTGTTTTATTGAGATGCCTCGATGATGATGAATCTTGGAAAGTCGTGGAAGAGGCGCATTCTGGTGTGTGTGGTGGTCATGTGAACAGCCAGATGCTAGCTAAGAAAATCCTTAGGCTAGGTTTCTATTGGCCAACTCTAGAAGAGGATTGCTCTATCTACGTTCGTAGGTGTGTTAAGTGCCAACTGCACGCCGACAAGATTCATTCTCCTGCTTCTTCACTCCATCCTACGTCCTCCCCATGGCCTTTTTCCATGTGGGCTTTTGACATCATTGGACCTCTTGGTGACTCGAACCTCCTGACCAAGCAAAAATCATTCATTCTCACGGCAACGGAGTACTTCACCAAGTGGGCGGAAGCGGAAGCTTACGTGGAAATTAAAGCATCAACCGTTTGCAAATTTATCATGAAGAACATCATCACGAGGTTCGGCATCCCGAGCACCATCGTCACCGACAATGGACCTCAATTTATCTCTCAAGATCTCAAGGATCTCTGCAACAGGTATAACATTGCATTGCATCATTCTTCTCCCTATTATCCGCAGGGTAATGGACAAGCAGAAGCAACTAACAAAACTTTGATCAAGATCGTTAAAAAGACGTGTGAGGCTAATAAATTTTCGGACTGGCCAGACAAGCTGGTTGAAGCTCTTTGGGCCTACCGCACTTCCATTCGCACTCCCACTGGGCAAACCCCTTTCGCCCTCACTTATGGGATGGAGGCAGTAGTCCCTTATGAGATTCTTATTCCCTCTCTGCGAGTACAATTGGATGAGGAACTTTCTATTGATGAACGTCGTGATTCACTCCTTGCCAATTGGAACTCTAGATGAGAAGCGTCTGGTCGCCGCTGAGCATGCGCGCGTTTATCAAAATAGGCTCTCACGTTTTTACCAAAAGAAAGTAATTGAGAGAAAATTTAAAGTCGGTGAAATGGTAATCAAGAGAATTTTTGTTAAGCCGGGTGGCCCCCGTTCCAAACTCCAACCAAATTGGGAGGGACCGTTCGTTATAAAAGAAGTTTTTCCTGGCAATGCTTATAAATTAACTAATGCTGAAGGTGAAGAGTTAACTCACCCTTGGAACGGTTTATATCTTAAGAAATACTACCCCTGATTTTCCAAAATCCAACAAAAAATGAATATTTTCCCAAAATCCAACAAAAAAAATGAATTTTTTCCAAAATCCCACAAAACAAAAAAAATGAATATTTTCCAAATCCAAAAAAAATTAGAATATTTGCCAAAATCCAAATCCAAAAAAAAAACAAAAAAGAGAAAAAAGAGAAATTTCAAACAAACAAAAAGGCTTTTGTCATGGCACACAAAAGATCAAGGCCTGAAAGGTCAAAATTCAGAATTCATTTATCAGTCTTGGTAACTTAAAAATGGGGTTGACACCCGCACACACTACACGCTTTATTCTTGAACTCAAGCAGTGCAAAATCTGATAGAAAGTCAAAAACCTGACTAAAAGTGAAAGACAATACCCGTTCTTTTCTTCTTCGGCCCATAAGGGGGGAAGGGAGACCTCGAGGCAGAGGCGCCAAGCCTGTCCGCCGCCCTAGTAGGTGGAAGTCAAGGCCCAAAAGGGAGCAAATGTCACAAAAGCCCAAGTACAATTAGGTTTATTTTTTTCATCAATGCAAATCAATTCCAAAGTGAAAGTCAAGTTATGAAAAGAAAAGCATGTCAAGAGGGCAAAGTCCCCGCAAGGAAAACCTTGGGCGTATGCATGCATTATAAATGGGCAAAAAGGCAATAATTTCCTACGCCAAAGACCGAACCCCAACAGGCATAGGGCAGGGGAGGTAACTTTACTTTGAGCATCCCAGAACCCCTTATGGGCTTCCCTTATATTTTCTTCCATCCTTTCTATGTGGTAAAGTCACGAACTGGCAGGATGGTCAAGACGAACTTAAGAAATTGCACTGTGCGAAATCTCGAATATAAGTCAACTTTGAGCACGTTGACCCCCTTTTAATTATTCAAGAAAGATTAATGAATCCTAGATGGTGACCGTGTAGGGCTCGCGATCTGGATGGCCTTGTCAATCTTTTTTGAAAATCCATATAATTCACGCCTCTCACTAAGGCGTTTTTAAGTTAACTCACGCCCTCTTGAGGGTCGTCTTTATCAAATTAACGCCCTAGTTCAGGTCGTCTTTTCACCAAATTCTAAAATCCTTTTAAAATGCACGCCGTCTGAGGGGGCGTCTTTCACCCGAGTCACGACCTAATCTAAGGCGTTTTCTTTCAGGAAAATAACAAAAAATATATATATATAATGCCTTCTTCATTCGTATGCCTGCATTTTGCCTGTGCATATTCTGATTTATTGTTTGCATGTGTGTGCTTGCATGATGCATCTCCCCTTTATTGGTTATTTCACTTCACCTTATTTGATTAAAGGCTTGGCCCCTTGACCCGTCATTAAGGTCAGAATATTGCCACCCCTTGCTCATTGGGCAAGGGGCCAAGTCGAACAGATGAATTAACCTGTTTTATTCAAGCGAAAACCGCAGCTGCAGATACAGGGCAAAAGCAAAGTAAACATGAAGAACGTGGAGGAAAGGAAAAGTACACAAACACAAGTCCACAACAACACAAGTGCTCAGGTAACAAAAGCTCAAATCTCCCATATATATATATCATCATGTCTATCATGTACAGGTGTGAGGGTGGAGGAGTACAAGTACAAAACTCTCAGCTCTCGCCTCCACCCTCCTCTACTCTCCTACTCTCAACCTCCTCCTCACCGTCCCGAGCTGGCGCTGGTGGAGGAGGCATAGGCCCCCGTGAAGAAGCCGGAACCCGAACGTGTCCCCCTGTCTCGCTCCTCTCTCGGAGGGAAGAACCCGCCACGAAGGTGGAGCTGGTGAAGGAGTACCCCGCAGCCCGTGCTCGCTCACGGCCTCGCTGCAACCGCTCCTCGGACACTCGCAGCCGCTCCTGAGAAAGGATCAACTGGGTCCTCGAGTCGGCTAGCTCTCGCTCCCGTGCTGCTACCTGCTCCTGGAACTGGGCACGCTCCGCCTGCTGAAGCTCAAGGAACCGGGCACGCTCTGTCTGGTGCTCCTCTCGCTCTCGGGCACGCTCCCGCCTCTCCAGCTCCAGGGCAACCCGCAGCTCCGCCACGTCCTGGGGAAGCTCCTCCCGACGCCTCGCAGAGCACTCCAACTCTATGATCCGCTGCTCGCGGATCGCCAACTCGGTACGCGCCGCTCGCAGCTGTGCACTCTGAAAACAGGCAAACAAATCATCAAGATCGACAATTCAATGAAGCAAATAAACAACACATGGTTGAAGGTAAATCACTCACCTGCGAGGACGTCGTCTGCTGTCCCTCACAGACACAAGCAAGGGCGGCTCAGAGCTCCTCAGTCTGCAACACAACTTTTATCAGTACACAATGCCATACTTAATCAATAAATGAACTGACTGAGTTTGAGTTCAGAATTTACCCGCGAGGCGAGAGCCCGCTCTGCTGCCTCAGCCCGTGCAACCGCTCCAGCTAGCTGCTCTGATAGCGCGGTCACCTCCGCGCTAGGTCCCCTCGAGCTGGAGGCCTCCCCTGGATCTCTCCTCACTACTCCCTGCTGGGCACGCTGCATTCATTGAGATCGTCAGTGGCTAATCATCAATAATTCAACAAAAAAAGATTCATTTGCATATGGAAGTAATTTAAACACTCACCAGGGCCTCTAGGTCTGCCCGTGTGGCGGCTAGCTGGTCCTCCAGGCCGTGTAGATGGGCCTGGGCATCCATCGCCGCGATGTCTCGCGCATCCTGCATTCATCACATATTAGTTGCATAATAGACATGTATAAGCATCTGCATTTAGAAATAATTGCATTCATACATACCCCTAAGACCCTCATCTGGGGTCGGCCGGCGTATACCTCCCAGTAGCGCCGGAGGTACTCGGAGCTGTCGGTCGCTCGGGAGGTGACTCTGGTCCCGCCACGCTGCCAGTCGGCGTACTGCTCCTCGAAACGTACCCTCCAGTCGGTCGTCTTGGTGCGACCGCGGGTCTTCTTGCCAATCCCTCGAGGCTCCCCGACCTCGATCCATTCCTGGTGCAAACCCAGGGTCCTCATCACCAACCTGAGCCGTAACGGCTCAATCTCGCTCAAGCAGTGCAGCCACAGCTCACGCCCAAAGCGAGGTCGCCCCGATACGACCCAAGGCTGGCCCTCATCTGTCATCCCCTCGTATGGCCTCCACTGCACCTGCATTCATACATGTCTTTATCATTTCATCATAATCAATTCAAATCAATTCAAAAGAAATGCATATCATTTATTCATACATACCAGCGAGGGAGGGAAGTCGCGGAACTCTCTCCGTAGAACCCACAACTCGTAGTCGAGTGGGGCACCGAAGACGACTGGTAACCAGCGTCGCGCCAGAGGGAAGGATCCCTCAGCTCCTGGCCGTGGGTCGACGCGCCCCATCGGCATGTACAAGTGGCTCCACACCTGCATCCATGCATTGCATTAGTAAAGCATTCATTTGCATGAAAAGAAAAGAAAAGGAAAAAAGGAAAATAACTACCTGAAGAAAAGGTGAGAAGCCACTGACGGTCGTCTCACGTCCTGTGCCCGTGGACAGGTCCGCCAGCAGGTGTGCCAACAGCGCCGCTCCCCAGGCGTAGGTGCCAACTGTCTCCAGGTCCTCGAGGATCGCCAAGAAGCGGCAGTTGATGACGTCGGCTTTCGTCCCCAGCAATAATCTACCGAGCAGCAGCAGCAGGAACCTCCTCAGGTCTCGATCCGCTCTCTCATGGTCAGTCGGGTCCTGGCAGCATACCACTCTCACCCCGTCGGTCAGCCTCTGTACAAACTCACCTAAGGTCTCCCCTGACCTATGCCTGGCATCTCCTAAACCCATCACCGTAGTCAGGTCGGTACGGAAGATGGTCCTGCACTCACTAGGTACCTCATAGACCATATCCAGCCCTAACAATCTCTGGGCCATCTCCGTGTAGTCAGGATAGGTGAACCCGCTCACGGCCTCACCATCTACCCTCAATCCTGTGATCCTGGCCACATCCTCCAAGGTAGGAACCATATGCCCCCAGGGCATCAAGAAGGACCGGCTCACCCTATCCCAGCGTTCCCGTAAAACCTGGATAAGTGCTAGGTCGGGTCTAAATGGCTCAATGGATAGGAAAGCCCCGAACCCCATAGCATCTACCCTAACCCTCTGGAAGTCGGGGAGACCCTGATATGCTGCCCAGACCATGACCCATGAGATACGGGTCCTCATCAGCCCCTGCACGCATTAAAAGAGAAGAATTTTGCTTAATTGTTTGGTTAATCGTGTGTCATTGCACTATGTTTTGCCTGGGCATTGATTTTAATATTTTGGGAGTCACGACCCTCCTCAGGTCGTTTCTTGGTAAATTCACGCCCCTAAGGGAGGCATTTTTCTAAATGTGGTTTGAAGTAACGTCCTTGGTGAGGGCGTTTTCCATATTTGAAACGCCTCTGGGTAGGGCGTGAACATGTTGTTCATTTCTAAAATCCTAAATTGTTTTCAAATCACGCGCTCGGCCTGGGCATTTTCCATTTAGGACCGTTCAGTTTAAAAGAGAATTAATGAAGAGACGCCCTCTGGTCAGGGCGTTTCCTGTTAAAATCACGCCCTGGGGAGGGGCGTGGCTTTCATGATTTTCAGATGATTTAAATAAAATGGCAGCATGTGAAATAATTAATGAAAACATCTAATGGGCATGGAATTAATGAAAAATCATAATTTTTGGAGAAACGACATGCTTCAGGGCGTTTTTCATGGAGGTTAATTGATTTTCAGAAAATAAAAGAAATTTACGCCCTGGGTCAGGGCGTTTCGTTTGTGATTAACGCCCCCGTGGGGGGCGTTTCTTTTCTGAGTTGCAGGTTTCGCACCCGAGGGCTATGAAAAATCAGGAAAAATGCAAATAAAATAAAAAAAATGGAATTGAGGCGGGGGAACTTACCTTTTTGTGCTTCTGGGGTTGTGGCCGAGGCAGTGGCCGTCTGGGCCGCCGGAGTTGGCCCCGGGGAGCGACCGCCGCCGTGGGCGGTGGTCCTTCTTCTTCTCCATCTCCCTCTTCTTCATCTTCTTCTTCTTCTTCTCCACCTCCGTCTTCTCCTCCTTCTTCTGTTGCCGCTTCACCGGCTTCGTCGCCGCCGGCAACCACCGCCGGTTCTTCAACCGCAACAATGGCGAGCTCCTCCACGGCGGGTTCCTCTTGGGCGTGGGCAGCGTCGAGGTCGACCACCTCTGGGGCACTCACCCTCTGGCGTTTGGCCATGGCTCGGCCTAGGAGAGAAAGAGAGATAGAGGGAGATTGAGAGAGTGAGAGAGGAGAACGAGAGAGGGAGATCGAAAGAGGGGGGGTTTCGGTTAGGGTTTGCAGAAGGGGGGAAATGAGAACGGAAGGAGGAAGAAGAAAGGGGCCGATGACTTTTGGGTTTCGAAAAGAAGACACGCCCTAAGGGAAGGCGTTTCTAATGGAATTCACGACGAAGCTCTGGGCGTTTCTTAAAGGTAGACGACGATGATTAAGGCGTTAATTTGTTTTGCATGGGGAACGATAACCGTCGTCAGACGCATTGAATGGGCGTTGATTGATGTAATGAAAGTCATCATTGCTGGCTTAGAGTAACGCCTCTGTTGAGGGCGTGTTATGCTTGAGAAAGGACTAAGGCGAAGGCGTTACTTTTAATTAGTCAACGATTATATTCTTTGGGGTTTGAACTTAGTCACGCCTTGCTTAAAGCCGTTATTTCAAGTCACGCCCACTCATGCAGGCGTCAAATGTGGAAGATGGGCCGGTGGAGGCGCCTTGAGGTAAGGCGTTATTTCTTGAATTCGCGCCTTTATTTGAGGCGTTATTTGCAACAGAAACGCAGGTTTTGGAAGATTTCGATCATAATCACAGTGGTATTTGGCTCAATCACAAGGGCAATCTTTATTATTTTGAAGAAGAAACTACAATGACTAATGAGCCACTTTGGGCCTTAATTTTCTCAATGAGATTACATAATTTTTCCACTGTTCCTTGTCTTCATCCAAGTCTTCTACAGGTTGATGAAGCTTGCTTAGCCTCCACAGAGCTTGAATGGTGATAACCTCCTCACCATCTTCATTACTGCCTAGGTCTCTTGATTTGATTGGAGGGAGATGGGAGATGTCTTCTAAGTGTTGCCTTGAAAGTCCAATTTGAGGAAGGCACCTGTGAGAGTTGTACAAAACGAAGTCCGAAGCGCCAATAAGACGAAGGTCCGTCCCGATGGAGAAGCGTGCACGAAGTTCCTGCATTTTGAATACACCCGGGGCACAAGTAAAGAGATTCTTTGGCATTACCTTTAAGTGCTCCCTCCAATCCCCTCTCTTCTTAATTTGAGGAATCCGGTTAGTCACTCTATTGCTTATACCTAATGAGCCGGTTATATAGGAGAGTGGGCTCTTTGAGAAAATTCTTGAGGGTTGTTGGGCTTCGTGGCATGAATCGAATTTGAAGTGTAGATCAACCCAACTTGAGAGTGCTAGCATGCACCCGTAGATGGGCCTTCCCATGGCCGCCGATGTAAGCCCGCTATAGAGATATGCTAGGATCGCCGGTCCAACTCTTTCTTCTTCCCATAAGCTCACCACTGCACTTATTTGACTCTCTTCAAGGAAGTCCTCCGTGGATGGAAACAAGAGTGCGCCTGCTAAGCACACCACGAAGGCCTTTGCTATCTTTTCTATCTCCTCCTCTTCCTTTGCTTGATCCGCTCTCTTGTATACCCATGAGGCGAGCTTCAAGAGGTTGATTCCTTTAGTGACCTTGATTTGGTTCACTATGTTTGGACTAGATATCAATGAGGTTAGCAATTCATGAGAGGAGATTGGCCTTGGCATGATGGCCATCTTTTCTTCTTCTCCGTGTTTCATCTTTTCAAGCCTAGGATCATCTCTACTTCTTCCAGCAAGATGGTGGCCTCAAATGTGGAAAATAAGAAAGTATGGGTGGAGGGATGCCATGTTTCAATCAATGCTCCTATGGCAGCCCAATCTATGTGGATTTGATCATAATGCTTGGCATGGGTTATCAACCCTAAGAGATGCCATCTAGCAACATATACCCTCATATCTGAGGAGAATTTGGAGAGGATGAGGGGTAACCACTTGACTTTTATGTATCTTCTAGCTCCTGGAAGGGTTGGGTAATCCTGTGAGAAGAGAATATAACATGCAGTGACAAACATAAGCATATGCAATATAAGAGGAGAGTTCGGCGGAAAAGAAAAGAAAAGGAACAGTACAAAACAAAGAACAGAGGAATATTTTACCTGATTCGAAGCAATTCGGTTGCTTATGTGCCCTTGTATTTCAGTAATTCTGGGAGAAGAAAGCCTAGGTTTCTTCATCACCCTGTCCATCGCTTTACTGCAGATGAAGAGAACAGAAGCAGATGAAGAAGAACAGAAGCAGAAGAAGAAGAAAAAGAAGCAGTTCGGCTGCAGAGAAAAATTTCGATTGGTTTGTGAAAGAAAGCCTTCCTTTTTATAAGGATTTGAAGAGACCTGAAGAGTCCCGAAGATAGAAGTTTGATTAGGTTAAGGACTGTGCTGTGCTGTTAGAAACGGAGGTTCGTGCTGAATTAACGCCTTGTGTAAGGGCGTCGCTTTTTGATTTGACGACCTGACAGTGGTCGTGTTTTATGTAACGCCCTTGATGAGGTCGTGTTTCTTCTAAGCTTCCGTTATTGGTTACGCCTTTGAGTAGGGCGTGTTTTAAATGTTTAACGACCTATAGTCCAGGCGTCTTTCATGCTGTTAACGCCCTGTTCTTAGGCGTGTTTTATTGGCCTACGGATTTTTGACCTCTCCATGCTTTTGATGAATTTAAGTGCTATTATTTTGGTGAAGTTGTTTATGATTAAGCACTTATGTTCATGTCATGTTCTGAATTGATGGATGAAGGCTAATAAGTTTCAAGTGCAGAAGTTTGCAGGATTCGAGGCGTTTGGATCATTCATGGGAGTGACATAGTGCCACCTTGTATCTGTTTTTGTAAGCATTGTTACTATATGATATCTACACTATTATAGTATGTCAAGGACCTTGTGGTTCTGATGAACCTGAAATTCGAGTTCCCCTTCATCAAAAACAATGACGATTTCAGGAAAGTCTTGATCACACGGATAGGCCGTTGAGTTGTTAAAGGTTTGGGACGATGGTTCCGCTTTCTGAGTTGATGCGCGGATAAACGGGCTTCGGCTTAGTGTTAGCTCAGAGATATGGATTCTTGACCAGATCAAAATAACTTAGCAATATTATCCTTGATTATTTTTTATTTTTAGTTTGTTTTAAACCTTTTTCTTTTAGCCCAGCATGCATCATGTAGGACTTTGAGTTTCATGCTGAAAATCTTCATATTATGGCAATAATGAAGTTCACTCGCTCTCGATTGAGTTGACATGAGATATTCCACTTCAAATCAAGTACTTCGTTCTATTTGAAGCCGTTCAGGCTGATTCCTTGAAAGTATCCCTTTTGTTGGATCTCTATCCCAATTCTCTTTACTTTTCTGCAAAATTTACCTTGGTTGTAGCACGTCCACGTTGGCTGGTAATCGCTCTCCAATGGTCTTTCCCTGTCGTGCCCACGCGCACATCCCTTTATTTGCTTAGTTTAATCTCCATTTATCCAACAAATTGATGTTTCCTTGGAACCACTCAGAGTTGTTTCACTCAGAATCTTGGAAAGATTTCAAATGCTTAATGTTCTGAGGCGTGTCACATCACACCTTGGCGTCTCCTTATCAGTTCATTCCACTTCATTTCTTTCATTACACTTCATTCCATTTCCGTCTCACTCCCTTGCAAAGCAGACGCCAAGGCGGGGCAGCTGTAGACACGCCAAAATTGACGTTATGTTGATCAAATCTCATGTCATTATATAAACGCCCCAAGTGGACTTCAATATTCCTATAAAATGAAGTTTTTCTATTTTTGTGAGTTTTATGCATTTTTCTGCATTTTCGTGATTCACGACCTGAAGAAGGGCGTTATTTTTAAAATTAGCGACCTGTCATAGGGCGTTTTTCAAAGAAGAGACGACCACAAGAGAGGGCGTCAATTCCTGGTATTATCCGTTAATTTCTGGAATTATCTATTTTCAAAATAAAAAGCATTTTGTGAGTAACGTCCTTCCTCAGGGCGTGTTTTTAATAAACGCCGTTACCTCAGGCGTGTTCCCTTGATTTCTAAACAAAGAAAGTTTTATTTCCAAAATTAAATCCAGGAAGAAACGGCCTTTCCTAGGTCGTGTTTCAAGAAACGCCTTTGTGAAGGTCGTCAATTCATGATTTGACGCCCTGTCTTAAGTCGTGTTTCACTCCAGAGTCCTTCCTTTTTCCATCTTTCCCTCACAGTTCCCTGCCATCCATGGGACTCTTGCTCGATCTTGATCCTTCCTTGGATGCCTCATTACCCGTTCTTATCTTACCTTGTTTGATCACATCCGATTGAGGCTATAAATTGAGGCCTTGATCGATCGTGTAAAAGGTTAATGACTGAGAACGACTTAGAAGGTTAATGACTCAGAAGGCTTCAAGAGTTTAAGCATTCAAAAGGTCACAGCAGAGCCTTCTTCGTCCTTTGCTGCTTCCCCTCTGCGTCCTTCATCCGGCTTCATCCATCTACTTCCATCATATTCATCCGGTTTTCCCTTTACTGTCGCTAGGGATAGCAGGGTTTCTCAGCTTTTCATCTGTTTGTTTTACTTCATTCATACCACTCCATTCATCATATCTATTCATCCTTCGTATTTATTCACACTTTGTTGCATTTTTATCATCATACTCCCCCTCCCTTAAGTCTTATTAAGGGGTTTAAAAACAACCAAAAAATAAGGTGCGCATGTGCCTTTCTTTCTTTCATTATTACACGTCTATTTGGATAGATACTACTTCATTTGGGCTGATCCCTCTCTTCTTGTTTGTTTTTTTTTTATTGTCCATTTTGCAAGGTAATCAACCAAGAAAACCCACTTCATCGGCCGGCCGATTGAAGTTGGAGGAGGAAATCTACATCCATCCTGCATCCCAATTTCTACCAGGTACACGCGATCCCCTTTTCTTCTTATTGAGGTAATCCCTCTGGCGATCACAACTCCCCTTTAAGCACCTCGTGCTATTTTTATTGCATTTTTATTTTTTCATTCCTAAAGTGAGGATTTTAATCCGATCTACAATCTTCAGGGTCGTCATTTATCCCGCGCCTTTATGGAGGGCGTCATTTGCATTCCAATTCCAAGTTAAATCTTTAATGCAATTAACGCCTCAGTGAACGTCGTCATTTCTTGTTTTGACGCCGACCAGAAGGGTCGTCATTTTCTGAGCTTGTGCGTTTAAATTGCTTTGGTTATTTCATGAACTTAAGTGATGTCATATCATGATTAAATTATTTTTATCAAGCACTTATGATCATATTTTGAGCTAATGATCTTTTGAGCTTTGAAGTGCAGGTTGTGCAAGTCTGAGCATCGTGGGTGCAAAGTCCCTAAGTCTATACATTCATAAGTCTACACATTCTGAAGTCTGTACGTCCAAAGTCACTCCATTTTGAAGTCTGTACATTGCATTTCGTAAGTTCATACATTTCATAAGTCCATACGTCCATTGCATAAGTCTATACATTTCATCCAAATAAGTCTATACATCCATATTCTATTCACAAGTCTGTACATTGCACCCACCTAAGTCTATACATCCACATTCTCTTCACCAAGTCTGTACATCCCCAAGTCTATACATTTCATAAGTCCACCCATTCTCTTCACCAAGTCTACACATTCTGAAGTCTATACATCCCTATTCTATTCACAAGTCTATACATTTCATCCATTCTGAAGTCTATACATCCACCCAAGCCTATACATCCTTCACCAAGTCTATACATTTCATCCATTCTGAAGTCTATACATCCTTCACCAAGTCTATACATCTCATCCATCCAAGTCTATACATCTCATCCCTAAGTCTATGCACTCCATTCCATAAAGTCTTTACGTTCCAAAGTCTATACACTACATTTCATAAGTCCATACATTCTCTGAGTCTATACATTCTACCCACCTAAGTCTATACATTCTCTGAGTCTATACGTTCCAAAGTCTATACACTACATTCCATAAGTCTATACAATGCTAAGTCTACACATTTGTTCTTCATCCATAAGTCTATACATTCCAAAAGTCTGTACGTTGCATCAAAATTCATAAATTCTCAAAATTCCAATAAAAAATCATAAATTCTCAAAATTCTAATAAAAATTCAAAAAAAATTCTCAAAATTCTAATAAAAATTCAAAAATTCTAAAAAATTCAAAAATTCTCATAAAAATTAAAAATTATCAAAACTCCAATAAAAATATTCTCTAAAAAATTCCAAATAAATCCAAAAAAAATTCTAAAATTCAAATCAATGTTGTTGAGTATGTTTTATGCATCTTTATATCATGGCTAATGAAATTTTGAGTGCAGGTTAAGAAGATCTTGGTCCCATCAACTGGGCCTTAGCATCCAAACCCCACGGTGACTGCACCTCATTTTTCAGTTCCCACATGCTCATGTTATCACCATCTTCCTGTATGCATTCATGTATGCCTTGTTACTATAAGATATCTAAGCTATTATAACATATCAAGGACCTTGTGGTTCTGATGAACCTGGAATTTGAGTTCCCCTTCATCAAAAACAGTGATAATTCCAGGGGAATCTTGATCACGCGGATAGGCCGTTGAGTCATTCAAGGTTTGGGACGATGGTTCCACTTTCTGAGTTGATGCGTGGACAAACGGGCTTCGGCTTAGTATCAGCTCAGAGATCTGGATTCTTGACCGAATTTAGATGGCTTAATAATATTATTCTTGATTATTTTTTCTTTTTTTTTAGTTTGTTTTAATTTTTCTTTTAGCCCAGCATGCATCATGTAGGACTTTGAGCTTAATGCTGAAAATCTTCAGGTTACGCCAATAATGAAGGTCGCTCGCTCTTAACTGAGTTGACATGAGATATTCCATTCCAAATCAAGTACTTTATTCTCCTTGAAACCACTTAGGCTGGTCCCTCGAAAATCGTCCCTTTGTTGGATCTTTATCTCAACTCACTTTACTTTTCTATAAATCCACCTTGGTTGTAGCACGTCCACATTGGCTGGTAACCGCTCTCCAATGGTGCCTCCCTGTCGTGCCCCCGCGCACATTTTGTTTATCTAGTTTAGTCTCCTTTATCTAGCTAATCGATGCTTTCTTGGAATCATCCGGAGTTGTTTTATTCAGAATCTTGGAAAGATTTCCAAACGCTTAGTGTCGAAAGCATGTCACATCACACCTTGGCATCTACTTATCAGTACGTTCCCCCTCATTCCACTTGTTTCACTTTCGCTTCATTCTGTCTCACTCCCTTGCAAAGCAGACGCCAAGGCGGGGCAGCTGTAGACACGCCAAAATTGATGCTATGTTGAGTAAATCTCATGTCACCATGTGATGCCCCAAAGCGGACTTCAATATTGATTTAATATGAAGTTTTTCTATTTTTTTATGAATTAATTGTGATTTCTTGCCTTTTTTTGGAATTAATGCCTTAAGTGGGGGCGTCTTTTAAATTGACGGCCTGTCTAAGGGCGCTTTTTTTAAAATGGACGACTACCAATACGGGCGCCATTTTCTGGATTTACTGGAAATTCCGAATTTCAAATAAAATGAAAATTGAGGAAATGACGCTTGTCTTGAAGGCGTTGATTATTTGACGTGTGAATGACAGGCGTCAGTTCATCATTTTAAATAAGGAAAGTTAATTGTTTCTATAATTAAATCCAGGAATTGACGACGTTATAGAAGTCGTTATTTGAATTAACCCCTTTGGTTGTGTCGTCATTTTTAATTGACGCCCTTCAAGGGGTCGTCATTTTCAATTCCGTCTCCCTTTTGTCTCCTTCTTTCCATTAATGATACCTTCCCCGTTTTGAGCCTCCTGTTCGACTGGGAAGGGTGTTTCTTGATGAAAAATCTTTACCTTGTTTTAATCCTTGTTCTCCAATGATATTAGCCCTATAAATACCCCTCCTCGGTTTCTTCGCGCGAGAGAGAGGCAAGAGAGAGGAGCTAGAGAAAAAAGAACATGAGAGAGCAGAGCTGCAGAGAGAAGGGTTAATGAGAGAACAAAGAAGAGAGTTGTTGTTTTGCAGATTCTTCATCCAAACAAGCTCTTCTTCCAGGCGGATTATTCTTCTTCCACGGATGAACTTCTGCTGCTACACCATTGCATATTGAAGCTCTCCCTCTCTCCCCTTTTACTGCTGCACACACAGCAGAAAGGAACCACCTTTTAGTTTGCCTGATTTCGTTGTTTCTTTCTATTAGCATATCATCATCGCACATCCTCTTTTCCTCTAGTTCTTGTTAGATCTCACACCACATATTATTGCATTAGCATATTCATCCATATTTTTCAAACCTTGTTGCTCCTCTTAGGGGTTTTAAAATCAAAACACACAAGGTGTGTTCATGCTCAATTCGATTGATTTCATATTCTTAGAACGTTGATGCTACACCCTTTTGGCTAATCCATATCTTTGCTTGTTTTGTGTGATCTTACAAGGTAATCAAAGCTAAAAACCCCCTTCATCGGCCGATCGGTAGAAGGAGGAAGAAAAGATTCACAATCTCCCCCGCTAAACACAAGGTACATGCGATCATCTTCTTCTTTGAGGTAACCCCTCTGGCGATCACATTCACCCTTAGCATCCTACGCATGCCCCCATTCACCCTCTTATATTTTCCCTATTATTATTATTATTATTCTTTTTCCTTAAGTGGATTTTTTTCATAATCTACAGACTTCATAGTGATCAAGGGTATGATAGCATACAACGCAATCTTCGACTGAGGAATCCTTAGCCGAACGAAAGCGGTGCCCTCTACCTATCACCAAAAGATGAACTTCCCCACTAAACATGGGGTGGGGGAAGTCTGGGGCAACCAGGCGATGGCCAGAAGGTGCTATAATATCTCGGTCGAAGCCACAAGGCCAGACGGGAAAAATAAGGGCCCCCGGGAAGTCAAGGAAAAACCCGCAACATCCGTGCCTGGAGGCGAGCTGCTACCGGTTTTCCTAAACGATGACCCGACCCTAGGAGTATAGATTGGAGCCGACCTACCATCCGAGGTTCAGCAGCAATACAAAGAATTTCTTTCTAGCTACATCCGAGTCTTTGCATGGTCTGATGATCAACTCCCCGGGATACCGGGAGAGACAGTGATGCATAAGCTCAACCTCGACCTGACCGTGAAGCCCGTACAATAACGCAGAAGGAAGCACGCGCCAGAGAAGCAGGCGATCATCAAGGAGCAAGTCACCAAGGGGCAAAAGACTGGTCTTTTTAGATCGGTCCTGTACCCAACGTGGCTAGCTAACGTCGTCCTGGAGCCAAAAGCTTCAGGAAAGTGGCGAATGTGCATGGATTTCACCGACTTGAACAAAGCCACACCAAAAGATTGCTATCCGGTGCCGAGCATCGACCAACTGGTTGACTCAACCTCGGGTAACGAGATACTCAGCTTCCTGGATGCCTATTCAGGTAACCACCAGATCAAGATGGATCTAGAAGACATCGAGATAACCGCCTTCATCACCGACTTCGCCATATACTGCTACACCCAGATGCCTTTCGGGTTGAAGAACGCTAGAGCCATATACCAGAGGCTGGTCAACCATATGTTCAAGGGACAGCTCGGCCGAAACATCGAGGCCTATATTGATGACATGCTCGTCAAGACCCCCAAGGTCGAGAACCACTTTGCCGACCTAGCTGAGACCTTCGACACTCTCCTGAGGTACAATATGAAGCTCAACCCTATCAAGTGTGCCTTCGGAGTAAGGTCTGGGAAATTCTTGGGCTTCTTGGTGACCCAGCGTGGGATCGAGGCCAACCCCGACAAGGTCCAGGCCATCCTGGACATGCGGCCGCCCACCTGCACCAAAGACGTTCAACGCCTTACCGGGCAGATTGTCGCGCTCAGCAGGTTCATGTCCCGTGCGGCCGAACGATGTCTACACTTCTTCAAACTGTTGAGGGGGCCCAAAATGACATCTGCTACATTCGCATGGGACGAGGAATGCCAAAAGGTGTTCGCTGAGCTTAAAGAGTTCCTAGCTTCGCCCCTGGTGCTGTCCAAGCCTATCCCAGGTGAAGCCCTGCATCTCTACCTCTCAGCAACCCCATCCATAGTTAGCTCGGTCCTGGTCAGAAATGACTCGGGAGTCGAGAGACCGATCTACTACACCAGCAAGGTGCTCAACGAGGCTGAAAGAAGGTACCCCACAACTGAGAAACTCGTGCTAGCATCGGCCAAGCACCTTCGACCCTATTTCCAAGGGCACTCCATCATTGTGTTGACCGGCGAACCATTGAAGAGGATACTCGCTCACCCTGAAGCCTCGGGACGCCTCGTCAAGTGGGCCATTATGCTCGGGGCCTACGATATATCGTATCGGCCCTGCTCGGCTATCAAAGGACAGGTGCTCGCCGACTTCATCACCGAGAGCACCATCCCGACCGAAGAAAAATCTTCGTCCGCGCCCGGGCCAACCTGGGAATTGTTCGTCGACGGATCCTCCAACTTGGCCGGGAGTAGCGCCGGTATCCTCCTGAAGTCCCTTGAAGGAGTAGAGTTGCAATACGCCTTGAAGTTCAACTTCCAAGCATCCAACAACGCCTCCGAGTATGAAGCCCTTATCTCAGGAGCCTGCATAGCCTGGCGGTTGGGGGCTGAGCGAGTCAGAATTCGCAACGACTCCCAACTGGTCGCTAGCCAAGTCAACGGTGATTACAGAGCTCGGGAAGCACCGATGGTCAAATACCTCCAGCTGGTCAGGACCGTGGCACAACAGTTCGAGAGTTTTGAGGTAGTCCAAATAGCTCGGGAGGAAAACTCCCGAGCGGACGCCCTCTCTCGGCTGGCCTCCTCCCTTGACCCCGAAGGTACTCGATCGGTCATTCTCGAAGAGCTAGAGCGACCGAGCATCTATTCGGAGCTCATGGCTGTTGACTCGGCCTCCCCAAGCGACTGGTGTACCCCCTATCTGTTGTGGCTCCAAGACTCCCAGGAGCCTCCCGACCCTCGGGAAGCCCAGAGATTGAAGTACCAAGCTCGGCGATTCGTCGTTCTGGACGGCACTTTATACCGCAGATCCTTCTCCGGTCCCCTCCTGAAGTGCATCAGTACTGACGAAGCTAGCCGAGCGATTCAAAAAGTTCACAAAGGCTTATGCGGAGCGCATCAAGGAGGAAGGTCACTCGCCAGGATCTTGCATCGGCAGGGTTACTGGTGGCCCACTCTACAGGGCCATTGCTTGACCTATGTGCAACAATGTGACCGATGCCAGCGATTTGACCACTTGGTCCATCGGCCGGCAACAGTGCTTGTCACCCTAGCCGAGCCTTATCCTTTTGCCCGGTGGGGCATCGACATCCTTGGGCCGTTCCCTACGGCTCATGCCCAGAAGAAGTTCATCATCGTCTCCATCAACTACTTCACCAAGTGGATCGAGGCCGAAGTTACAACTAGGATCACCGAGACAGTCGTGTGGAGCTTCGTCTGGAAGTCGATCATTTGTCGCTATGGCATCCCCCGAGTGATAGTGAGAGATAATGGTCGGTAGTTTGACTCTCGTTATTTCTGAGACAGATGTGCCGACCAAAACATTCGCAATCACTTCACCTCGGTCGCCCACCCTCAGGCTAACGGGCTAGTCAAAAATGCCAATAAGACTATCTTAAAAGGCATTAAGACTAGGCTCATCAAAGCCAAGGGCATCTGGCTTGAGGAATTGCCGAACGTACTGTGGTTGCACAGAACGACTCCCAGAACGGCAACCGGTGAGAGTCCCTTTTAGCTGGTGTACGGCACTAAGGCTGTGATCCCGTTGGAGATTGGCAATCCATCCCTCCGAGTCATCTGAATCTCGCCCGTGGCAAACGACCAGAAACTGCTCGAAAACCTTGACCTAGCAGATGAAATCTGAGAGATTGCCAGCATCTGAGCAACAGAATATCAACGCCTCCTCACTCGATACTACAACGCCAAAGTCCGGGACAGATACTTCAAGCCTGGAGACTTCGCCCTCAGGAAAGCCGAAGCCTCTCGACCACTTGAGGCGGCGGCCAAGCTATCCCCTGACTGGGAAGGCTCCTACCGAGTGGTCGAGACGCTCGAGAAAGGAGCATACCGGATATCTACTATGGAAGGAGAACCCATCCCTCGGACGTGGAACGCGACTACACTACGCAAGTTCTATTTCTAAACACCCCAGTTGTGTAAGAAATATGATATAAAGCAAAAATTTCCTTCCTCTTTCATTCAAACAATTATTTGTAAATCAGAAAGGCTGAAGCCGATACAATACATGTCAGAAAAGCAAAAATCCATCTAGCGCCGCCATACGAGCCCATTGCTCGGCCGACCCGGTTAACCTTCCTGCGTCCAGCCACTGACTCGGCCTCAAGCGGAAACTGGCTCGGATAAAGGATAGTCGACCCCGTTGGCCCGCGCAACTCGGAATAAAGGTGACAGAGGAAGGCTATATTCCAAGTTGCGCAGCGAATATTAAGGGGAAGAGGAAGCCAACTAATAAAAGAGGATGTCAAGAGGCACCCTCTGAAGAGTGAAGGAAATGATAAGAAGGGCAGAAGAGGGAGAAAGAGGTTGCGGGAGAAGGGAGGAGAAGCAGGAAGTGGAGAGGAATATTGAGAGAGATCCCCTCCAGAGAGTGAGCGGGCAGGGACGAGAGAAAGGGGTGCCTGATACCCCCATCCGTCTGCTGTTACATCCCTCCCCGCAAGCGCCGGTGGAACTGATAAAAGAAGGTGACGTGCCTCCACACGTCGAACCCCCTTCTAACCTGTCCGTCGGCCATCGAACCCCCTTCAGACCGGAAGCAGCAAGTTACTCTCTGCCCTCCATCGTCTGCAACTTCGTCTTCCAGAGCATCTTCCATGCTTCAAATCTGACGGCACAACACTTCGTGAAGAAGGAGGGAGGAAAGACTGTCAGAGAAAACCCTAAGCGATGGAGAGGAAGAGATGCCATTCAGACCTTTTATAGGCGAAGGGAGGCTACTTGCCTTAAATGATTCTCCCCTCGAAATCACGCTAAAGGGACCTCTCCCTGCGAACGGTCATCACAAACTCCTCAGTTCCATCCCAGCGGGACACACGAAGCGGCTGGGCATTTAAAGCATGAGAAAATAGAAAGACACCCTGTCAGGCACCCGCCCAACCATCATGCGAGATCCTCACAAAAAGTATCGGCACTTTCCAACTACTACGGATACACTGGTAAAACCACGGTAATGGCCTTACAAAAGAGTTAAGTCTTCATCATAACGCTACCACCTTACGTTTTCGGACCTTTCCTTTACACAAAAAGAGAAGTTTTCTTCTTCAAAAAAGGAAAAATATACGAGGAGAGAAAGCAAAATAGATACATTAGGCCTCTAGCCCATCCTGAGGCTCGGAAGTGGAAGGCTCGGACGGTCTGCCCCCGGCACCCTCGGCGAAGGCCAACCCTGGCATTGACCCCACCGGCGTGGGAACTGCCTCGGTTGCGCGCCCTCCCGAGGCATCCGGAGTTGGCGACCCCTCGTACGAAGAGTCCCCCTGGTTTACTTCCTCCGACCCCGAACTAGAGGAACCCGAGGATGACAAATCCGAGTCATAGCATTGCCCGGACGAGAAATTGAGTGTCTCGGACATCTATGCCTCCGCATAAGAGATGGCCCGGTCATAGCCTTGCTTGAATCCCTTGCGGATGCCCCAGCGAAGTGCTGACTCATAGTAGGGGAGGGCAGCCTCCCTAAGGTCAACCCGGTAGGCCTCCGAGCATTTGTATTGCTCGAGTACCTCCGCCCCGGTCGACTCCACCCTACCAGCAAGCTCGGACTTGTCCCGCTCCACCTCGGCCAACCTCCGCTCGGCCTCAGCCGTATGCTTCTCTGCCTCGACCCGATCAGCCTCGGCCTCCCGCCGAAGGTGTGCGGCTTCCTCCGCTCGGTCCACCAGCTTGGCGCGCTCAGCCTCCCACTGGCCATCTAGCTCGACGCGGGCCACGCGCTCATCCTCTAGAAGCCTGCTCTTCATCTCGAACAACTCGCGGGCCCGAACCAGATGCTCGACCAGTGTTTGGGCCTCCACCTGGCTCGCCCGTGCCAACTCTCTAACTGAGGAAAGCTCCTGTCGAAGCCCGTCACGCTCCTCGGTGAGCTGAGCCACCTTCCTATCAGACCCACCAAGGGTCCAGGCAAGTGTCACCCGCTCTGACTCCGACCGAGCGTAAGCCTAAGCCAGAGTGGCCCCCATTTGGGCCAGGATCAAGCCGCCCTCCATAACACGCTCAAGGGCCACAGGCGGGGAGCGTTGCATGTCTCCTTCCTTTACCACCTGCGCAGCTATGCTGCAACATCTCTGATACAGAGGGCCCTGGATGCCCAGTCTCTCCAGAGCCATCGGAATAAGGACCTCCCCTCCGAGCGACATGCCCTCGGGAGCCCCGCCGGTCGGCCCGGATCGATCCGCTGCTTCATCCACCCCTCTTACCTCGGTCAGTTGGGGCTGCGTCGCCTCTCCTCGCGACCCCCCAGCCTCGACCGGCTTGGCCCCGACGTCGCTACCCGGAGTGCCACCTGCCCCGATCGACACTCCAGTCTCGGCCGCGGCCCTGGAGTCCCCCGCATCATCCCCGACCCCCTCGGCTCCTGCTGAGGGGAGAGCCGATCCAGCGCCGCCACCAACCACGGAAATGACCCTGGCCTCCTCGGCCCCCTCTTGCTCGGCGGATAGGAGAGCTAGCCCAATAGGGTCGGCCCTATTACGCTCGACAAAGAGGTGAGCCGAGCCAGAGTCACCTTCGTCTACGAGGATGCCCCCGGCCTTCTTGGCCTGCTTCTTGGTCCTCACGGCATCCCGTATGATCCCCTCCATGGCATCCTTGCGCTTGGACCCCCGCGGCCAGGAAGACCCTTCCTGGGTCGCCCCATTGCCCCTATCTCGAGCTCGGGAGCGCCCCTCGGGAGCTCACGATTCATCGGCCGCCGAGTAGTCACCGAGATCGACCACCTCCCGCTCGGCCGCAGGATCCTCCTCCACAGCCGGCCGCCTGGCGTCTGCATAGAAGATGATGTGGTCAGGAAAAGAAAATGGTCTCATCATCCGAAGAAGAGGTTGATTTGTGGCGCCCCTACCTGTCAGCAGTAGCCGCCTGAGGAGGCACCGCTCGATGTTCTCCGGAGTCACCAGCTCCTCCGTAGACTGGCGACGCTTCAGTAGAATGGTCGCATACTCCTCCACATCCGAAGAGAACTCGTCCTGCCTCGGAGGAATGTTCGGGTGAAAATTGGGGATCACGAGGCACCTCCAAGTCTCCTCCACCGAAAAAATCCCCACCTAGAAGAACTGAGTCTTCCATCCCTTGTGGGAAGAATCCTTCGCGGCTAAGGAGACATAGCTCCTGTTCCGCCTCGCCTGGATGAAGTAGAAGCCCTTCTCGACCAAGGAATGTGCCTTCAACTCAAAGAAATAATGAAAGAGGTCCAAGGAAGGAGGAACCCCGCACTGACGGTAGAGGATGCGGAAGGCAGAGAGAAGAAGATAAGAATTGGCTACCAACTGTATGGGAGCCAACTTAAAGCAATCAAGGATCTTAGGAACAAAGGGCTCGAAAGGAAGACGGAACCCTCCCTTCCACGACAGAAGGAAAGAATAGAAATGACCCGTACGAGAACCCAAGCTCGTCTCGTGTGGGGCAACCGCAGCAAAGCAATACTGATAGGGTATGCGATATTGATCTTCCAGCCGCTTCACATCCGCCTCCCCCAGTTCACTGCAGCTCAGAACTGGCAGTAACACCATCGCCCTCGTCTCGGGTTCACCCTCAAATTCTTAGATCTCCGAACGAAGGTCCGCCATGAAATCCAAAGAAAAACTTGCAGAAGAAAGTGCCTCAGACTCCAAAGACTCTGGAGGAAGGGGAAGCTGCTGGACCGCCTCCGTGGTTATCTCTGGCAATTCTGTGAACGCCGCTGCAAGCTTCTACTCTTCTATCGTGTCCTCACGGTGCATCAAAGAGCCCCAAAAGCAAGCATGAAGGAGAGCAAAACCCTAAAACGGAGGGAGTCTGGAACGACAATAAGCGCACAACGCTTATATCCCAGCGCGGAAGGTGGTGCGTCGTTCTGACCTCCGAGAAAGGGGGGCCCCTTCATTTCCAATCCGCTAGGATTATCATCATTACGGGCCCCGGTGACCACGACATGTGGCTTCATAACACCGCCAAATCTCCACCCACCTGAGCCACGCTGGTCCAAAACCCTAACGGCTACTCTTCCGAGCCTGCCAAGGCTCGGGAGTAGGAGGGGGACAAGTGGAGAGGGGGATTTCTGTAGCCCATCTAAGAGCGGCCGAACCAAGTCCAGCAAGACCAAATGAGGCCTAGCTCATCTAAGTGGCCGCCCCCACAGAGCCAACTTAATACAAAAGCCCAATAAGTTCACTCGGGATCAAGCACTTCCTCGGCGGCCATCAGGCTCGGAAGGCCCGAGTGTCGGTCCGGTCGGAGGAAGACCCAAGCCCGACCTATCCCCCTCGCTGGGATAAAGGCTAGCGCCCCGCGCCCACTCCGACCGAGCCTCATCCGAGCTATGCCTATCACCCAGATAGGGTTGGCACTCTTCATGCTTGGGTCGACCGACTGGTGAGGACACCCGAGCAGTTGAGCGGCGCGACACGCCGAGCCACCGGTACCGCACACGGAGCACGACTCGAGCCACCTCAGCGTCCATCTTGCTCGGAGACAGCCTGGAGACTCCACCTTGAGCCTCCCCATTTATCTCTGGCAATTCTGTGAACGCCGCTGCAAGCTTCTACTCTTCTGCAGTGTCCTCACGGTGCATCAAAGAGCCCCAAAAGCAAGCATGAAGGAGAGCAAAACCCTAAAACGGAGGGAGTCTGGAACGACAATAAGCGCACAACGCTTATATCCCAGCGCCGAAGGTGGTGCGTCGTTCCGACCTCCGAGAAAGGGGGGCCCCTTCATTTCCAATCCGCCAGGATTATCATCATTACGGGCCCCGGTGACCACGACACGTGGCTTCATAACACCGCCAAATCTCCACCCACCTGAGCCACGCTGGTCCAAAACCCTAACGGCTACTCTCCCGAGCCTGCCAAGGCTCGGGAGTAGGAGGGGGACAAGTGGAGAGGGGGATTTCTGTAGCCCATCTAAGAGCGGCCGAACCAGGTCCAGCAAGACCAAATGAGGCCTAGCTAGAACCGTGTCCCTACACTACGGGACCTAACAATCATATTAGTTAGACTTTATTTGTGTGTAATTTGTGTTTATTTCATTGTATTCGGTTTGCTATTTTGATTGTAATAGGGGCGTATGTGCAATTTGGACCCCGTGGGCGCCACGGGCCCCCCAGGCCCCATCCCATTGAGCCACCTCAGCCTAGGGTCCCATGTGGGGTCAGTCAACCTTCCACATGGAGGCTTCTAGAAGGGTGGGCCAAGTGGGGGGGACATTGGAATACAAATGTCAACAAAATCCACCCATTCCCACCTACCATGTCCCCTTGACCCACCCTAGTCAATGGGCCCCCCCCTCTTAATTTATTTATTGTATTTTGTGTGTGTGTGTCACAGTCAATCCAGGCCACCCATTCCCATCCCCTAGATCCAACGGTGGACAATGGATGTGAGATGTAACACATAAATACTTGTAATTTCAAATTTTGATGAATTAATGCATTCATTTGGAAGAAAATATCTTGGAGCAACCTGGTGCGGCCCCCCCCCCCCCCCCCCCTCTCCTCCCTCTCCCCCTTGAAGCTGTGAAGGCTTCCCTCTGGAGGTGTGACTCCTCCCCTTATCATTCCGGTCGCCGCCGCCGCCGTCACGAGCCGCCATCGCATCACCGCCGAGATCGCCGGAGTTCTGCCATCATCCAACCATAGCCGCTTCCACGAAATTCAGCCATCAGCCACGAGCTCAGATCGACTTGAGATTTTGAGAGGATGTTCCAGAGGTGTCAAGCACATCCCAAAAAAATTGGTTGGTCATAAAGATCCACTTTGATATTTTTTCATTTTCGTCCAACCTTAATTTCCATATCTGCCTGCTTGCTGTTTCAATTTCCACCCGCCCTGTGTTTCAAATGTTCGGACCCCTTTCCGGTTGTTGTTAGAGCTCCCAATTTTACTGAGAGTTCTTTCCATCAACCCCACCATCCCCAAATTTTCTTAAATTTTTTTGAGGCCATCCCATATTTTTAAAAAATTGATCTCAGAGATAACTACAGTGCTGTCCACCTGTTCCCAGATCTGATCACCCTCCAGTAAACAAATCATAACAAATCACATCCACCTCCAATCAGTCCACACAAAGTATCCCCGTTCTCCTTGTTCAAAATCCAATAGGTTTGATGAAGAGCTCAGGATCTGAATCGGCCATCTTCCTTGCGGTCAAGGGCAGTCTTCAGACAACTCACCTGTAGATCTGAGGTTTCGGTTACTATACAACAGGGACTTGTCAATTCAATAAAATTCTGATCCGACCAGATCCAGGAGATCTCTATAGGTCTAGATTGAATCATTTGAAGAGAGCTTTCCAACGATAGCTCATGCGTCCCGATCCGACATCGGGATTGATCGCAGCGGTCATTTTCGTCGGAGCGCGCGCCGGAAAATAGCAATCAAAATCCGTGGGAAGTTAGTTCAAAAATTGGGAATCGGGGCCGATCGACCCCCGATCGGTGTTCCCGGCCGACCGCCGTTCCTGGAGGCGCGCCACCAGGGGTCCCCATCACAGTGGGTCCCACCCCGGCAGATCCGGAGGACAGCGCCGTCCGTGGGCCCCACAGGCCCGTAGAAGCCGCCGTTCGGAAAGTACGAAAACGCGGAGTTCGGCACCGCCAGGCGACATCAAGATGCTGCCCGTCAACCCGAGTTGCGTGATTCCCGGACCCCACATGTGACCTTTTACCTCCCTACGTGGAGTGGGTCGACTTAGTGTATTGCTGTAATAATTGTTAACCGGGAGTCCGTGATTCGGCCGGGGTTGTCTTCGCCACGCCGGGTGCGTGGAGGTATTGGTCCGAACCTCTTGGCGTTCATTTGCTTAGCTAGTATATGGTCTTTTGCCGCTGCCGAGAGCGATAGGTACTAGCCCGTGTGTCCATGTCACCGCTGTGAGTGTGAGAGTGACCCGTCCCGTGACTCGATCCGAGTCCGGAAGTGAGTCGACTACCCGTGAACTCTGCCGGTTCTTCAACCGCGCACGATCCGCGTTTCCCTCGCTTGGGACGACGAGTGAGCTTGCGTTTCTGTTAGCGACGTATAGCCCATAGGAGCTCTCCGTGTCTGGCTTAGTGTCTCTCCTATCATGTGTTGTTGGTCGTGTCCGCATCTAGAGTCCGAGGTCCATACCACGTAGAGTCAGTCCCCGTGTCCGTCCCGCATCAGTTTGGTGTCAGAGAGAGTCGAGTCTAGGGTAGTCATTGCCTATGTCTTGCATAGTATAAGTCGAGTCTAGGATCATCATTTCAAAACAACAAAAAAAAGAGTGTTTTAAAATTGCATTTCATCCCGATAATTCGGTATCTTAAAAGGTGTTGTCCGAACGTTAGGCTACGCCTATCGGGAGGTCGCACACTTGCGGGAGTGATCTTCGGATCGATTAACTCCGCCCCGTACCGGATATTAGTTTAGGTCTAAGTGCATCATTTAGTGAGTGTTTGCATTAGTCGGTGTCTTCTAGGTCGTGTGTCAGTTGCATGCCCACCCGTCGAGGTACCCAATACTCGCCACCACCACCTATGGCGGATTCCCGGGTCCGTAGCTCCGATGAATCCTCGACGGCCGAGATGTTCCGAGCCATCATGGATCATCTTGACACGCGTATGGATGGTCTTAGTACACGTATGGATGGCATAGGAACGCGTCTAGAAGGGCGGAAGAAAGCCCTCGAGGATCGGGCCGAGAGTTCGGATCAGTCCATCTAGGGCTTAGTTGGGAGGATCGCTGTCCTAGAGAGGGGCCCAGTAGCGGCGCAACCCGCGCCGACGAACGGCCAACAAGAGCCGGCACAGCCACCCGCCGTGCCAAGGGCTCAAGTGGAGGATGTCGAGAGGCAACAGGCGCCTATAGTGGATGATTATGCCTCCGACAATGATCAGGGGGAAATGGTCGTCAGAATCAATGACGGAATCGTGATGATGATGATGATGACCGCATCCTTAGGGGTGTGCGTGCGGACCCTCCCACCTTTAGCGGGTCCTTGGACCCTAGGGTGTATTTAGATTGGGAGGCCGGCATGGACCGGTACTTCGAGTGGTTTGAGATGACGGACCACCGAAGTGTCCGATACGCGGAGATGAAGCTGCAAGGGTAGGCCCAAACTTATTGGATCAATGTGGAGAGCCTGCTCAATCAGCGATGTCAACCCCAAATCGGTACTTGGGATGATATGAAAATCAAATTGAGGGAGAAATACCTTCCCGCCTCATATCGCCAATGTCTTATAGACAAGTGGCAAAGCATCTCCCAAGGGAACCGATCCGTGACCGAGTACACCGCCGAGTTCGATAAGTATTACTTACGGTGTGGGGTCACGGAAGAGAGCACCATGACTATATCCCGCTTTCGAAGAGGTTTGCGGCCCAATTATCAATATGAACTCTTTTGCCGCAATGCAACCACTTTGGAGCAGGCATATCAGATCGCTCTCGAATTGGAGCAGTTCGAGGCCGAGTTCGAGTCACCCCATCGGTTGGGCTCCTTTCCCCTTCGTAGTGTCGAGCCCCGTGGCTCATCTGGCACGTATCCGAGGGCCCCCATGACTCGACCTCAGGAGCCCGCTCGCCCCGAGCCCTTTGCTCCTAGGACTCGTCCTCCACCACCGAGGGACCTTCCTCATCCCCAGCATCTTACGGCCCCACCCACAGCCCGTCCACCGGCACCCGTACCTCCTGCACGTCTTTTGTTGCCTACACCTCCTATCCGTCGGGAGGATAAAGGTAAAGGACCTATGATTGGGGAGCCTAGTGGATCACGGCAGCAATGTTATCACTGCAATGGGTTTGGCCATTTCGCCAACCAGTGTCCCACCCGCCCATCTCTTCACATTGGGGACACACAGGCCGAGGATACCACCCCTACGGGCCTCGAGTTAGTCAGCTATGAGGCAGATGAAGAGCTAGCTGACGAGTACTATGAGATGGGAGGTGAGGCCCAGGATGCCCAGCATTCGGACGATACCCACGTGGGGGTCATCAGATGTATCCTCACCCAGCCGCAGGTCAGTGATGACTGGCGTCGGACTACTATCCTTCATGTATTCTGTAGGCTGGGAAAGCAAATTTGCAAGGTGGTCATCGATAGCGGGAGTTGTATCAATGCAATCTCCACGAACGCTGTCGCCCGTCTTGGTCTCACACCCATAGACCATCCTTGTCCCTATCAGGTATCATGGGTGGATACTGTTGACACCCGTTTTATGACCAATAGGTCGGGTCATCTCCTTATTCATTCTATATGATGCTCCGAGTCGTTCACTCTTCATTGAGTCTCTTGATTAGTTGAAGCCTATTTCTTGCATCTTAACTCCTTGATCAGATATGGTTCCTTGTGGCTACTTCATTGGATGAATCTTAGCAATGCCTCCATTTTGATAATAATGGTCGGTCCTAGGCGCGTTGTTTCATTCTAACGGATGGCTCCTGGACCGTTACTCTTCGAAGAGTCCTAAGGCTTAAGGCCTCGTTTTTAAAGCTTATCCATTTGATTACACATTGATAATAACGGTCTGTCGTGCAGCCGTCGTTTCATTCTGACGCCCTATGCCTTGGCCGTTGCTTCCTTGCAGAGTCCAACTTGTTGAGTCTTCTTCCCGTTGATCTTATCTTTTAGGGATAAGGTTGAGAGTAACGGATGTTCCTTGGTGCGTTATTTCCAAGTGGCGGTCTGTCGTGCAACCGTTACTTCCTTCAGAGAGTCCTGGCAGTTCAAGCCTTTTCTCTGCTACTCCGTGGCCGGAGATAAGGGTTTGGATTGACGATATCTCTTTCAAATCTGATCCTCAGGACCTTCTGTTTGATTCTATGGACTCTTGGTGATATTATCTTCGAGGATTTGCTAAGAGTTATCCCTTTATCTGGCTGAATTATCCTCTGCTCGACCTGAGAGTTTGAGGGTCTATAAATAGAACCCTTGACTTCATGGCCCAAGAGGGAGGAGGATTTTAAAATTCACGACGAAGTGCTGCCGAACTCAGGAGCCATCTTCATCCAAGAGGAACTGCTTCCCACGTTCATCCATCTCATAATCAAGGGAGTACTTTGGTTTTAGTCTTTCAAGTTCATCGCATGCTTAAGTTCTTCCCTAGTTTTTCCTCAATCAAAGCATTGCCCCTCCTCTTTCTCCACGTTTTTTACTGTTCTCTAAGCATCCAAACATCTTCCCCGTCTTTTAAACACGCCCAGAGGCGTTAAAAAAACCAAAAACTCCCCGGTAATCCCCTTTCCTTTTGATGTCCTTAAGTTCTTTGAGAATTGATGCTATATTATTAAAAAGGCTAATTTGGGTTGTTTTGTTCTTGTCTTCTACATCTTTGGCAGGTTTACAAGTTCACCAGTACGAGGCCCAAGTCTTCTAGCCGGCTGGAAGAGTTGGAGTTAAAAGAATCTACACTTTGCTACTGGAGGTTATCTGACGGTCTGGTGCAGGCGCGTCATCTTCTCCTGGCGGTCTATCGGGTGGCCGTTACTTTCCAAGTAACGCACAGGGTCCTGGCTGTTATTTCTAGCTGACTTGCAGGTTCTCTTTAGTTTTCTGTCCCGTGGGCGGGTGCTTCATCCACCTATTTCCAAGGTATTTACAGGTCTTTTGCTTGCTTTTACTTTGGTGGCGATCACATCTTTCCTTAGTCTTGGGCATTAGCTTTCTCATTCGTCACATATCTCTTTTATTTTCTTGCTTGCTCCACCCCTTGCGGTGTGTTTTATTTACTCTTTTGCTCCACGCCCCGGCGTGTGTTTTCCCTTTTCTTTAGCATAGTTTGAGCGAGATAGCATGCCCATGCTAGAGCTAGCTTTGATTGCCTAGGTTCATGATCACATGTTCATAGGTTAAGAGCGGATCTTTGATTACTTGCTTGTCATTTCATCATTCAAAACCCCAAAGAAAAGATAGATAGGCAAAATAAAATCAACAGATAATTTTTTGGCGATCACGGTGGGACAGCTTGTGCCAATCGTGCTTTTGATTCCTATTTGAGCCTACCATCATCTGCCTATTTGGTTTCCCTTGGATTTCTCTCTTATTCTTGTTGAATCTGGTTTTCTGAGCATTCTGACGGTCCTGTGTCCCTGCGCTACAGACCTATGACGCAGGGGCATTAGACCGCCACTTTTGTTCTGCTGTGTGAGCTTCCACGGGTTTTCCTGTTATTTCTGTCCGATTTTGGCTCTGGCTCATTTGACGGACCCATCTCCCTGCGTTATATTATTTCTGGCGGTCTGGCCTTCGACCGTTATTGTATTTTGACGCAGGGATCCTTGACCGTCATACTCCAGGCAGGTACGCATCCGAGGTGCATTTACTTCCGCAGTTTCTGCTGTGATTTGGTGCTTGGGTGATATCTGACTTTCTCCTTGCTTTGTTTATATATTCATATCATTGTGTGCACCATTGATTGCTAGATTTTAGGCTAGACTTTGCATGCACTCCGGTGCACATAGGGCCATTCATCTCGTCATACCTTAGATTGCATTTTCCTACCTTGTTGTGAGGACCTCTCGTCTCCATATTCCTTGGGGCCGACTAGGAAATCACACCAGGGACCTCCATAAGCCTCCGCGAGCCGTGGATTCCCACACGGACGCCGGGCTGGTTGTACCTTTCCCACCCCGTGTCTAGGGTTGCATAAGTGAAGGAGTGATTACACTTAGAGTCAAACCAAGTCTCATACCCATCTCCTACTAGGAACCTATTGTTGAGAGCACATATTAATAAATTCACTAAAGTTCCAAAGGAGGAATCACAAGAATTGTGTTGCATCATCTTAAACAACTTGGTTGCCTTTGAGTGCCTTCATCTTTTATCACTTGCATCTTATCAGAATCATCTAAGTTTGATTACTCATTGTGTGATTGGTTGTGTTGGTTTTTGCATTTGTCAAGGTTGTCCGTTGCATGTGGAGTTATTTTCGTCCGTTCGAATCATCTCCTCGAGTCAATTCCTTCTTCACATTCTATTCCAATCCTCTTTTCGAGTCCACCATGGCATCCTTTAATCCTCCCCGCTCCCAAGAGGACTCCCTTCCTCAAGGGCTCCTTGAGAATCCTCCTAGGGTTGTTACCTTTTCCTCCGGGGAGGGAACTACCCCTCTTCCGTCCTCCACTTCTATGGAAGGTGGTCAAGCTACCCCTTCTTTCTCCACTCCTTCCGCGGGCTCCGTCCTTCAGATGATGGCCCAATTGGATCCGGCCCAACTCCAAGTTCTTTATCAGACCATGCAAGGGTCCAACGCATCTCCTTCTACCATCATCCAGAATCAATCCAATCCTTCCACTGTTGGGCTCCCCGCTCAGCCCATTCCAATTGATCTTACTCCGGTCCAACCACGGACCATCACTTTCACAGGCATGGAAATGGGCCAGTCTTCCAATTCGGCCCAACAATCTTTCGATAAGGTAAAGTCACCCATCCCTTCTTTTGTTCAAATGGATCATCACATATCTGCTCCGGTAGCTCCGCAAGTTCTCATGGGCCCTTCCGACTTCTTACGCTCTCAGTAAGGGGCAGCCCAAGCTCATCCTAATCCGGGTCAAGCTTATGCCCAATCTTTTTCTTACGGGCCCCCCATCCCTACTGTTTATCCCTCCACTCCTTCCTGTGGGCACCCACCTTCTGCCACAACCGTTCCATCTGCTCCTCACATTCAATCAGCATCTTGCGCCGCCCCTGCTCCCTCCCGAGAGCAGGACTTGCTCGACAAGTGGGCCGCCATGCAGCAGCAACTCGATTTCCTCCAGAAGCGGGTTGGCCCACAATCTTTGGCCGATATTCCTGTTCCAAGCTTCCAGAATATCCGATTCCCTCCACAATCAGAGCTACCCAACTACCGCAAGTACGACGGGAACTGCAATCCCTTTATTCATGTGAGGGATTTTCTATATGAATCGGCGCAATTCCAGTATGATGATCGCCTTATGGCATATTTATTTCGCCGATCTTTAGATGGTGTTTCTCTGGAATGGTTCTATTCTCTACCACTGGAAGAGGCTGAGAGTTTCAAGCTAGTCAAGGACAAGTTTATCCAGCGGTTCCAAGACAGGGTCGGCCCAGAATACTCGTTCACAGATCTGGTGGCCGAGAAGATGAAACCAGATGAGGAGTTTGCCACTTATGCAGACAGGTGGAGACAGATGGCCGCTAGAGTGCCTGGCCACATCCCGGAGGAAGAGAGGGTCAAGCTGTTGATTTCAAATGCTACTCCAACCTTCCAGAACATCCTGGCAATGAACGACATAGCCAACATGCATCAGCTCTATAGCCAAGCGCGCTTCATCCAGACCCAGTTTAAGGATTCCCCCATCCACTCTTTATTTGAAAACCAAAAGCCCAAGTACCACAAGAAGCCACAAGGGCCGGTTACCGAGGGGGTCCAGACAAATGAACAAGTGCAAGCCGTTGCCTCCCCATTCCAGGCCGCACCATTCCGCTTCCCCCAAAACCCCCGCAATTCCTAAAACCCCGCTCCACAAAACTTCCAGGCAACCCCACAAAACCCTCCGCCTACCTTTGTCACTCCACAAAATGCCTTCACCAATCCACAACAACCACCACCTCCGCAATACCACAATGTCCCTCCACCTAACGACTATAACAACAACCCTAACAGCAAGCGCCCGGCTCCCAGGAGAGCCCAGTACCCTCCACTACCAGAGACACTTACAGATATCCTCTCCACCCTCATGTCAGTGAATGCGATCCAACTTCCTCCAGAACGGCCTACATGGAACCCAGCCGTTGATCAGACTAAATATTGTATGTTCCATAGGCAGCCGGGCCATACCATAGAAGGATGTTTCCAGTTCCAGGATCTGGTATATGATCTCCATGAAGGGCAAAGGATAGATTGGGCCGCAATGCATCGGGCCATTGTTGAGATCAAGGAGAAAAGAGGGCAGCAGCTGAGGCCTCAAGTGCAGCAGCAACAGGCACCACAGCCGCAGCAGCTACCACAACAGCAACCACCGCAACCACAGCAAGTACAGGACCTGGGCATCCATCAGAACCCGATGCCGAACCACCCACCCGCTCCTCAGCAGCAGCCGCCAGCACCAGCACAAGTAAACGTGGTCCAACCACCGGCCCCCAATACCGGGTGGTCTTTTGATGATGACAGTGTCGCACCACAAGTCATGGCCCTCCACCATAACCACCGCAATCCTCTCACTCCCTCCTTCATCCTTCCTGCACACCCAACATCCCCTCCATTCATCCTCCCAATTACACCCGCTTCAGCAAATTCCTCACCACCCGCCATTTCATCATACCCTCCACCACTTAACCCCGTCACCGTCATCACACCACCATCCAACCCTTCATCCATCCTTACCCTTCCGCTAGCCTTCCCTCCACCCGCATCGACACTCATCACCACCCTGCCTTCCACCAACCCTTCGCCCATCATCCGCTCACCACCCACTACCACCGCCAACCTTACGCTCCACCAAACCGTCTCCCCCGCACCACCTGTTCCATTCATCCACCCCGCAGGGCCCATCATTCTATCTTCAGATGCCGCGGCGAATTGTGCTCTGAGGAGCGGGAAGATGTTCCATCGGAATTACCTCACTACTTCTAATCCCCAGTCCTCCCAGCCAACGGTCGAGCAAGAAGAAACTGAACCGCTGCCAGGTACTCAATATGACTTGTTACATCATCTAGACCGGGTGCCCGCTAAAATATTTGTGCTAAAGCTGATCAAAAGGTCTACCCTTCATCAGGATGCACTAAGAGACTTTTTACAGAAGGTAATGGTCAGTGAAGATATGGCAGTCGACAGCTTACCGACCGCACTAGCAACCATCTCCAAAGGGCCGGCAATTACGTTTTCAGAAACTGGGCTAGCACCTCCGGAAGCTCGGCAAATGCCGCTCTGCATTACAATCACTCTGAACAAAGTCAGCATTGAAGCAGCGCTGGTTGACACGGGGGCTTCAATTAATGTTTGTCCACTTAGCACCCTCCGAGCGTGCAACATATCTGAAGAGTTACTACGGCCTACCCCCACCACTATAGCAGTGTAGGACAACTCGAGGCGAGCGTGTCACGGGGTGATCACCATTCAGGCAGAGCTCGGGCCTCTTACAATGGCCGTGGAATTCTATGTGCTCGATATCGACCCTATGTTCAAGGCTATCCTGGGTCATCCGTGGATTGATACACTCAGTGCCGTGCCCTCCACCGCACATCAGTGCGTCAAATTCCCCTTCCAAGGGAGGGTCGTCAAAGTTAAAAGCTTGTCCGCGGTACAGACAGTTAAGGCCATATCAGAGCAGGTTCTTCCCACACTTTGGCCAAGCAGCCGGCCCGTTATATCAGTGCTGGACTTGAACTTCCCCTGGGCGTATGCATCTCCCAAGCCCGCTGCTACTCCAGTCAACATCAAAGTGAAGCCGCAGATTCGAGATTCCAAGGGCTAGAACATTATATTGAAACTAGGCTATCAACCGGGGAGAGGCCTCGGTGTGCAGCTGCAAGGAATGACCAAGCCTATACCTAAAGGAAGAAAAATGGGCAGGAGAGGTCTCGGCTACAAGGAGACAGCATTATCAATGATGGGTGATTCTGGGCCACTCACCTGGGATTATCGTCAACATTTTGTCAAGGGGCCTCTCCAGCCCGGCACATTAACTTCAAAACAAGTTCAACCAGAGAGAGATGCAGTCTGTCCGATTACCAGTCCGCCCCCATTGCTGGAAGGATCAGATGATGATATGATCGACTATGGTCAGGCCTTGCAGGGGCTCTTTCATGAGGAAGAATGTCAAAAGAAGCAAGAGGTTCGGCTTGTGCAGTGGAGGCCGAAGAAGCGGCCTGTTGTTGATTTACAGAAGGAGGGGAGCTCTCCAATTGTCTTTTCTTGGTCTCCCTCACGCTTTTAAGCTATTGTTCAGCAAGGGGACTTCATACCCTGCCTTCCTCCCATCATAATAGATCCCGCTTTCATTAATCCACCCGAGATTCTATTTGTTCCTTGTGCTTGCGGGAGGTGCCCACCCATTGATCTATCCACTCTCTTCACTCCTCCTCCTCCCAACGCCCAACTCCACGAGATGTGGTTCTCTTCTTCCGATCCTTTCTTTGACTGTATTTTCCCCGAGCTGTTCCCTATGCAGCTCCCACCTCCTCCATCTTGCTGTGTAGTCTCCGCTGATCTCCAAAAAAAATGTCAAATTTGAAACGGAGATTTCAGTGGAAGATTACGCTGTCTTGTCGTCATCCTCTTCCCAGGGGCACGAGTCCCCTGCGCCTTCCCTTCCACTAGGCCTTCTGTCCCCTAGGTTAGGATTAGGGTCCGTCGAGTCTAGGGAATTAGAGTCAGTTAGATCTAGAGAAGTATGGTCTTGTTCTAGGTCATCCAACCCTTCCTCTTCTAAGCCGCGCTCGCTTGCGCATCCATCCCGATCTGTTCCTGATAGGTTCTTGCAAGATTTAGCTCAACGATGCCATGCTCTTTTGAAGTGCCCGGAATTCGTCGCCACGGCAATTGTGATTGAAGATGACGAGGAAATAGAAGGGGTGTGGAGCGACGACGGATTAGGCGTCTATAAGATTTTGGATGAGAAGGATCCAATTGATGAGGACAGCAATGTAGATGACACCGCCGACTTATATGCACAAGGATTGAAGAGATTCGACCAGCCGTCGACGTCGGTGGACGAACCTACAAAGGAAATCAATCTAGGAACCGAAGAAGACCCAAGGCCATCATGATTGCTGCTAATCTCCCTTCACAAGTAGAAGAGGAATTGATTAAGGTACTAAGGGAGTATAGCGATTCCTTCGCCTGGTCTTACGAGGACATGCCAGGTCTTGACCCCTCTTTAGTGGAACATCGACTCGTGCTTAAACCAGGGACAACACCTGTGAAACAAAGGTCAAGAAGATTTCACCCCCACATGGCCTTGAGGATCAAGGAAGAGGTCGACAAGCTATACAAAGCCAGATTCATCAGAGTTGTTTTATATCCTCAGTGGGTGGCAAACATAGTCCCGGTTCTTAAGAAAGATGGAAAAGTGCGCATATGCATTGACTTCAGGAATCTTAACAAAGCATGTCCCAAAGATGATTTCCCGCTACCCCATATAGACATCCTAGTGGATAATACAGCCGGGTATGAAGCTCTATCATTCATGGATGGATACTCGGGCTATAATCAGATCCGTCTTGCTCCGGAAGATCAAGAGAAAACTTCCTTCACCACGCCCTGGGGTACGTATTGTTATGTGGTTATGACGTTCGGTCTGAAAAACGCAGGTGCCACCTATCAAAGGGCGATGATAGCCATCTTCCACGACATGATGCACATCTATATGGAAGCTTACGTGGATGACATCCTGGTGAAGTCAAGAACTAAGGAAGAACACCCCTCTATCCTGGCTAAGGTGCTGCAGAGAGCCAGGGAGTACAAGCTCAAGATGAATCCGAAGAAGTGTGTATTCGGAGTCTCCTCAGGGAAGCTGCTAGGGTTCATAGTAAGCAAAGGGGGAATCCAGATTGATCCTAATAAAGCACAGGCCATCATGGACATGCCTCCGCCGAAGAACATTACGGAACTTCGAGGATTGATTGGTAGATTGCAATTTATCAGAAGATTCATATCCCAGCATTCTCGAAGGTGCCGTCCGTTGTATGAATTGCTTAAGGCGGGGGTCAAGTTTGAATGGAATGAAGATTGTCAGAAGGCCTATGAGGACCTCAAGGAATACCTATCCAATCCCCCAGTTCTGCAACCTCCTGTCCCTGGGAAACCCCTAATCCTATACATCTCGGTTATTGAGGACTCCCTAGGGGCGGTTTTAGCGCAAGTAGATGATGAAGGGAAAGAGCGGGCTGCGTACTACCTTTCTCGGTTGTTTAATCCAGCTGAATCCAAGTACACCGCCATGGAGAAGACTTGTGCCGCCTTAGTGTGGGTAGCTCAAAAGCTTAAACACTACTTCCTTGCCCACCCAGTTAGGTTGATCTCTAGAATGGACCCGATCCGCTATCTCTTAGAAAAGCCTGTCCTTTCTAGTAGGTTAGCTCGCTGGCAGAGCTTCCTCTCTCAGTTCGACATCACCTTTGTTGTTCAGAAGGCAGTCAAAGGATATGCCATTGCTGAGCATCTTGCACATCTCCCTATTCCTCGCACTGATTCTATTCAGGACGATTTCCCAGATGAGCATCTTTCTGTTATCTCTCATCACCCCTTCTGGTCTCTGCACTTCGACTGTGCACTCAACTCTCAAGGCCGAGGGATCGGTGCTGTTCTGCTTACCCCAGAGGGGGTAACCATTCCCTTTGCTTATCAACTTCGGTTTCCTGCTACCAACAACATCGCTGAGTATGAGGCTCTCCTGGCCGGCTTGAAGCACGCCTACCTCTTAGGTGCGCGTTATTTGAACATCATAGGAGACTCTCAGCTCGTCCTACGGCAAGTTCTGTCCACTTATCGTACTCGTGACCCCAAGCTCAAGCCTTATCAAGATTTGGTCACGCTTCTCGCTAGGCAATTCCGTAAGCTGATCTATATCCACACTCCCCGTTCTCAGAACATTCTAGCAGATGCTCTGGCATCTCTTGCTTCCTCTTTATCTTTCCCTCTCAGTCATAGTACTGAGACTATCGTCGTCCAGAGATTGGACGCACCCTCTCTTCAGGATCCTTGGTACCTCAACCTTAGGAAATTCGTAGAGGCGAAGGCTGAGAAGGAAGATCTCAAGGAAGTTTCACTAGCAGAGCTAGAGGAGATTCTAGACGAAGAGGAATTACCTTGGTATCATGAAATCGAGTTGTTTTGCAAAGAGGGGTTGTTCCCAGAAGGGGCAACAACTGAGCAACGCAAGTCAATCAGAAGAGCCGCCGCAAGGTACACCATTGTTGCAGGAGAACTGTACAGGCGCGCTACTAATGGAATGCTCATGAGATGCTTAGATGATGTTGAAGCTTGGAAGGTGGCAGAAGCAGCCCATTCTAGTGAGTGTGGAGGTCATGTCAATGGCCAGGCTCTAGCAAAGAAGATCCTTACGCAGGGCTACTACTGGCCCACTCTAGAGGAAGATTGCTCCCTCTATGTCCAGAGGTGTCTTAAATGCCAACTCCATGCTGATAAAATTCATTCTCCAGCTTCATCTCTCCATCCTATGACCGCTCCTTGGCCATTCTCTATGTGGGCTTTCGACGTTGTCGGCCCGCTCGGTGATCCTAATTCTCAGATCAAGCAGAAATCCTTTATCCTTACCGCCACTGAGTACTTCACCAAGTGGGCCGAAGCCGAGGCGTACGCAGAAATCAAAGCTACAACGGTGTGTCGCTTTATCATGAAGAATATCATCTCGCGGTTCGGAGTGCCAAGCAGCATCATCACCGACAACGGACCCCAGTTCGTCTCCCAAGAGCTTAAGGACCTCTGTAAGAAGTTCAATATTGCATTGCATCATTCATCTCCATATTATCCTCAAGGCAACGGTCAAGCCAAGGCCACTAATAAAACCCTTCTCAAAATCATCAAGAAAACATGCGAAGCTCATAAGTTTTCTGATTGGCCAGAAAGATTAGTGGAAGCTTTGTGGGCTTATCGCACCTCCGTCCGTACCCCTACGGGACAAACTCCCTATTCTCTTACCTACGGGATGGAGGCGGTGCTCCCATATGAGATCCTGATCCCTTCCCTTAGAGTGCAGCTCGATAATGAACTTAATCTCGATGAACGTCGAGAGGCGTTACTAGTCCAGCTGGAACTCTTAGATGAGAAGAGGATGAACGCGGCCGATCACGTCTCCGTTTATCAGAAGAGGGTTTCGCGTTATTTTCAAAAGAAGGTAATCGAACGGAAATTTCAAAAAGGTGATATGGTTTTGAAACGCAAATTCTTTCGGTCTGCAGGTCCAAGGTCCAAATTACAACCTAACTGGGAAGGGCCGTTTATCGTAAAAGAAGCTTATCCAGGGAATGCTTATCGTTTAATAAATGCGGAAGGTGAGGAGCTCTCTCACCCGTGGAATGGGTTGTATCTTAAGCGTTTCTTTCCTTAGAGTTTAAGCCACGTGCTTCCCCGACAGCAAGATGCTCCTTCCTATTCTAAGAAGGGTCCCGAGTAAGGCAATCACACACTACACGACATCCCTGGTCAGGTTTTCCGATTCTAAAAGACACCGTTTCTCCTCGGCCATGCTTTAGGGGAAAATCGAAGTCCATGTCTGCTTCATTCTTCGGCTAAATCCAGGGGCAAGAAGTGAATAAGGAGGCGACAACTAATCCAAACACCCTAACGAGAAGAGGTCTCAAATAGGGGCAACTCCGTTATGACCTGACGCCACAAGAAAAAGAAAGGAGAAGAAAAGGAGTAATCTTTTTCACGACAAAATCAAAAGCATCATCTCAAAAGTCTACTATTCCAAAAGCTCCAGGAATGCAAGGACAGAAAAAAAACTAGGCATGACAAGAGTGGCAGTATAGTTCCCCGCGGGACGTCATGAGCCCGGTCGAATGCATGTCTAGAGTGGACGAAGGTTCGATGACGGACACAAAGCCCCGGCGCAACAGACCAAATCTCTAACAGGGCTGTACGGTGAAGAAATCAAGTCCTAAAAACTTCCATATCTGGCCTAAGCTTACCCCCATGTTCCTTTTTTCTTTTAGGACCAAGATTAGTACCTTGGGTATGGCCTTGTTAGAAACACCGACAGGCGAATTGGGCCTTGGCCAGGGATTGTTACCCGTATTACACACCGACCTCGGGACTTCTGATTCTGAACAAGGAAGAGCTCGTGTTACTTGGGAGGCACTGATTTTCAAAATCCAAAAACATCAAATATTTTCAAAATCCAAAAAAACATCAAATATGTTCAAAATCCAAAAACATCAAATATTTTTAAAATCCAAAAACATCAAATATTTTCAAAAATCCAAAAAACACCAAATATTTCTAAAATCCAAAAAAACCAAATATCTGCGAAAATCCCACAAAAAATTAGATGTTTTCCAAAACTCCATCATGTACATAGCATGCATTGCATTTTCATTATGCTTTCCGCCTATTTAATAAGGCTCCACCCCTTGACCAAATATCAAGAAATGGTCATTATCTAACTTGCTTCAAGGCAAGGGGTTGAGTCTAAGAACAGATCTAACTTGTTTCATGTTTGACTGTGTACAGGCAGCAAGACAAGTCCGAAGTGATAATTCACAAAAATGCAGGTCAAAGGCTGTAACGCATCAATTCCAGACCGCCACATGAATATAACGGTCTCCCTTCGGCCGTCGCTTCCTTCAGGCATGGGGCTTTTATTTCATCAACCATTATCGCTCTGACGATCTGGTCTATACCGTCACTTCCATATAACGGCCCATCGCCTATCCGTCACATGCTTCAGAGAGCAGGATTGATAATGCTTTCATTCTGACGGCTCATCGTCAGGCCGTCGTTTCTTTACAGCGGCCCACCGCCCATCCGTTACATCCTCCAGAGGCTCTGCCTCTCCACATCACTCTGGCCATTCAAACCACAAAACTCACATCCATTCAGTTGAAGCAATATCATCTCATTCAAGCAAGATTAAACAAAATATAGCATTCATAAAGATTCCAACTTGGATTGTCAATAACAACCAACTTCTCTCATGAACAAAATAAAATCAAGGCACATTCAATCTCATATCCGCGAGAGGGCGGATTTTCCTCAACTCTTTCACGTAATCACGGCGTGCTGCGTCGTCCTCTTCTACTTCTGCTTGCCACGGGCGCACCTTGCTGATCTCTCACATGGTTAGCGCAGTCCGTACTGCTCTTTCGTCTTCCTCGGTCCCCATCTTCCTAGGTAGAAGGGGAGGGTAGTGTGATAGTGCAGGAGCTTCGGTTCTTGGAAGTCCGATCTGAAGATGGCACCGGTGCGGGTTGTAGATCGCCATGGTGGTATTCCCCACTAGCTGGAGGTCCAAGCTTTGATGCCGTGGTATTTTAAGAAGAGTGCTTCGAAGGATTCTCGGCCGCATGATGAACTTGTCCATTGGCTGAGTGTTGAAGAAGAGGCTCCATTCATCCCGCGTTTTCTTGTCCGCCGTCTTGCATTCGACCTGAAAAGAGTATCCAAATGCCCCTCCAATGAAGAAGAGAGGGTGGCTCCCGAAGATTCGGCTAGCTGAAGTTATGTCTTCCTTTTGTTAGAATTTGACTCTCACTCCTATCCAGCACTCAAGGAGTATCATGGAGCCGAACAAAAGTCCTCCTAGGCAAGCCGAGCTAAGCCCTTCATAGAGGTATGAGAGGATAGCTTGAGAGATGGACATTCCCCGCGACAGCCCGCTAATAATGCTAAGATTTTGGATGTCTAAGAGGTGGTCGGTCGTAGTAAAAAGGAAGACTCCACATAGGCGAACCGCCATCGCCTTGGCTATTGCTTCATGTCTCTCCCACTTGTTTTTACAATGAGACACTATCCACTGTGCCAAGGGTATCAAATGAATGTGGTGTGGGCTGATCATGGTCCTCACATCCTTTCGGTTATGGATAAAATCACTCAAGATCAAGGATGGGTCAATAGGCTCTATTGTGTAGCAAACCCGGTCTTCATCCCCCGCCTTAGACTTATTTACCTCTATGTCTCATACATTCATTCATACACACCTCATCCGCGCATGCATATTCAAACACATAATCACCTGCCAAAACCATTCATCCATTCATTTCATCCGTCCCTGCACATTCAAACACACATCCATTCATTCACGTTTGCACAAAATAAACAGAAAACCCAAAAAATATTTCATTCCATTTTCCATAAAGTTACATACAAGTGATAAGAAAACATAATACATCATTCGGCCGGCTTATCCGCCGGACCGCCATCATCCTCTCTATCCTCGGGTCTCCTCGCGGGTGGCGGCGCTATCGAAGCACTCTCCTCCTGTTGTCCCCGCTCCGCCCTCTCATTCCTCCGTTGGCCGGAGGAGCTGACAAGAAAATCCCCTACCGAGCCGCTCGGGGCAGCACTCCTCCGTACCCCACTCTGGGAAGCACTCCGCTCCAGTCCCCGGCCCATCATCCGGACCGTCCGCTCCAGCGTCCGCAGCTCGATCTTCAGCGTGAAGATCTGACGCCGCGTCTCCCGTGCCTTGGTCCGGTAGCGATCCAAGTCCGCCATCCCGATTCGGAGCTTCTCCACCTCAGCTTGAGCCCGAGCTAACTCTGTCCGTAGTCGCTCCCCCTCTGCCTCATCCAAGCGTCGTGGGGTCTCCGCTCTCAGCCGGGCCATTTCTGCCCGTACAAGCTCTGTCTCTACTCGGGCTCGATCAGTCTCAGCCCGGCTTCTTTCTGCCTCTATCCTCGCCTGCCTGGCCTCGGCCACTGCTGCTGCTAGCTCTCTCGCCTGTAGATTGCATTTCATATAGTTAATCAAAAGGCATTTTTTTAGGCAAGATCATAAGCATGAGCATTTTTTTAGCATCTTACCCGCTCCGCGAGGGTGGCCTCCGCCTCCTCGGCCCGGGCAACCGCCCGAGCAAAATCAGGCTCCTGCTCAGCCCTGCCTCCCGCAGGCTGTGAGGAGGACGATGGGGCATCCGGTCCGGCTCGTTGGGCTCTCTCGGCCCGCTGTATTTAGAAGACAGGGTTAGGGACCATGGTTAATCAGCATGTGCATCATAAACATCAATTGTCATAATCATAAGCATTTTATGTCTAGATTTTAAAGTCTCACCAGGAGCTCCAGAGCAGTCCGGTACTCGTCCCGCTGCTGGATAGTGGAGTGGAGTAATCCCTCCAGCTTAGCTATCCGTCCCTCAGGGTCTAGCTGCGTGTAGAAAGCATGAGTCAGTACATCTATCACATTGCATTTTTACATATAGAAAGAGTTTAAGTTTTTTGCATACCGGTCGTCGGGTGCCTCGGTACACCTGGTCGCCGTAGAGTCGAGCAAAGGCCTTCAGATATGCCTCATCGCTCTCATCCCGCTCCTTCACGGCTCGGCCCCGCTTTCTCCAATCGAGGATGTACTTCACTTTTCGGGCGCACCAATCCACATTGCCGCTGATGCCCCTTGCCGACTTGCCTGGGTGGTCGTCACTACGGCGTGGGAAGGTCACCTCGGGCTGATGTAGTCCCCGGGTCCGCAGGATCAGCCTGTAGTGCAGAGGCTCGATGATGTGGATGCAATGCAGCCATATCCCTGGTACGACAAGGCCGCCTCTACCCACGGCTGTCCCGTGTAACCCTCGCTGCGGTATGGGGTCCATCTCACCTGAAAGCATTTAGTTCGTTCATCAGCATTAGCATATAAAAGCATTAAAAGCATTAGAGGTATTTAAAAAGCATTTAGAAGCATATAGAAGCATATAGAAATCATTTTTAGTTCTGGACTCACCGACGTGTGTGGGAAGGAGTCCAGGTCATCCTGGATCGTCCGGGTCAGTCTGACGATCGACCCTGTGTCCCTCGCCACCGACCAGCGCCTCGCGATCGGTATGCGGCCGAGATGGAGTAGCGTGCCTCTCCCGGTGCCCGGGAGGTACATATAGCTCCAGATCTGCATTTTTAGAAATCAAGTCAGTCACATGACATATCATACACATTTTGGCATAAAAGAAAGCATTTAAAGTTCATTCACCTGTAAGAAAGGCGAGAAGCCGCCCAGCATTGTCTGTCGGTCCGTAGTCCTCAGGGACTCGAACAGGAATGCGAGTACTGCTGCTCCCCATGCATACTTCCCGACTTTGCTCAAATTCTCTATCATAGGCAGTAGTCTGCAGCTGATGACGTCTGCCCGAGTCGCGAAGAGGAGCTTCCCGAATAGCAGCATCAGGAAGCGTCTGAGCACTCTATCACCCTCCTGTCCTGCCTCCGCCGCCACGCGAGGGCGCACCTGGTCTATCACTCTGCCCAGATGCTCCTCGGGTAGCTCTCCCATGGCGATCGCCACTCCTCTCAGTCCCAAGATCTCCTGCAGCGCCGATCTCGAAAGCTGGGAAGAGGACTGTCCCGGTCTGATCAAATCTAACCCGAGTAGCTGCTGTCCCATCTCCCGGTAGTCGCCGTAGGTCCACCCTGTCACCGCGGATCCGTGGACTCTCAATCCTGTATTCCTCACTATATCTTCCAGCATGGGGATCATGTGGCCCCACGGGAAGATGAAAGCTCTGCTGATCGGGTCCCATCTCTCGTGCAATGCGTACAGTAGCGGAGTGTCCATCCGGATCACCTCGATGCTGAGCACCTCGGCGAATCCCATCCCAGCTAGTCGCTCCCTCTGGTAATCGGGCAATGCCTGGTACACTGCCCGGATCTGTAGCCAGGAGATCCTCGTTCTTCTTTTCCCCTGCATTACATCATTAGTTAGTTCGTTGCATCATATGATCATTGCATAAGCATTTTAAAATTGAAAACTAAACAAAAATTTGAAAATTGAAAACCCTAAAAATAGTTTAAGACCCTGGCAGATGTGACGGCCCTGGGGTAGGGCGTCGTTTGCTTCTGACGGACTTAGGGTGGTGCGTCAGGCAAGTGAGGGTCGCTGGCAGGACCGTCACATTGTCTGCGTTTGGAGGGTTTTTCCCTTGTATCCCCGTGGATTCCCACCATGGCCGAATGGCCTACAATTGTTCCTAGGGGGTTCGTAGACCCATTTCTACCCTTATATCCCACATGCATTCACAAATAAAATTCAAAAAAATCAAAATTGAAATTAGGGCGAGGAGACCTACCTCATGGTCCATGCCTCTCTTCCTCTTCTTCTCTGGTTCTTTGGGTTCCTCTGCACCCAATGGGGCTTCCCCTTGGTCCTCCACAACCGTGGGAGCTTCTTCTTCTTCTCTTGGGCTTCTACTCGCCGATTCCTCTTCCGTGACCGGCGGGATCACTTCCCGTTCGAGACGGCGGTGGAACCGCCGTATGGCCATCCGTTTCCCCCTCTCTCTCTTCTTTGGTGGCGGCTGGGGAGCCTCATCGCCGGCCATTACGGTGGTGAGGGCGGTGGTCGCCGGAGGGTTTCTCGGTTTGGGTTTTTGGGGCGTTGAGTGTTGAATGAATGGGCTATGACCGTTCGGTTGTTTTTTTTTGAATGCTCAGGAAATATGACGGTCTATCGTCTGGCCGTTACATCCTTCTGACGCATCTGGATGTGACCGTTACATATGATTGGACTATTTTATTGAAGAATGTGAACCGCCTGGTTTATGACGGACTAGGGATGGTCCGTTACTTGATGTGACGCCCTTTCATCAGACCGTTACAAACTTGCAAGTTTCTTGATGAATTAAATGGTCTAATTGATGTCAAAATGGTTCCATATTCTGTCAAAATGTTCATTATTGATGCCTCTCGCACGTACAAATGGTTATGCCTTGATTCATGATCATATTTATTTTTTGGCTAACCTATCTTTTATGAAGGAATTTGTGAATAAAATCATGCTTTACCGTCCGTCCGGAAGGTAAGTCAGGTATTTGTATCTCGTCCCTTATCCCTTAATGCATTACTATATGATACTTACGATATTATCTCGAGAACCAGCTGGTCATTCATGTGTTCCAGGATCTGATGTTCCCCTTAAACAAAAATGATGATGATCTAAGTTCACATGTTTAATCGTTGGATAAGCCGTTAGATTGGAATAAGTTTGGGGACGATGGTTCTATCTTGCACGTCGTGGTTGCAGATGGTGTCCTGACCCTAATTTCTCTGGTCTAGCAATATTATTCTCGAGTATCTTGCTATTTTATTTTTCTTTTGCATTCGCTTTGATGATTTCTTTTCCTTTAGCCCAGCATGTATCATACGCATTCTTTGAGCATTTTTTGAAGCTTCATCTGTTCGAAGTGTCTCGATGATGGTGAATAGTTGTGTTCTTGATCTCGGATAAGGAGAATCATTCCACTCTAAATTAGAAGGTTTTCCTTCGATCTGTTCGCTTGATCTGGTTGGCTGAAGATTCCTGTCTGGAGCTTAGTCTCTTGTTCTTTCCATTGCCTCCGGCGGCTAGCCGTGTTTCCTTTCCTTAGTTATTAGCTCCTCCAGACTTGCATCCTTTGGTTGGCTATTTCCTTGTGATCAGTTTTTGAAGCTTTCCAGAAAATTCCTATCGCTTGTTGGTTGAGAACGGGTGTCGTTTACCTTAACGCCCTCTTTTTGATCCACTCCGCTTCATTTCCGCTTCATCTCCATGTTCCATTTCGCTTTCGCTTCACCTCCGCTCGTTCCCCTGCAAAGAGGACATTAAGGAGGGGTATCTGTTGACACCCGTTTTATGACCAATAGGTCGGGTCATCTCCTTATTCATTCTATATGATGCTCCGAGTCGTTCACTCTTCATTGAGTCTCTTGATTAGTTGAAGCCTATTTCTTGCGTCTTAACTCCTTGATCAGATATGGTTCCTTGTGGCTACTTCATTGGATGAATCTTAGCAATGCCTCCATTTTGATAATAACGGTCGGTCCTAGGCGCGTTGTTTCATTCTAACGGATGGCTCCTGGACCGTTACTCTTCGAAGAGTCCTAAGGCTTAAGGCCTCATTTTTAAAGCTTATCCTTTTGATTACACGTTGATAATAATGGTCTGTCGTGCAGCCGTTGTTTCATTCTGACGCCCTATGCCTTGGCCGTTGCTTCCTTGCAGAGTCCAACTTGTTGGGTCTTCTTCCCGTTGATCTTATCTTTTAGGGATAAGGTTGATAGTAACGGATGTTCCTTGGTGCGTTATTTCCAAGTGGCGGTCTGTCGTGCAGCCGTTACTTCCTTCAGAGAGTCCTGGCAGTTCAGGCCTTTTCTCTGCTACTCCGTGGCCGGAGATAAGGGTTTGGATTGATGATATCTCTTTCAAATCTGATCCTCAGGACCTTCTGTTTGATTCTATAGACTCTTGGTGATATTATCTTCGAGGATTTGCTAAGAGTTATCCCTTTATCTTGCTGAATTATCCTCTGCTCGACCTGAGAGTTTGAGGGTCTATAAATAGAACCCTTGACTTCATGGCCCAAGAGGGAGGAGGATTTTGAAATTCACGACGAAGTGCTGCCGAACTCAGGAGCCAGCTTCATCCAAGAGGAACTGCTTCCCACGTTCATCCATCTCATAATCAAGGGAGTACTTTGGTTTTAGTCTTTCAAGTTCATCACATGCTTAAGTTCTTCCCTGGTTTTTCCTCAATCAAAGCATTGTCCCTCCTCTTTCTCCACGTTTTTTACTGTTCTCTAAGCATCCAAACATCTTCCCCGTCTTTTAAACACGCCCAGAGGGGTTAAAAAAACCAAAAACTCCCCGGTAATCCCCTTTCCTTTTGATGTCCTTAAGTTCTTTGAGAATTGATGCTATATTATTGAAAGGGCTAATTTGGGTTGTTTTGTTCTTATCTTCTACATCTTTGGCAGGTTTACAGGTTCACCAGTACGAGCCCCAAGTCTTCTAGCCGGCTGGAAGAGTTGGAGTTAAAAGAATCTACACTTTGCTACTGCAGGTTATCTGACGGTCTGGTGCCGGCGCGTCATCTTCTCCTGGCGGTCTATCGGGTGGCCGTTACTTTCCAAGTAACGCACAGGGTCCTGGCCGTTATTTCTAGCTGACCTGCAGGTTCTCTTTGATTTTCCCTCATGGGCGGGTGCTTCATCCACCTATTTCCAAGGTATTTACAGGTCTTTTGCTTGTTTTTACTTTGGTGGTGATCACATCTTTCCTTAGTCTTGGGCATTAGCTTTCTCATTCATCACATATCTCTTTTATTTTCTTGCTTGCTCCACCCCTTGCGGTGTGTTTTATTTACTCTTTTGCTCCACGCCCCGGCGTGTGTTTTCCCTTTTCTTTAGCATAGTTTGAGCGAGATAGCATGCCCATGCTAGAGCTAGCTTTGATTGCCTAGGTTCATGATCACATGTTCATAGGTTAAGAGCGGATCTTTGATTACTTGCTTGTCATTTCATCATTCAAAACCCCAAAGAAAAGATAGATAGGCAAAATAAAATCAACAGATACCACTTCCATTTCGGTCAGGCTGCGGTGCTTGGTCCCGCTACAGCTCCACTCCTACCGTGACGAGATCTGGTGTGATGTTCTCCCCATGGAAGTGGGCAGTATCATTCTTGGTAGGCCGTGATTATTTGACCGGGATGCCACGCTCCATGGCCGGTCGAACACCTGTACCTTCGACCACGCTGGCCAGCGGGTCACCCTCCAACCCGTTCGGCCCAGGAGCCCATCAGTCAGGGGTCCTACTGGCCCTAGTACTCCTAAGCCTTCCGTTCTCGGGCCTAGTACCCCATCCCCAGCTCGGGCTATGACCGTTACCTCTGGCCCAGGAGAGCCCTCGACAAGGAGATTGATGATGATTAGCTCCCAGGAAATGGAGCAGGAGCTTAGTCAGGGCTGTCCGGTGTTTGCCATTACGGTCCGAGAGGTGGAGCGGGACTCCGAGGGTGAGCTCCCACCCGAGGTTGTTCCCATTCTGCAGGAGTATGCTGATGTCTTTCCCAATGAGCTTCCCGAGGGACTCCCACCTATGCGGGATATTCAGCATGCCATCGACCTTGTTCAGGGCTCTTCTTTGCCCAACCTTCCTCATTATCGCATGAGTCCCATGGAGCATGCCGAGCTTAAACGGCAGGTCGATGAGTTAGTGCAGAGAGGGTCTGTTCGGGACAGCATGAGTCCATGTGCTGTACCCGCATTACTCACCCCGAAGAAGGATGGCACGTGGAGAATGTGCATTGATAGTCGTGCCATCAACAAAATCACCGTGAAGTACAGGTTCTCTATTCCCTACCTTGATGACATGCTGGACATGATGGCAGGTGCCACTATCTTTTCGAAGATCGATCTTAAGAGTGGCTACCATCAGGTGAGGATTAGGCCAGGTGATGAGTGGAAGACCGCATTTAAGACCAAGGACGGTCTATATGAGTGGTTGGTCATGCCTTTTGGGTTGACCAATGCCCCTAGCACTTTCATGCGGCTCATGACTCAGGTCCTTCAACCTTTCATTGGAGTCTTTGTAGTGGTGTATTTTGATGATATCCTTATCTATAGCCGCACCACAGGGTACCACTTAAACCACCTTCGGCAGGTCCGTCTACTTCTTCGGCGAGAGCAGCTGTTTGCGAACCCACAGAAGTGTGCCTTCATGACACCTCAGCTTACCTTCTTAGGTTTCATTGTGTCTAGTACGGGGGTCTCCGCCGATCCGGAGAAGGTCCGGGCCATTGTTGAGTGGCCGGAACCCCGTACCATTCATGATGTCCGCAGCTTTCATGGTCTTGCGATGTTCTATCGTCGCTTCATCTGCGGATTTAGCTCCGTCACCGCCCCGATCACAGATTGTATCCGAAAGGGCACATTTGTACGGACGAAGGCCGCATCTGCCGCCTTCAAGGACATCAAGGAGCGCATGACCCAGACACCTATCCTTTGATTGCCTGACTTCTCGAAGGTGTTTGAGGTCTCTTGTGATGCGTCGGGTGTTGGGATAGGAGGAGTTTTGAGTCAGGAGTCCCACCCGATCGCATATTTCAGCGAGAAGCTGAATGACACGAAACTGCGATATTCCACAAATGATAAAGAATTCTATGCAGTTGTTCAGGCTCTTAGGCATTGGAGGCACTATCTTTTACATCAGGAGTTTGTCCTATACTCCGATCACGAGGCATTGAGGTACCTCCATTCCCAAAAGAAGCTTAACTCGCGTCACAGTCGTTGGGTCGAGTATCTCCAGCAGTTCACCTGTGTGCTTAAACATAAGGCTGGAGTGGAGAACAAGGTGGCTGATGCCTTGAGTCAGCGAGCATGTTTGCTTACCACCATGAGTGCCGAGGTCATAGGGTTAGAGAAGATGAAGGAGGCCTATGTTGATTGTCCTGACTTCGGTCAGATTTTTACCACTCTCCAGGCCGGACCCTCGAGAGACCTTGATGAGTATGTGCTTCAGGAGGGTTACCTCTTTCGAGGTAGCAGGCTATGTGTTCCCCGAACTTCGGTTCGAGATTTCTTAGTGTGGGAACTACATGCGGGAGGTCTAGCCGGCCACTTTGGTCGGAACAAGAATATTGAGGCAGTGGAGCATCGATTTTATTGGCCGAGCTTGAAGCGCGATGTTGCTAACATCATGGCTCAGTGCTGTACCTGTGCTACGGCCAAGATGAAGAAGCAAAGCTCCGGCCTTTATACGCCTCTTCCCGTGCCTGATGCCCCGTGGCAGGATGTTAGCATGGACTTTGTTTTGGGATTGCCACGTACCTCTAGGAAGCATGATTCGGTCTATGTGGTGGTTGACCGTTTCTCGAAGATGGCCCTCTTTATTCCCTGCTCGAAGACTTCAGATGCTTCGAGGGTAGCCCGCCTTTTCCTTACACATGTGGTGTGCAAGTTCGGGTTGCCTCGCACTATAGTGTATGACCGTGATGTTAGATTCACTTCCTACTTTTGGAAGACACTATGGCATATGATGGGTACGCACCTCAAGTTTTCCACTGCATATCATCCCCAGACAGATGGTCAGACTGAGGTGGTCAATAGGAGTCTGGGAGACCTTTTGATGTGTCTTGTTAGGGACCGCATTGGGGATTGGGATCTCATTCTACCCATGGCCGAGTTTGCATATAATGATTCGGTGAATAGGTCTACCGGCATGAGTCCATTTGAGATTGTCACAGGTCGTAGGCCTAGGAAACCCGTTGACCTTGTCCCCATGCCTATCCATGCTAGAGTGTCGGAGTCGGCCGAGTCGTTTGCTAGGCATGTTAGGAGTTTGCATGACGACATCTGTCGTCACATTGAGGCTAGCAATGCACGTTACAAGGAGTTATCCGATGCCCACCAACACCACCGAGAGTTCCAAGAGGGCGAATATGTCATGATCAGGGTAAGACCTGAACGGTTTCCCTCTGGAACCGTTAAGAAGTTGCAAGCTCGCGGAGCCGGTCCATTCAGAGTGTTGAAACGCGTTGGATCCAATGCGTACGTTGTGGACTTGTCCGAGGAATACGGTATAAGCTCTACTTTCAATGTATCGGATCTAGTTGCATATAGGGACCCAGCGGTGATCCCTAGTGAGCCTTTCGAGTCATCTCCTCCCCTTGTGAGTGACCCCACACCTGAGTGTCCACCTCCAGCCCCGTTGTCACGGCAGCGTGAGCATATAGATCATATACTGGATGAGCAGGTGACAGTTACCAGGAGTGGATCCTACCCGCGCTACCTAGTGCGATGGAGAGGACGGCCCGCTATCGAGGACACATGGATCACGCATGGTGAGTTGCAGCGGATCGATCCGGACCTTCTGGAGTGATACAGGAGCAATGTAGACCCTTACTCGACAGGGTCGAGTTTCTCCCACCCGGGGAGAATTGGTGCGGACACCCGAGTAGTTGAGCGGCGCGACACGCCGAGCCACCGATACCGCACACGGAGCACGACTCGAGCCACCTCAGCGTCCATCTGGCTCGGAGACAGCCTGGAGACTCCGCCTTGAGCCTCCCCATTTATCATATTAGTTAGACTTTATTTGTGTGTAATTTGTGTTTATTTCATTATATTCGGTTTGCTATTTTGATTGTAATAGGGGCTTATGTGCAATTTGGACCCCGTGGGCCCCACGGACCCCCCAGGCCCCATCTCATTGAGCCACCTCAGCCTAGGGTCCCATGTGGGGTCAGTCAACCTTCCACATGGAGGCTTCTAGAAGGGTGGGCCAAGTGGGGGGGACATTGGAATACAAATGTCAACAAAATCTACCCATTCCCACCTACCATGTCCCCTTGACCCACCCTAGTCAATGGGCCGCCCCCCCTTAATTTATTTATTGTATTTTGTGTGTGTGTGTCACACTCAATCCAGGCCACCCATTCCCATCCCCTAGATCCAACGGTGGACAATGGATGTGAGATGTAACACATAAGTACTTGTAATTTCCCATTTTGAGGAATTAATGCATTCATTTGGAAGAAAATATCTTGAAGCAGCCTAGTGCGCCCCCCCCCCCTCTCTCCTCCCTCTCCCCCTTGAAGCTGTGAAGGCTTCCCTCTAGAGGTGTGACTCCTCCCCTTATCATTCCGGTCGCCGCCGCCGCCGCCACGAGCCGCCATCGCATCACCGCCGAGATCGCCGGAGTTCTGCCTTCATCCGACCACAGCAGCTTCCACGAAATTCAGCCATCAGCCACGAGCTCAGATCGACTTGATATTTTGAGGGGATGTTCCAGAGGTGTCAAGCACATCCCAAACAAATTGGTTGGTCATAAAGATCCCCTTTGTATTTTTTCATTTTCGTCCAACCTTAATTTCCAGATCTACCTGCTTGCTGTTTCAATTTCCACCCGCCCTGTGTTTCAAATGTTCGGACCCCTTTCCGATTTTTGTTAGAGCTCCCAAGTTTACTAGGAGTTCTTTCCATCAACCCCACCGTCCCCAAATTTTCTTGAATTTTTGTGAGGCCATCCCATATTTTTCAAAAATCTATATCAGAGATAGCTACAGTGCTTTACAGTGCTGTCCACCTGTTCCCAGATCCGACTGCCCTCCAGTAAACAAATCATAACAAATCACAGCCACCTCCAATCAGTCCACAAAAAGTATCCCCGTTCTCTGTGTTCAAAATCCCACAAGTTTGATGAAGAGCTCAGGATCTGAATCGGCCATGTTCCTCGCGGTCAAAGGCAGTCTTCAGACAACTCACCTGTAGATCTGAGGTTTCTTTTACTGTACAACAGGGACTTGTCAATTCAATAAAGTCTGATCCGACTAGATCCAGCAGATCTCTCTATTTTTAGATTAAAGAATTTGAAGAGAGCTTTCCAACGATAGCTCATGCGTCCCGATCCGACGTCGGGATTGATCGCAGCGGTCGTTTTCGTCGGAGCGCGCGCCGAAAAATAGCAATCAAAATCCGTGAGAAGTTAGTTCAAGAATTGGGAATCGGGGCCGATCGACCCCCGATCGGTGTTCCCGGTCGACCGCCGTCCGTGGAGGCGCGCCACTAGGGGTCCCCATCACAGTGGGTCCCACCCCCGCAGATTCAGAGGACAGCGCCGTCCGTGGGCCCCACGGGCCCATAGAAGCCGCCGTTCGGAAAGCACGAAAACGTGGAGTTCGACACAGCCGGGTGACATCAAGATGCTGCTCGTCAACCCCGAGTTGCGTGATTCCCGGACCCCACATGTGACCTTTTACCTCCCTGCGTGGAGTGGGTCGACTTAGTGTATTGCTGTAATAATTCTTAACCGGGAGTCCGTGATTCGGCCGGGGTTGTCTTCGCCACGCCGGGTGCATGGAGGTAATGGTCCGAACCTCTTGGCGTTCATTTGCTTAGCTAGTATATAGTCTTTTGCCGCTGTCGAGAGCGATAGGTACTAGCCCGTGTGTCCATGTCACCGCTGTGAGTGTGAGAGTGACCCGTCCCGTGACTCGATCCGAGTCCGGAAGTGAGTCGACTACCCGTGAACTCTACCGGTTCTTCAACCGCGCATGATCCGTGTTTCCCTCGCTTGGGACGATGAGTGAGCTTGCATTTCTGTTAGCGACGTATAGCCCATAGGAGCTCTCCGTGCCGGGCTTAGTGTCTCTCCTATCATGTGTTGCTGGTCGTGTCCGCATCTAGAGTCCGAGGTCCATACCACGTAGAGTCGGTCCCCGTGTCCGTCCCGCATCACCGACGATTACTTATCCACGCTGCCGTTGAGAGCCCTTTATGAGCAGGAGTTCACAAGGATAAGGGACCCACGACCCCTCGAGGCTATAAAGATCCCACGATGAGGATGTAAAGAGCCCACGTTGAGGACGTAACCCCCGCCTGAAATTCCTCAGCTTAAGGGACTTATGAGGCTAGCACACTATTTAAACATGGGACTCCATTCGGCGAAAGGTAAGGCATATACACGCCTAATACGCCCTGAGCAAGAACCACTTCACCACCTTGGTGGAGAGGGATCTCGTGCATCACCTTCCTCCTCCCTTCATAGCTTCCACCACTGCTCTACTAACTTAGGCATCGGAGGGTTTTCCCCAGGGAACCACCCCTAGGCCCCATGATCTGTTTCCCTTCCATGCAGTTCACTTATCGGTGATCATCTCCCCAGCTCAGGATAAGCGCGAGATCGCCCCTCTTCAAAAATCTTAAACCTACTCGCAGCGGAATTAGTAAGTTTAACAAGATTGAGGAATTTAAACTCAGCTGGATAAACTTAATTCACTCAATCTCACCGAGCTCACACGATTGTGTAAATAGATTTGATAGAGATGCACACAATCACACAATTCAAACCATGAGACACTGGGATTTTTAAGGTGGTTTGGGACCACGACGAGCTCCCTACGTCCACCCCTCACCAAACCGGTGAGACTTTCTCCACACGCTGCGAATGCAACAAACACGAGGATTTCTCCCCACACACACAGGGTAAAAACCCCAAACCACACGCTGCGAATGCAGCAACACACGGGGATTTCTCCCCACACACACGGGGCAAAAACCCCAACACACACGGAGATATCCTCCGCACCAAACGACGCACAAGCATCAACACAAACCACTCAGAGAAGTCATTATCTGAACCCACACAAAGAATATTCGTTTAGAAATAGATGAAATGACCACGGATGAGTACAATAAGCTCCAAACAAACTCTAAAGACTGAAACTAGATAGATTCAACAAGTATAATGCTCCCCCTTCAATTAAATCTCCGGCTCTTCTTGGCTCGTCGTCGGATGATCACGATTGCGGCGTCATCTTGTTCCTCTCCTCGAGCCGCTTCTTTTCTTCTTCTACCACGAGATTCAAATCTTCATGGATGTAGATGACAACCCCCTTGCAAGAGCTCCTCTTCCTTTTCCCCCTTTTCTTCACCTACAAGATAGAGCAAAATAAGCATTAGGATTCTTATGTGCAAATTCGGAGCTGATGTATATATACAAGTTAGGCTGCCCAAATGACCCATAAAACCCTCCTAAAACTTGTTAAAAATACCCTCATATGTCTAGGAAACTTTTGGGGGTAGTTTGGTAATGTTTCGAGGCCAAACGAATGAGTTATGGACGTTTTCGTGAAGCCCGATCGGAAAGGGTCGACCCCTGAGTTTTTTGCACCTCGGGACACCAAAACAGAACCTAGTCCCAAGGGGGTCGACCCCTGGGGTTGACCATGAAGGGGGGTCGACCCCAGGGGTCCACCCATGAAATTTTCAGCCTCCCAGCTGCCCCGACAGCGGGAGAACCTAAGAGGGTTGAACCTATGGGTCGACCCCTGCCTGTTTGGGTTATAAATCAACATCAAACCTCATTCAATTCAAGCACAAAAAATAGTTAGATGTTACCATCATCCACTTGACATGTGAGGGTTTATAAATCATCCTTGAACCTATAAAAACTCAAAAACATCAAGTTAGTTTATGTATCAAAAATTAAGTTCTCCTTAACTTGATTCTTGCACATCCAACTCCATATATTTACACATCCAAATGCACATTGCATCAAGTAAATGTTTCCTTAAAAACATGAGCCACAAGCTTTGGCATAAATATAAAGGCATAGAAGCTCAAACATTCAAATAGCATTCGTGTATCTATCAAATCTTTGACACTCACATGTAGATAATCATGCCAAATGCAAAGGCATGTACAATAGCATGGAAGCTCATTCATTAAAATGGCATTCTTGTTGACAAGAACTAACATTCATGAAGCATTGTTTTCATGAGGAGCATTATTTTCACATGCATCTCACACATATGTAGATTGGCATTCATACATACATGTTTTCCACAAAATCATTCTCATTAAATACAAAGCCATCTCACCAAGTGTATATGCAATGTATATGCAATGTGCTAGCATCATTCCATCACAAGGCAACCAAAATCAATTGACATTAATAGTCCATGTGGAAACACATATATAGAGAGCCACACAAAGTCACAAATGCATCTATATGATGAAATCACAATAACAACATTTTATAATCTTCAAAATCACATACACAACAATCTCCCCTATTTTGATGATGACAAAATGTTACGCATTAATGCTCTCTCCCCCTTTGACATAATCAGAAATGGGGATCATTATGGAGAATTCATGATAGCAGCAAAACCAGAAACAACATTGCTTTCTCCCCCTTTTTCATTGACAAAAACACGACAGACAATGGAGTTATTAAGAGAATCATATGCACAATATGTTCAAAAAGATGTAATTCAAAATATGCATGTGTGAATGCTATAAATGCCAAATATGCACAATATGCATGAACTAATTGTACAAGTTTGAATTGCAAGTAGAATGAGCAAGTATGATTGACCTCCAAGCAGGTAAATGTCTATACATGCAATATAGCTCCCCTATTTTATTTAAAGTGAAGGGATAGATGTACGAAAAATACAGGTGAGTCAGTAAAACCAGAATGCTTATGTGTACACCTAAGGGATTATGCAATCATATAGGAGAATTAAGCAAAAGCTAATGCAATAAATCATTTTTCTGAATACATATTAAATCAAATTTGCATATGTGTAAGTGAATAACATGAAAATAGATTATTGCAATATGGATATTCAGATTTTCAAATCAACACAATGAGAGATTATACAAACTGCACTTCAATTAATGAGAACTGCGTATTGGAGGCTACACTCTACCACAATGAGATTTTTAGAATTTTTCAATTCAAAAATTTTCACAAAGACAATCAAAATTTTTCCTTGAGTGATCAAGTTCAAATAACTCCTTTTTACGCGAGGAGACACATGGAGCTCATGCCAGACTCCCCGGTTACTCAGAGTATTAACCATTTCACTTCATTTTGTGCAGAGATATTATAGTGCAACACCTTTCTGAAATGAACCACATCACGTCTCAAGTGACATGTGCCTAATTTACTCAGTGAAACTAAACATTGCTCTACCTTTCATTTTTCATTTTCTTTCAACAAATAGACAAACAGCTTTTTCCTCAACTGTCTCTTTAACATACATGCAACAAGTTTAATATCTCTAGAGTGTTGAAAGAAAATTCCTACATCCTTACATTTAACACTCATTTTCATATTTTATGCATGAAGTGTGTGAATTTGATTTAGCATGTATATCGAAAATATTTTGAGCACATAACAATGCAGCTCCCCCTATCTAGTTGCACTTATCAAATCTTTACTCCCCCTGAGTGCATGACAAGAAATACAATTGTTAAGACTCAGATGCAACATTATTTATCAAGGGAGTGTATAGTCTTAGAATTTTTAAGGAAGGGGTTGTAGCATATATTAACATGTAAACACACAACGAGGAAATATGTAAAATGTAATGTAGAATGCATCATGAATGCAGAATTTCAGATTTTATTTGAATGTTCCAATGCACCTAATGCATAAACTCTTATGCATGCAACCTATAACAACATGAGAATGTAATGCAATATGCAAAAGCAAGATGCAAAAGCTTGATTTTCATAACATCATGATATATTGCACAAGGAAGCATACACATTCAAATGATGAACAATAACCATTTTCAGAAATTTTACATTCTTGAAACACGAAATATTTTCAGATTCAATTTGAAAGCACATGCAAATTAAGGGCAAATTGATTTCATTCCAAACACATGATTCCTCATAAGCCAAATAAATTAAATTTCTGAATTTTGGTACTAGGTGGAGAACTTGATCCTAAGATCACCTCACGCATAATGATAGCTTCCTGACAGACTTAATCTATCATTTCACATATCACATTTGATATACCAAAAATCCATTCAATGAAAGCATGAATGACTTATAAAGAACTTGCAATTTAAAGCATAACAAGGTAGCAGAGGGAAAATATCAAAAACACCAATTTGACAAGGAAGAAGCAAAGACAGGGTATTACCAAACTAGTGTGTCTTATTCCTTCTTATTGAAACTCCTTTCAATTTTTTTTTCCTCAAGGCACACCTGCATCAAAATTTGACAAATTTTTGAACCCAAGCCTTCATGGGTCCCTTTTTATAAGTAGCACTACCACCAAACAAGGTTTTCTTCTTTTTCATTGCCACCATATCATCATTCTTCATAATCTTGCAATCCTCAATGACATGTCTATGGTTTTCACAATAAAAGCATTGAGGAGAAGTATTTCTAACAAAAGATGTTCTTTCATGAGCAAAAGTATTTTCAAAAGTATTCCATCTCCTATTTCCAAAAGATCTAGGTCTAACAAAATTAAACCTAGCATTCATTCTAGAAGTATAAAAGTTATCAATTTTCAAAAACCAACACTCTTTCATAACATGACCGTATTTTCCACAATAAAAATAACAAGGAGATGTGGGTCTACGGAAAGACTTTCCATTGTTTGCATGAGTTTTTGTGAACAAGTTTCTCTTATATGATGTAAACCTTTGAGCATGAAAATCATGTTCATTTCTGAATTTTCTTTGAAAATCAAACTTAGCATTCATGACATGGAAATCATCATTTTGTTGGACAAAACAATTATCCATCACATGGCCAAGTTTGTGACAATAAAAACACGAAACATTTTTTTTTCTCTTGAAAGCATATTGGTCATCTTTCTTCATAACAACACATTCATCCATGACATGTCCAAACATACCACAATAGAAACATTCAACATTAGACTTCGATTTTTGAAATCTATTTGACATGATTGGTTTTGTGTTAACATTTTTATTTTTCATAAAACTATTTTCAGAATTTTTCATTTGAGAAGTGGGAGAAGGTGCTTTGGAGGTGCTAGGTGTGTCGGAAGCATAAACAAAAGAAGTTTTCAATTTGTTTTCAAAAGATTTTTTATTCATGGGAGAATATCCAATGGCTTCTTTTTGAAAATTCATTTTGACACCAAGCATTTTGTCCAAAGTTTCTTTCCCTTTCATAAATCTAGACAAGTCATCTTTTAATCTTTGCACTTCTTCTTCTAGAGTAGAAATATGTAATTCAGCACTAGTGATTTCTGAAGTCCTGCGATCAATGACACCCAAGAGGGGGGTGAATTGGGTGTTTATAAACTTTTAGAAAATTCTTAGCCAAATTAATCAACTATGAAAAATAGCCGAATGGAAATATAGATCTATATGTAAACACTTAGATCTAATAAAATCTATCACACTCAATCGATCTTAGCTATGGTGGCGGAGGTGAAAATCTGAAGATTCTACTCACGCAAGATGTTATCTACCTGACAAGGTTTGCCTTGTCGATCCGAACCCACCTTTTAATATACCCGAGATTTAATATGAGAATGATAAATTATGCTAGATCTAACTCAAACAAAACAACCAAATAGACCTACGTGTGTGCTGCACAGAATGGAGATAGACGAAAAGGAACAAACCACACAATGGATAGTGATTTTTAAGTGGTTCGGATGTAATAACAGCAACCTACATCTACCCCTCACGATTTGTGAGGATTCACACACTATCTTGCAAAGGATTATAAGATCAACACACGCACACACTTGTGGAGCGTTCGGAACTCCCACGACGGTGCACACTCAACAAATCACACACGGATCTGAAAGATCCACGACACACACACACTGATCTAAACAGATCTACACACACTAGAATGATTAGAGATTATACATAACAACACTTGAAGCTCAAATAGAAATGGAAGGCGAAACACTAAAAGAAAATTTTCAATCGAAAGCTCCCCCTTAGTGGATGAAGATTGATTTGGATGAAGCCTGCTCCATAGCTTGATCTTCTCTTGAATGGCTTCAGGATGATCTTCAAAAGCTTAGAGATGGATGAAGAAGTTCTTCCCCGAAACACTATTCACGGAGCTACAGTGGCACTTCTCTTTCTCCCCTTGATAGTCTCCTTGAGTGATTAGGGTTTTTGACCCCAAAGTGATGTTTTTATAGATCTTGGATGGTCAAGGGACAAGTCAGGAACCACATAAATCATAGCATGTCTGGTGACTTTGGGATTAAACAAACCCAATAAAGGGGGCTTCCCACGTTGAAGAACACAAGTCAACAATTGCTGCCACGAAGCTGGCGGTCGACCGGGCAGGAGGGGGCGGTTGATTGGAATTTTACAGGAATGAAGCTTTCATCGCTAGGAAAACCAGTCGACCGGCGCCTGACCGGCGGTCGACCGCTCGATAGAAAAACCTGCAATTTCAATAGAGTTACCCAATAAATCATAATCCAAGAGCAAATTATCTTATGACCATATCTTGTTCCAGTCACTATGAATTGCTTGAACTTATCCTGGGCATTTCTTGAAACATGGTAGATTTAGGCATTTGCATGATTAAGGAAGGCTTTGAAAGTAGTTTAAGCAAGTTATTACTTAGGTTGTAATACCGGGGTTTTGTTATCATCAAAATCATCTGGAGAGACTCAATAATCTCCCCCTTTTTGATGATGACAAAACTCTAGATTACAAGAGTAATGGCATGCTTTCAAAACCACATTGCGTACGGGTAGTGCATCAAACCAAAGATACTTCATCGTATAAGGTAGCGTAAACCATTCAATATATGCACGCCATTCAGCATTTTGTTTGCCAAAAAAGGTGGGAAATGAGAACTAAGGGCCAACCATTTGAGATCAAACACCAATTGCATTCATTTCATCATTTCATTACAGAGTACATTGATGCTTGAGAGAATGCAAGACGCTAGACACTAGACATATGCGATAAAGCAAATGCAGAACTGACACAATGATCCTCACCATGATCATGCATACAAACATACAAACATACCGACATATATATATATATAAGACATGCACTACTACTTCTCCCCCTTTGGCATCATCAAAAGGGGATAGGATAGATGAAAGGAGGACCCAAAAGGCACAAGACCAAAGTACAGCAGTCTAGAGGGAGGAAGCAAAAGAAAAATCCTCATGGGACATCTGCAGGAGGCTGATCCTCTGGAGGAGGAGGCTGATATCCAAGGCGGTGGCGGATGTCCTCAAGAGAATGATCTTGAACCTGAAGACTATCATGAATACGGCTAATGGAGAGGTCACGAGCCGTATCACGGTGCTGCATTCCAAGAAGTGTCATGTTCATGATGTGGAAGGCCTGGCTGGAATCAGCAACGCTATTTGTGAGGCTAGTCATATGGGTGGAGAGTGTGGTCATCTGAGTGGCGAGAGTGTCCAGAACGGTGGAGAAGGAATCCATGCGACTTGACATAGTGTCAATCACATTACCCATAGTGTCGATGTGATATCTAAAGGTAGAAAGTTGATCCCCAAAGGTATTCACTCGAGTTTTCGGTCTAGTAAATCGCTTGTCAAAAGTCTCAGAATCTACCCAAGAGTGCTGTGCGGCCCCCTGAGTAGAAGACTCTCCATGATAGAACTATGGTGGAGGAGGCACCTCGAGATCCATATGGTGAGGTGAAGGTGGAGGAGGCTGCTCCTCAGCCTCAACTGGAGGGGGAACATCCCCTTGATCCTGCTACTGCTCTTGTTTCTGCTCTTCCTCACTATCAACTTCTTCTCCATAAACAGGCACATCCCGACGTAACTCACCATCGGGACCATAGTAATATCCAAAATCTGTAAAGATCTTATGCTTATTGTATATGTCATCTTGTCGAACATAAATGAACTGTTCATTTGTCAAATTGATCCCAGCATAGATGAATATGCCGGTCAACTGTGAAGCATAAGGCAAGGATCGCCGCAAATTGGTTCGGCAAGTTCCAATGAGAGTCGTCATGAGGCGGCCCATGTTGACTTGAATCCCATTCATAACATTATAGAATAGGAACCTGTGAACCTCTATCACTTCATTTCTGCTGCCACTCTTTGGATAAATGAGGGAAGTAAACATATGGTGCAATATATGCTGTAATGGTGGAAAAAGATTTGCATTCAATACAATTAAGTTGCTGACACCATGCACGTAATCACAAATGGTCATAGCAAGAAAGGTTTCCTCAATAGCACCATGACCAAAAATCATGTCGGCTCCTCTAGCCGCAAATCCTAGACCCCACTCAAACAGATCGGGAGTAATATGAATCTCAACCCCTTGAACAACTGTAAATAATTCCTCATTCCTTTCGATCAAATTCCCATAAAACTGCTGCACTAGATTAGGGTAATATCGGGTATATCTAGTGACAAAATCAGTCCAGCCTGGTTGAATCTGAAAGATAGCACATAAATTGGGCAAAATCTCGTTCACCTCATTGAAGTCGACCAGTCGAGGGTCGATAATAGGGCGAGGAGGCAACTGAGGTGCACGACGAGGTGCAGGTGCTCGCTGTGGTGGAGGAGCAGGGGCCTCTCGTCTCTGGCCACTAGCTTCCCCTTGGGTAGAACATCGAGAGCTTCATCTAGGCGGCATCCCGAACTAGAAGACCTGGTGGAAACCCTTGAAGAGAAGACCCTCATCCTGGGGGATGAGGATAGACTAAAAGACACTCCAAGGGCTTGAAATAGCCTTCTCCACAATCTGGAACCAAGGAAGTAGCTCCACGAACGCACGAATGGCCGAATGGAGTTCGTCCCAAACCGTGACGAATACGCCGGATCATGTGTGGGTGGAGGAATGATGAGGTTTAGGGACTTGGGAGGTGGAGATATGTGGTTCTAGGGTTAGGAAATGGGGTATGAGAGAGAGTGGGGGTGATAGAATGAGAGAATGGGGTGATAGGACCCCTTATAAGATGGCTCGGTTGAGGTTCCGGCCGGGCCAGTTTGCCACCACCGGTCGACCGGTGCGGGTCTAGCGGTCGACCGCTAGACGCAAAAATCTACATTTTTGTAATTTTTTTTTTGTTTCTTTATATATATATGTGTGTGGGTAACACCATCCGACCTTCTGATTGGAACCATCAACATGAAGTGGAGAGAAAGAGAGGAGATGAAGATTTGAGCAAAGTTCTCTAACTCCCCCTCAGAAGTTACCTTAGGTCCGACATCACTGGGTCCACATTGAATTAACCAAGGAAAATCTGGCCTTAGAAATATTTTTCAAGGAGGTCTATATGTATAAATACATTCAAGCATGCAGGAGTGTAAGTGAACACAGAAGGTATTAAAAGTAAATACATACAATATGCATGTTAATCTACCCTTGATGCATATGAGTTTCTACAAGTGCAATTCTTATCCTTAGTGCAGACCTATGTATGTATGCTCTCACTCTTGCACATCCCAAGTTCTCTTCTTATCTTGCTAAATTGATCCTAGTTTATGAAATTCAATTCAAAGCTCCATTTTCCTACATGATCTCTCAGAAAATGATGTCGAATGTCAATGTGCTTTGTCCTAGAATGTTGAACAGGGTTTTTTGACAAGCTGATAGCACTGGTATTGTCACACAAGATTGGCACACATTTCATTTCAACATCTAAATCAAGTAATTGATTTTTGATCCAAAGTATTTGGGCTCTGCAACTTTCAGCGGCTACATATTCAGCCTCGGCCATTGAGAGAGCTACTGAATGTTGTTTCTTGGAGGCCCATGAGACTAGGCACCCACCAAGAAACTGACAGTACCCACTAGTACTTTTACGAGCTACAATACATCTGGCATAATTCGCATCTGGTGTATGTAATCAAATCAAATGAACTACCGATGAAAAACCACAACGCAAAGTCTATGGTGCCAATTAAATATCAAAAAATACGTTTAACAACCATTAGATGAGATTCTTTAGGACAAGATTGAAAGCGAGCACATAGACATACACTGAATTGAATGTCAGGGCGACATGCTGTGAGATACATTAGTGATCCGATCATACCTCGAAATAGTGTAGGATCTACTATTTTACCATTTTCATCTTTGTTTAACTTCGAGGTTGTGGCCATTGGAGTTGACAAAGGTTTCACTTCAGCCATCCCGAATTTCTTTAACAGCTCTAGTGTGTACTTATCTTGATTGATGAAAATGCCCTCGAGTGTTTGCTTCACCTGCAATCCAAGAAAGAAATTCAGTTCACCCATTAAGCTCATCTCAAATTCTCCTTGCATGATTTCTGCAAATTCTTAACATAAGACATTGTTAGTAGCTCCAAAAATGATGTCATCCACATATACTTGAACTACTAATATGTCTTTACCTGATTTTCTTATGAAGAATATTTGGTCAACCTTACCTCTTTTGAAATCATTTTTCATGAGGAATGAAGTGGGCCTTTCATACCATGCCCTTGGTGCTTGCTTTAACCCGTACAAGGCCTTATATAACTTGTACATATGCTTTGGATGCTTTGAATCTTCAAAATTTGGAGGTTGCTCTACAAAAACATCATCCTTGATGTAACCGTTAAGAAATACAGATTTACCATCCATTTGAAATAGTTTGAACTTCAAAGAGCAAGCATAGGACAGTAAAATTTGGACTGCTTCTAGTCTAGCAACCGGTGCAAAAAACTCATTAAAATCAATACCCATCTTCTGGCTATACCCTTTGGCCACAAGCCAGGCCTTGTTCCTAACAACCAATCCCGTATCATTTAACTTGTTTCTAAAAATCCAACGGGTTCCAATTATGGGATGATCCTTAGGATGCGGCACGAGAGTCCACACTTTGTTCCTTTCGAACTGGTGTAGCTCTTCATGCATAGCCTTAATCCAGGATTCATTTTGAAGAGCTTCATGGATATTCTTAGGCTCTTCTTATGAAATTAAGGCCATCAAATCCTCTTCTTCTTCTTGCCTTAATGAAGACCTAGTTCTTACCCCATCTTCAGGATTACCTATGATGTTTTCAGCAAGATGATCCTTTAAGAATGTAGAAGAGCTGGGCAAGTCGAGGTGATGCACTTGTTGCTCTTGAAGCGTTTCAATTGGAGGATCTTCATCCTCTTCACTCTTGCTGGGGATCCCTTTAGTTGGTTCATCCTTGGCCTTGACATCATTGGAACATCTGGGATCTTCATGTGCATCCATAATTTCAATAGATTGATTTGTCAGTTTTAGCTCAGATTCATCAAAAATCACATGAGGACTTTCCTCAACAACTAAAGTCCTCTTATTAAACAACATTCAGTCAAATGCAAATCCTTCATGTCCATGCAAATCAAATCAGCTGGAAAGTTCTGCTCACCAATCATAACCTTACTAGAAGGATAGAAATGCTGGATTGTTGATCTAGTACCAATAGGGGTTGAGATCTCTAACGGAGAATCCATCAAAACAGGTTTCACAGCTAAAGACTTAGCAAATCTCCGAGAAATAAATGAATGCGTGGCACCAGTATCAAAAAGAACAAATGCTGACTTGTCGAGTATAATGAGAGTACCTTCGACGAGTCCACCATCCTCGACTATTTCCGCTTCACTTTCATGCAGAGCTTGGAGCTTGCCTTGTGGTTTCTTGAAGACTTGAGGTTTCACCGGGGTAGCTTGCTCAGACATCAGAGGACAGTCAGAGATACGGTGCTCCTTGCTTCCACATCACAAACATGTGCCTAGCTTGCGCCAGCAATTCTCCATCTTGTGACCAGGATTATTATAAAACTTGCACACGCCCGCAAATGGGACAATAGGGTTAAGCTTCTTGTCTTCACGCTTCGGCATCTTGCCCTTCCACGATCCGGACCCGCTCCACGAACCAGGTCCACTAACGGGCCTCTTCTTGGTATACCCAGGTTTAACATTCCCGGAACCCGTAGGTTGTTCCTTCTTTGCACGTCTTCCACGGATTCTCTCCGTCATTTCTAAAGTATCCTCCAGAACTTGAGCTTTTCTCACCATCTCGGAATAAGTGGAAATTTCCATCGGTGCCAATTGGTTGATATAATGCAGCTTCAGCCCATTCAGAAAATGCTTTGCCTTCATCTTCTCGGTGGAAATAAGGTGTGTAGCATAACGAGAAAGCCGTGCAAATTGAGCCTCATACTCCGCCACGGACAGATCTCGCTGTTTTAGGGCCGCAAACTCCGCCGCTTTCTTCTCTTGCACTCGATCGAAAAAATACTTACTGTTAAAGAATTCCTCAAACTCTTCCCACGTAACCTGCTGATCACCGAGAGTCACCTTGATAGAATCCCACCAAGTACGTGCATCACGTTCCAGTTGAAATGTTGACAAAAGGACATGTTCCTGGTTGGTGCATTGCATAACTTCGAAGATCCTTCCCATCTCATCTAGCCAGTGCTCAGCTTGGTCGAGGTCGGTCGAACCCGCAAATATTGGTGGATTCATTCCTCGGAAGTTCCGGTATAGATCACCGGTGCCATGATTTGCAGCTCCAGCTTGAGCCACTTGCTGAAGGGCCTGAGTAAGGCCTTGAACCGTGCACTGCAGGTTCCTCCATTCAGCGCGATCCGCTACCATCTACACGAGAAATAGATTACTTAGGTCTAATAAGATAGGTAATTACACGATTAAGAATGAACTTAACCCAAGTTTCTACTCAATCTCACCAGGTAGTTTCTAGACTTTTACAAGGTCAGGGGTTCTACGAGAACACTAGAACCCTAGAACATAATAAACCTAGCACTTAGAGAAACCTAGGAATGTGGAACCTAGGGCTCTGATACCAACTAAACTGTCACGCCCCGATGCGAAAACTCGGGACGTACAGTTAGAAACTAGCTAGCAGGAAAGAGAGAGAGAGCTAATCTAAATATAACACAAGTGTTATGAAATGGAAATAACTTATTGATCATTAAACAAACCATAACTGATACAATATTCCTCAAACCAACTTAATACAACTGATGACATTAAACACTAAACATTAACAACATAACTGAAGCTAAAAACTCTCTAAAGCACAACTAATAGGATAACACTGCCAACACCACTCTAGAACTGGTGCACTCAAGACATCACTCCTGCCCATCCCCGATGGTAAGCTCGTCACCTGAATAGTCTGGAAAGGGAGGAAAACAACAACTATGAGCTGACGCTCAGTAGGAAGTAACAGGCAAGTTTACATGATTAACAAGTTAATTACATTTTCACATGCCATGCTAAAAAGAAATAAATGACGATAACGATATAATGAAATGACGTAATAAAAAGATCTTGCAAGGTCAAGAAATATAAGATGCCAAGAATTAACAAGATAACAAGTACAAGAATTTACAATAGGAGATAGTAATAAAGAATTGGCCAACAAGCAGTAATTAACATCAATTCAATCACGATCAAGTAACAAGTAACAAGAGATTTTTGTCATAGACGTAACAAGCAAGCAAGTGTTCGGTGCAATGCCTCACCATGTCATTAACATCTCATGGGCTCAATAATTTTTTGGGCGCTCTCCCTAGGACCAGACCGGGCCCCTACGGTGCGTTGGCATCGATTTATTGGATCCAAGATCCCACGCGTCTAGACATTCAATCAATTTTAATGGCCAATCTAATCAGAGGAATTACTGCCATAAGTTCAGATTTAAAGGACTAACCTTGTCCTTGGATTCAAGAGTACAAAACACGGTCAAACTCATCTCCAAGAGATGTGCGGTCATAAGAGAGCCGCTCAATGGTATATACAGTTAACACAGGGCCGTACGTATAGGAATTGGACTGAAACTCAGCCCGCGAGGTCAAGAAAGAACGGCTGACAGTGGGCCGCTCTAAGATATGAACGGTGCAATATGGGCCGCTCATGTCCAGAAGACATTAAGGCCCATGAACAAGATATACGGTCCATACTGGGCCGTATAAAGATATGCGGTCACAATCGGGCCGCCGAAGAGGATATGCGGTCACCTACTAACCGCGCATGCCTCTCGTCGTCCGATTTGATCCAAGACTCAAATCAGCGAATTAAACACATAACCCAATGTTTTGATAGTTCATTAGGTTCATAACAGGGATATAAAGAAATCTCGTGAAGATGGTAATGCCGCCAGATAGAGTTTCCGGGGGTAAAACCAAGACTAGCACGCTAATCGGCTAACGACATGTTACAAGTCGGAAAGTTAAACACGATGTTCTACTGTAGTACAGCAGATACACAGCAAGATAAAGACCATATTAATCCTAATTTCATGTCAAATTAACAAGAATTAAGTTATACATTAAGTCAAGATGCCAAAAAGATTAATCAGGATGATAACGGGTATGAACAAGATCGCGTAAGTCGCGTATGAACGAATAACAAGCAATTAACAGAAATTTAATTGCATAATTAATAATTTATAATGTGGGTTTCTATTTTACTAATTACCAATTAGAACACTAAGATGAATGCATTAGGACTAGTATTAAGTGGTTTTCTGTCTAGATAAACGGTTGGTAAAGGGCCGTATAACTATCGGGCTTAACAGGGGCTGAAACAGGCTCAAAAGGGGGTCTGGGAGATGGGCGGTCTAGAACATGGCCGCCCATGTACTTGGGCGGTCTAGTATAGGGCCGCACATCCCTGGGTTGTGCGGCCCAGGGCAGGGCCGCCCATCCACTTGTGCGGCCACCTGCAGGGCCGTTCAACTTATGTGGTCCTGTTTGGACCGTTTAACCTGCTGGGAGTGGATATGTGGTCAGTTTTGAACCGTCCAACTAGTTGTGTGGTCATTTAGGAACCATTTAACTTCTGTCTATGCCAGAGTCACGAAAATTGGGGCTTCTTATGTCAAAAGAAAGCCACTACGATGCTGAATCCAACCATATATGATATGATTCATATGGATCAGGATTAATACTTCAAAATCAGAAATCAACTCGGAAGAACACATCAAAACTAGGTCTAAACATGTTGTTACTACAAACAGAAATTCTCTAAACATGCTTCATGAATTTTAGGGTTTTCTACGTTAAATGAAAGCTAACAACATGCTGATTACATCATGTAAGTTAATTAGAGTTTAGCCTGTTAAACCTACCTCAAACGACGGTTGAAATAAGATGCTAGATAAGAAGAACGAACTTGCTAACCCTTCACAAAAACCTCGATAGCTCTCTAGATGTAGACACCCAATTTTGGCCGATAAATTGAGCATTTTCTTTGTTCTTTTAGTTAATGCCCCAATTGATCCTTAGTTGGTTGATTTTCTGGGATGTATCTCTATTCTTGACCCAACATTTAAATTCCATACCTTGGATCTCGTCTCGAGTTTGGCATTCCCGCGCTATCCGCTCTTATCGCTTTCTTGTTCATAGCGCATTGAGGATCTAATTGAGGTTATCATTTGAGCAGTTGTTATTTCTTGACATTTGATCATTATAGCATCCACTTTGGATGTTATTCTCACTCAACATTTGATTAAATGGCTGCCCAAAGGATACTTCTCTTTTTTTAAAATCATTTAATGGGCCTTCAATTATCGCGCTATATCGTCATAGCGCGTTCTTCATGAACGCGCTATGGACATATAGCGCGTTACCAGGCAGATCCCTTTCCAAACCGAACTCCCTTCTTTCGACTCAGAGTCCTCATTTGGTAAGTTTCTGATCATGTTTCTTATCCAGGAAGGTTTCTAAACCTAGTAGGAGCCTTTCCCCCTCATTAATTGGCAGGATTACCTCAATTTGAGCGGCCAAATCATCGGATTGATTTGAACTCCGACCTAGGGTTGCTTCTTGATCTTTTTCCTATAAATTGCACCCTTTGGCCGTCGTTTTCAAGGGATGCCACTCGAGATGTTGATGAGTAGGAGGAAGTTCTTCGTGCCAAGTCAATAAATCCTCGCTCCTCGCACATCCAAGGGAGTATTTAGGGGCTCTTTTCGTGTTATTCCTCTTTCTCCTTTTTCTTTCCCCAATTTACAAATTTTAATCTTTGCATAGCATTGCATATTGATTTCAAAACACTCCTTTTACGAAATACATGCATACACACACACACCACACCTATCTTTTGCCCTTCCATAGGGGTTTAAAAAACCACCAAACCCCCATGTAATCAAGCCCCCCGTTTGCATGCTTTTGATTAAGAATAGGGGTAGATTCTACTAAAATCTCGATCTAATGGGCCTTTTGTTTGTTGTTTATGATTGTTTGCAGGCACTAGAAGACTAATACGTGGAGCCCTTGCACCTTGGCCGGCCTTGGAGCAGGGAAGGAACGAATCCAAATAGCCCGCTTCCTGTCTGATATTGCGCTATATGTTCCTAGTGCGACCTGAAGAACGCGCTAGGACGATATAGCGCGTTAATCTCCAAGCCTACGGCTGGCCCCTCATGAATTTCTGAGGTATGTAGCATGCCCCTATTTTAGTCTTTTATTATTTGGCATGTTTCTGGCCTCAGTGGCGATCACGGATCTTATTAATGCATGTTTCACCCCTCTTTTATCATCGACTTTAGCGCTTTTATCTTGCTAAATTATCTTGCTAAATACAAATTCATCAATTTTGGGGGGTGTTCTAAACTCATGATTCACAAATTGGCGATCACGGTGGGACCCTTTGTGATACCACGATCGTGCTTCTAGTTGCCTGCTTGTCAATACATTAGTGTGTGTGTTTATTTGATTTTTGGGCCTTTCCCCGCTGTCGTTGATCGCGCTATGTGTCCATAGCGCTTTCTGTAGATCGCGCTGGGGACATATAGCGCATTCATCACCTGAGGGTATTCTCAGGTACACCTTCTGTTGGGGTTCATCTCGGGTGGCATCTTGTATATTTCTTGCTGTGTACTTACATATTTTTGTTTTATTTGTCAGTTCTAGTGTAGATGTTCTTGCATAGCATGGCATTCATCTTTGCATTTGGTTTGAGAGACCTCCTCTCTCTACACTAGGATCCCGCACACCTTTCTTGGAATTGGAACAACCCTCCATTGAGCATTCCTCTCTTTGGACCGGAAATTCCTTTTCCAAGACCTCCGTAAGTAACCGCACCCGTGGATTCCCTCACGGACGCCGGGCAGGTTGTACCTTTGAGGACCCGGATTTAGATGGCCTATACATGGTGAGAGAGTGTTCCTAGTTGGCACCGGAGAAAACCACATTTGAAACTAGGATCATCCCTTGAGTGATCACACCAATTTGCATAAAATCATTAATTCACCAAGTTTCAAACAAACAAAAATCAACGGTAACCATTCCAACTTGTGTGCTTCTTTGCAAATTATTTTGCTTGAACTTTGATTGCATAATGGCTTACCTTGATAAACAAAATAACATGTTTAATCTTAATGAGGATGCACAACCTAGCACATCCTATATTCCTCAATCTCAACATGCTCGTCATATATCTCATCATATTTTCAAGGGACCATATCCTCATTCTTATGGTGTTGCCCGGCCCATGGGTAATGTCCAATCTCATGGCCCCTCGATTCAATCGCGAGCCACTACTCCTACGGGGCCGTCTCCTCCCGACGATGAGAAGGTCTCCCAGATCTTGCGTGCATTAGATCATCTCACCCCTCAACAAATCCAAGCCCTTGAGGCCGTTGTTGAGGGTGCATCTCGTTCATCTCATCCTCCTTCCAATCCTACGCAGGTGGCCCATCACCCACTTCCCTCTTCTACTCACATTCCTACTCGGGTAGCCCATCACCCATCTCCCACTATTCACACTTCTCCTCGGGTGGTCCAATGCCCGCCTCCTTCTATTCCTCCTCCACCACGGCCCCAAAGCCCATTTATTCCTTGCAACCTGGCCCATCCGGGTCCTTCTTTGGGTCATCCCATTAATCCCCTTCCACGGCCTTTTTATGCGGCCTCTCCTTCAAGGCCATGCCAACCCTCTGCTGCTCAAATCACACCCCTCCAACGAACTCTTCTCGACAAAGTCACTTTGTTGGATGAACAATTAAAGAGGGTTACGAGCCCACGGCCCGCTCCTCCTACTCCAGTCAATCCCCTTTATGCGGCTCTAAATGACATTACAAAGATGGAGGAAGATTGGAAGGATAGGAGGGACGACTACGGCATCGACAATGCAAACAAGCAAGAGACGGCGGGTTTCAACGTTCAAGTGGACGCCATCCATCCTCCACCCATTCACCCAATTCACACATATGGCCCTCCACCTCCACGTACACAATACCATTACATTCCACCACCCACATACATGCCTCCACTATGGTGTCCACTTAAACCAGCTGATGAAGAACCGGCGATTGAAGAATTTGAGGCGGCATACGATGAAGCTTCTCAAGAAGCACCCCTTCCAAGTTTCCTTCGCTTCCCTCTCCCTCCACTACCACCTTATGAGCCCCTTGCTCAGGACGAAGCCACAGTCCCCGATCCAACCCCCATTTATGAGACCCCTTGGTATTACGATGGTGGGTCGACATTCCAATCACCCACACCGCCACACCATGAGTCACATTCTATCCCTAACACCGCTCGCCCCATTCGGCATTTTCAACGCACTAAACCTTCACCTCCCAACTAGTAGCCTCCATTCCACCGGTCTCCGCCGAGCCTTCTATTACTCCTCCCCTTTGTCCGCCACCTCAGCCGTCCACTATGCCTATAACCCCTATTGCACTACTTAACCCTTCACCCTTACCCGTGGCTAGTCCTGAGCAAGATCCACCCTTTTTTGCACTCGAGCCAATCCCGACTGCTTCCGAGCAAAGGGAGAAGCTCGACGTGTTTGAACCTTCGTTTCCACTCACCCTTCCTCCAACACCTTCCATTATATCTCCAACATCCATGGAACCTTCCGCCACCACTTTACACCTCTCTACCACTCAGAATGGGGGGCTTTCATCAAGTACTTGTACCGAAGATGATCAAGAGCCGGGCAAGAAGGATTTGGCCATGACCACGCTATTCAAGATGCAAGAGTTTGTATGCCGGATGCCGATCCGGGTTGTTGTGCCAAGCATGGTCGAAGAGGCCAAGTTCCCATCACTGCTCACTTTGATGCCGTGTAAGTTTGTTCCCAAGGAGCGGGCAGGGCACCCCTTGTTCCAACTTTCAAATCTTGAACATTTTCTTCCATACAAGGGACGAACGCCCATCTTTATCAATATTCTTCATACGCTACAATCCTTGGGCAACACGATGCTTCCTATCCCAATTCTCCAACTCTCTCACACTATTGCTTTTCACTCTCCAAGGGAGTTGTCATTCACTATTGAAGCTTCATCATGGGCTCTTGCTTTATCCATTGGGCCAATTGGCTATACACTTTCACTGCCATGGAGGGGCGGTTATCTTGGTGCCAAAGGCCTTTCCACTATTCTACCCACCTTCCATTCAACGCCATCCACATTCTTGTCTATCACATTTTCTTCATGGGCCACTGATGTAGCGGTGAAAGCGCGTCGTTAATACGCCCGCTTATCAACGTTATATTATACCGAAATCACGCACTTAAAAAGATTTAAATTCGAGTAAAGTGGTGAAGACGGGTCGATCCACAGGGAACAAAGTTTTCTTAAATAGTATGGATACAATTTCTTTTGCTTGAAAAAGTATAATTTGACATGGTTTTAAGCTAATTACACTAATTACACATGATTAAGAAACACATGGAATGTTGACTCTGAATAACAGCAAGTTTGGAGACAACCTATCTTTAAAATTAGAAGGATTTAGACGAAATGGAAAACAGCAAAGTTGTAGAGAAAAACGAGAGGAAGAAGATTGATGAAGAACTCAAAATCAAAAGATGAAAGGAAGAAGGTGAAAAGCTTTAAAAACAGGGGTCGGATGAATAGTACCTGACAGAAAAACAGCAGCTTAGAAAATTAATTCTAGAGCTCAAACAAAGAAGAATTGGACAACGGGCAAGAAGAAGAAAACTTAGATCTACAAGTTGAGAACAACTTTCATGAAGAACTCAGAGTTATTTGAGGATTGTAAAGGCTTCAAAATGATGAAATGGTACAGGGTATCACCACGGATGAACAGTAATTACTCTAAACAGAATTAAGAAGATTAGGCTATAGATTAAGAACGAGATAGAATCAGAAAAAGTGGTGAACATAAAAAGTGTGGGGAATGTAAACAGGAACAACTTTGATGAAGAAGAAATTACAAACGGGGATCATAACAACATGAAAAAGGGCGAAGAACAGTAAGAACATGCATAAGAACACCAAGAACAAAATATAATTAACACAAGAAAACAACTAATATTGTATTAAAATCTCTCAAATCACTCATTACAAAGTGGCTAAACTCTCAAAACAATCAAAGCTCACAACTCAAAACTCAAAACAAATGGCTTTCTAAACAAAATGCTATCCTTTCCACCCTTCCTCTCCTTAATCCTTGTATATAGGGGTCTATTTATAGGATTATAGAACACCCTTGTACACCCCTTCAATGCACAAATTTGACTATACTTCCTTTATTAACATGTGGTAAGCACATTCCTAATTTTTTATAATTTTTTTCTTGCCATTTGCTTCTTCTTTCTTCCTTCTTTGGTGGCTCATTTTGTTGATTCTGCCGACATGGGTTCGGAGGGCGCGATGCGCCGGATGGAGAGAGGGCCGCGCGGCGGCGCGGTGCGCCCACCGCTAGCAGACAGAGGGGGGGCGGCGGCGGCGCGGTGCGCCCGCGGATGTGAGGAGGGGAGAGGGGGGCGGCGCTGTGCGCCCGCCCCTTCTCTTCTTCTTCCTGGTCCGTGCGAACAGAGGAGGGGGGCGCGATTTGAGGAGGGGGCGGGATCGAATCCCGCCCCCACTTCTTCACCTGCTTCCTGCGCACAAAACACACACACACATATTAATATAATATATATATATATATATAACATATATATAGCTTAATAAATCTTATAAATATGTTATAAATGTTAAAACATGTTAGAAAATTATGATTTTTTTCTTTTTATTTTATTTATTTAAAGTGAACATTTGACTCATCAATTATTTTTTTGTTATTTTTATTATTTTCTTTTCCTTTTTTTTTATTTGGTTTCTTATTCTCCTTCTCTCATCGAGGACTTGTAAAAATACATAAAAATTATCGTAAATATTTATTTAATTTCACAAATTAGGGAGTTGATTCGAACTTCAAAATAGATGTGATACATGCATATTTATTATCATTAAAGCTCAAAAGAAATGTTTATAATGGCTTTTTAATAGGTAAAAATATGCAGTTATCACACCCCCCCAACTTACTCATTGCTAGTCCCTTAGCAATGCAATTTAAGAGCACATAAAAATTTAGGACTATCAAGAGGTTTAAATTATCCAGACTTCATTTTCAATCATCTTTCATAGAGTTAACTAAGGAGCAGGATTCTGGACTAATTATCATTGACTAGCCTTATGTCAAAAATGCAGGTACATGATCAAGAATCTAATCAAAATTCAGTAGCACTTGTGCATGTGTAATGCTAACTCCACAGTGAAGATAATTGCATCCCTCATTTGCTATTCTGAATAAATGTCTTTCAATTCTGCACTCTTACTTAGAGCGTTTAGCACACTAGCTTATTGTCTGCCTTCTTTTTATTTTTATTTTTTTTTCTATTATTTTTTTTTTGTTTTTGTACACATGATGCTGCACTACCCGTCACTATTTTACACGAACCTCAACACGTCTTAGGTGAAGTAGGCCCGGTTCCACAGATTAGAGTTCCCGTTTCCTTTTTACGCGAACCTCAACACGTCTTAGGTGAAGTAGGCCCGGTTACTCAGAATCGGAGCATTTTTCATGGTGTTTATTTTTTCATGAATAATTCTTATGGCAGAAAGCTTTGTAAAAGTTCTCTTTTCAGAAAGTGCAGAATATCAGACAGTACCTAAAATAGCAGAAGACTTGTCATTCTTGTTTCATTAGCGTGCAAAGTGAGTTTCTTTGTTCTAAAGTGCATCTGAACTTTAAATAGACTCTTAAATAAGTGTTCCATGGCTAGAGGAAAGAAATTATCCATCATCCTTTTCCCAGTTCGTTCTATTCAGAATGACTTTTCAAGCAGGAATCTGGAAACTCAAAATGGGGATTTACATGACAGATTCTCATACAACAAAGCATTCTCATACAACAAAGCAGGGTAGCAAGCAAGAACTCATGGTATTTTCATGAAAAATTTTCAAAAATTTTCTCCCTCCCCCCAAACTTAAAGGGCATTGTCCCCAATGACATATGCAATAGAAAGCTTAGAGGACAAGTAAACATAAAATATGGTTGGGATGGAATGACACAACCTGGTGGGCGGGGTGACGACGGCTCCAATGCTGTGTGGCCTGGCAACTGAAACACAAACACACAAAATATCAAATCACAAAAACCGTGGGTTGCCTCCCAAAAGCGCTAAGTTTACCGTCTTCAGCCAGACGCATGAAAGTTCAAATGGAAATCATACCTGATCATGTAAGGTGATGGATTCTTTTGGTGATAACAGTTCATTCTCCAAGTAGGGTTTTAACCGTTGGCCATTAACAGTAAAAAGATGACCATTTTCTGGATTTAGAATTTGGACAGCGCCATGGTCAAAGGTCTTAATGACAGTGAATGGGCCATCCCATCTGGATTTCAACTTACCCGGGAACAAACGTAACCGTGAGTTAAAAAGCCAAACTCTTTGATTTGCATGGAAAGTTTTTCTATGAATATGCTTATCATGGAAAGCTTTAGTTTTGGCTTTGTAAATCTTGGAATTTGCGTAGGCCTCATTACGCAGTTCCTCCAGTTCATTAAGTTGTAGGGCTCTTTGAGCTCCAGCTTGAGTTAAGTCAAAATTGACTTGCTTAATTGCCCAATAAGCTCTATGTTCAAGTTCAACAGGTAAGTGGCAGGCTTTTCCAAAGAGAAGGCGAAATGGAGACATTCCAATGGGAGTTTTGAATGCAGTTCTGTAGGCCCAAAGTGCATCATCTAGTCTATCAGACCAGTCTTTCCTATCTGGCCTAACTGTCTTATGCAGAATGTTTTTAATCTCCCTATTGGAAACCTCCACCTGGCCACTGGTTTGGGGATGATAGGGGGTAGCGATTTTGTGGGTGATCCCATATTTCTTGAGCAAAGATTGGAATCGGGAGTGAGTGAAATGCGATCCCCCATCACTAATGACAGCCTTCGGACAACCAAACCTAGAGAGAATGTTCTTGCGAATAAATTTCAGGACCACCTTGTGATCATTGGTCCGAGTGGCTATAGCTTCGATCCATTTTGACACATAATCGACCGCCACCAAAATGTATTCATTTCCAAAAGATGATGGAAACGGTCCCATGAAATCTATTCCCCAAACATCAAAAATTTCAACCACTAGAATTGGATTTAGCGGCATCATATCTCTCTTAGACATATTGCCCACGGCTTGACACCTTAAACATGTTTTGGAGAATTCATATGCATCCTTGAATAAGGTGGGCCAATAGAATCCACTCTGCAAAACTTTAGCCGCAGTTTTCTTCCCCGAGAAGTGTCCCCCACAAGCTAGATTGTGACAAAAATTCAATACTGATTGTTGTTCCTCTTCGGGGACACATCGCCGAATGATGTGATCCGGACCCATGTGAAAGAGTTCCGGGTCCTCCCAAAAATAGTGTTTGACCTTTGCAAAGAAATGATCCTTTTCCTGCTTAGTCCACCCACCCGGTAGTTGGCCTATTGCCAAGAAATTGACAATATGAGCATACCAAGGGGTTGAGGTGATAGACAATAATTGCTCGTCAGGAAAGGAATCAGACATTGGAGCACTCTCAGGAATCACTATTCGGGACAAGTGATCAGCCACCACATTTTCTAACCCTTTCTTGTCTCTAATTTCCAAATCAAATTCTTGGAGCAACAAAATCCATCTAATCAGACGAGGTTTAGCCTCTTTCTTGGTAAGCAGGTACCGTAAAGCGGCGTGATCAGAATAGACAATGACTTTGGCCCCCAAAAGATATGATCGGAATTTCTCCAGGGCAAAAACAACGGCCAAAAGCTCTTTCTCGGTGGTGGTATAATTCATTTGAGCATCTGCGAGAGTGCGACTCGCATAATAAATCACCACAGGTTTCTTGTCAATCCTTTGCCCCAAGACAGCTCCAATAGCATAGTCCGAGGCATCGCACATAATTTCAAAAGGTAGTGACCAATCTGGTGTTTGAAGAATTGGAGCTTGGGTCAAGGCTGCCTTTAAGGAATGGAAAGCCTCAAGACACGACTCATCCAAGTGAAATGGAGTGTCCTTGGTTAAGAGCTTAGTGAGAGGACGAGTGATGGTAGAGAAGTTCTGAATGAACCTTCTATAAAAACCCGCGTGGCCAAGAAAAGAGCGGATTTGTTTGACAGATGAAGGAGGAGGAAGATTGGAAATTAGGTCGACCTTAGCCTTGTCTACCTCCATCCCCCTTTCAGAAATTACATGGCCTAACACAATGCCCTCTCGTACCATAAAATGACTCTTTTCCCAACTCAACACCAGGTTGGATTCAATACACCGAGCCAGCACCTTCTTTAAATTCTCCAAGCAATTATCAAATGAGTCTCCAAAAACGGAGAAGTCATCCATGAAAATCTCCAAAAATTCTCCCACCATTTCAGAGAATATGGCCATCATGCACCGCTGAAAGGTGGCAGGGGCATTGCAAAGCCCGAATGGCATTCTCCTGAAAGCAAACGTGCCATAAGGACACGTGAACGTTGTCTTCTCTTGATCTTCCGGGTAGACCGCAACTTGATTATACCCGGAGTATCCATCCAAAAAGCAGAAATATCTTTGCCCAGCCAACTTCTCCAAAATCTGATCTATAAACGGGAGAGGGAAATGATCCTTCTTTGTCATAGAATTTAATTTTCTGTAATCAATACAGACTCTCCATCCCGTTTGTATTCTCATTGGCACTTCTTCTCCTCTCTCATTTTGAATCACGGTCAGCCCAGATTTCTTTGGAACGACTTGTGTGGGGCTGACCCATTTGCTATCAGAGATGGGATATATAATCCCGGCATCCAACCACTTCACCACTTCTTGCTTAACCACCTCTTTCATGTTCGGGTTTAGCCGGCGTTGCATCTCCCTGCTCGGCTTGGCATTGTCCTCCATGTAAATGTGGTGCATACAAACATCCGGACTGATGCCCTTGAGATCGGTCACCGACCATCCCATTGCCCCCCTATGCTCCTTAAGAACATCTAAGAGTTGATATTCCTGAGCCGAAGTAAGATGAGAAGCAATAATCACGGGCAGAGTTTGGTCAGGACCCAAGTAAGCATATTTGAGAGAATCCGGCAGAGGTTTCAACTCAAGAGTAGGCGGCTGGTCCAAAGATGGAAGTGCAGGTTTGGATTGTAATGGAGGGAGTGATTCTACCCTAGACCAGGGTGAGAAAGAGAGAGACGAATCCTGAAGCATGTTTCCCTCCTCTAGGGTATCCTCGATGTCATCCGGACTTTCATCCATCACCTCCTCACAGATATCGATGATATTACACTCCTCTTCATTGTCCGGGTATTGGGACGCCTTAAACACATTTAAAGCAACCTTCTCACCTCCAAATGAGATATCCATCATTCCCGTGGCACAATTGATATTGGCCTTAGCCGTAGCTAAAAATGGACGACCCAAAATGATGGGTGTGTGTTTTAAATCATGGGTTGAGGCCATATCTAAAATGAGGAAATCCACCGGGAAATAGCACTCATGCACTTTAACAATAACATCTTCTAAAAGACCCCTTGGAGTTTTTACCGACCGATCCGCCAATTGAAGGATTATGGAAGTGGATTTCAATTCCCCTAGATCAAACTTCTCATAGATAAAGGTGGGTAAAAGATTTACACTAGCACCTAAGTCTAGCAATGCCCGATCAAAGGTGACTCCACCTATCTCACATGAAATCAAGGGGGCCCCGGGGTCCTTTAACTTTCTTGGCAAATGGTTCATAACAACGGCACTAACATCCTCAGATAAACGGACCTTTTGGGTCGCCACTTTTGACTCCCTTCTTGGAGTACAAAGCTCTTTTAAAAACTTGGCATATGCCGGCACATGCTTGATTGCATCCAAAAGTGGAATATTGATATTCACCTGTTTGAATAATTCCACTAATTCTTCCTGTTGTGCTGGCGGTTTCTTATGAGCTTTTGACTTTAGAGCATCGGGAAAAGGAGCCTTAGGCACATATTCTTGAGGTCCATCATCAATTGTTGCCTTTCCTTTATCCATTCTCTTATCTCCATTGTCCGGATTTTTCGGTGCTTTTCCAATTACGGGCTCCTCTTCCTCATCACCCTCCTCTTGGGTGTCTTGACCCGAACTACTGGTAATTCCCCCGGCCTTGTAAGGGTCGTCTAAAACCTTCCCACTCCTGAGAGAAGAGATTGCCTTAGCATTCTCAAATTGGGGACCTGGAGGATGGGGCGGTTGAGGTTGAGTAGGAAGAATAGGAACTCTTTGGGGGAAGCCCGGAGGTTGGTTCCTAGGATTAGCCATAGGTTGGCTAGGAAGCTGACCGACCTCTCTCCGAACATTTCCTGCGGCAATTTGGCCGATTTGACCTTCCAACTTAGCTATGGATTGCTGTTGCGAATAAATGAGTTGTTGGAGTCGGTCAAACTTTTCATCAAAATTTGACTGCAGAAATTGAGGAGGAGGTTGGAAGGGGACTTGATTAGATCTGTTGGATGGATAATGATGGAACTGGCCCTGAGAGTATTGAGATTGCTGATACGGGGCCTGAGAGTGCTGAAACTGAGGTTGAGAATATTGGTGGAATGGTGCATGATGTTGAGATGGAGCTTGTTGAAACGAAGATTGGTGTTGTTGTAGGTGAGGTTGAAGTGGTTGTTTTTGAAATGCGGGATTTGATTGGTTGGAAGATGAGCCTTGTTGGGATTTCCAAGAAAAATTTGGGTGATTTCTCCAGCCTGGATTGTAGGTGTTAGAGTAAGGATCATATGGAGGCTTAGAGACACCCTGAGCAGCGAATATTTGTTCTTGGATGAATGGGGGAAGTTGAGCTGCAGTGGGGCAATCGGTGACACCATGATCAGAGCTAGAACAAATAGCACAAACTTCACCATGGTTGGGAGGTGAGGATGGTTGAGGTTGAGAGACTGAAGAAGAAGAAGGTTCATGCCTAGACAGAAATTGATCTAGCTTTTGGGCGACGAGATCAACATTTTCTATCTTCTTGGCCAATAATTCCATTTTGCTCAACTTCTGAGTCAAGGCATTCATATCCATCCTATTCTCTTGCTCACCATGGCTCTTTACTTCATACAGCCCGCCCTTTTTAGCCGGCCCAATTACTCTTTCATAGGATGAAAGTGAAGCATGACTAATTGAGTTTTCACTCAACATTTCAAAAAGATCATGTGCCTCATCCTCACTCTTACTCATAAACGCTCCCCCACAAGAGGCATCCACCATTTGCCTGTAACTGTCGGTCAAGCCCTCATAAAATGCCTGAACAATTTGCCAGCGTGATAATCCATGGTGAGGGCATTTCCTTATTAAATCCTTTAACCGATCCCATGACTCGTGGATTTGTTCCCCAGAATTTTGTGTAAATCCAGTAATTGCTCTCCTCATTGTGTTGGTTCGTCCAATTGGGTAGAATTTCTTCAAAAATTCTTTTTGCATTTCAGCCCAAGTGTCAATTGACCTACCCAAGGTTCCTAACCAGTATTTGGCCTTATCCTTGAGGGAGAAGGGGAAGAGAGTCAGCCGGAGAGCATCATCAGAGAAGTTGGAGATTTTAACAGTTGAGCAAATCTGGAGGAACTCATCCAGATGTCGGTAGGGATCCTCATTTGTAAGGCCGTAAAAGGATGGCAACATTTGGATGGTGGAGGATTTTATCTCATAGTGAGCTGCTTGGTTTTGAGGTGTTTGAGTGAAAAATGAAGGTTGATATTGATCTGGAATGAAATAATCCTTCATTTGTTTGGGGGCCACTTGTTGGGTTTGATTTTGATTTTGGTCTGCCATGAGGTTAGGTTTATGGTGAATGGTGGAATGCACTAACCTCTCAATCTCGTCTATTGGTCCTAATAAAGGTGGGTGAAGGGATCGCCTACCTTGCATAAACTAGGACAAAAAGAGAAAAAAAAAACTTTTTATGATAATTTTGTTTATTTAAATTTTTTTTTTTTGATTTGATTTTTTTTTTTTTTAACTCAACCAAGATGAAAGAAGAGAAGAGAAGAGAAGAGAAGAGAAGAGAGAATGACTCTTTTGTTTTTATGTTTTTCTTTTTATGATTTTTGTTTTGTTTTGTATTTAAGCAAACACAAGCAAGTTTTCACACAAGCTTAATGACCTAGATGAGTCCTAATCTACCAATGTGGTTTCACAAAGTGATTAAAGTATAACTTAAGGTTAACCTCAATATGTCCACCAGCCAGGTAAGGGGTGGGGAAGTGGGAGGTTCCCCCTACTTTCGTAGGGACCTAATTATGCCAAACCACTGTCCCGCTTATGGCGTTTGCCGTTGACCGTCTTGCCTTAGACACCGGTTTTCATAAGAGGTTAAACTTCAATTATACAGAAATCAAAGTGTGATCCTAGGGCCAATGTTTACTGAGTTTTAATTAGGGCCTAGGTAATGCAAACATGAATGACTTTGTGATTTTTGGGCTAAGGAGAGGGTGATGAAATCCCCCACCTTATCTTATTTATGGGTGTTACCCTTAGAATGATTTAAAAATGGAATGCAACAAACAATGATCAAACAAGGGGTTTAATATGCAAATGCATGAACAATTATTTTCTAAACACAATATATCATGACATTAATGCAACTTAAATGATGAATGATCCTAAAACATGATGTGTGTAGTTGCTAGTCTTGGAATGAGAATTTTTTATTAGGTTCAAATGAAGATTTTTTTTTTTTTGTCTTTTATTAATGAAACTATCTAGCCAATTTTTTTGAAATTTTTCTAAATATAAAAGCTCATAAAGTAAAGAAAATAAACCAAATCACAAGAGAGAAGATGGATCTACTTACCTGGAGCACTCTTTTGAATTTTCTGATTTTTTTTTTTGTCATTTTCCTGTAAAAATAAAAAAAAGAGAAAGAAATTAATATACAAATAAACAAATCAATCAAAAGAATATCCAACCATTAAAAAAAATTTGTTCCCCGGCAACGGCGCCAAAAATTGATGTAGCGGTGAAAGCGCGTCGTTAATACGCCCGCTTATCAACGTTATATTATACCGAAATCACGCACTTAAAAAGATTTAAATTCGAGTAAAGTGGTGAAGACGGGTCGATCCACAGGGAACAAAGTTTTCTTAAATAGTATGGATACAATTTCTTTTGCTTGAAAAAGTATAATTTGACATGGTTTTAAGCTAATTACACTAATTACACATGATTAAGAAACACATGGAATGTTGACTCTGAATAACAGCAAGTTTGGAGACAACCTATCTTTAAAATTAGAAGGATTTAGACGAAATGGAAAACAGCAAAGTTGTAGAGAAAAACGAGAGGAAGAAGATTGATGAAGAACTCAAAATCAAAAGATGAAAGGAAGAAGGTGAAAAGCTTTAAAAACAGGGGTCGGATGAATAGTACCTGACAGAAAAACAGCAGCTTAGAAAATTAATTCTAGAGCTCAAACAAAGAAGAATTGGACAACGGGCAAGAAGAAGAAAACTTAGATCTACAAGTTGAGAACAACTTTCATGAAGAACTCAGAGTTATTTGAGGATTGTAAAGGCTTCAAAATGATGAAATGGTACAGGGTATCACCACGGATGAACAGTAATTACTCTAAACAGAATTAAGAAGATTAGGCTATAGATTAAGAACGAGATAGAATCAGAAAAAGTGGTGAACATAAAAAGTGTGGGGAATGTAAACAGGAACAACTTTGATGAAGAAAGAAATTACAAACGGGGATCATAACAACATGAAAAAGGGCGAAGAACAGTAAGAACATGCATAAGAACACCAAGAACAAAATATAATTAACACAAGAAAACAACTAATATTGTATTAAAATCTCTCAAATCACTCATTACAAAGTGGCTAAACTCTCAAAACAATCAAAGCTCACAACTCAAAACTCAAAACAAATGGCTTTCTAAACAAAATGCTATCCTTTCCACCCTTCCTCTCCTTAATCCTTGTATATAGGGGTCTATTTATAGGATTATAGAACACCCTTGTACACCCCTTCAATGCACAAATTTGACTATACTTCCTTTATTAACATGTGGTAAGCACATTCCTAATTTTTTATAATTTTTTTCTTGCCATTTGCTTCTTCTTTCTTCCTTCTTTGGTGGCTCATTTTGTTGATTCTGCCGACATGGGTTCGGAGGGCGCGATGCGCCGGATGGAGAGAGGGCCGCGCGGCGGCGCGGTGCGCCCACCGCTAGCAGACAGAGGGGGGGCGGCGGCGGCGCGGTGCGCCCGCGGATGTGAGGAGGGGAGAGGGGGGCGGCGCTGTGCGCCCGCCCCTTCTCTTCTTCTTCCTGGTCCGTGCGAACAGAGGAGGGGGGCGCGATTTGAGGAGGGGGCGGGATCGAATCCCGCCCCCACTTCTTCACCTGCTTCCTGCGCACAAAACACACACACACATATTAATATAATATATATATATATATAACATATATATAGCTTAATAAATCTTATAAATATGTTATAAATGTTAAAACATGTTAGAAAATTATGATTTTTTTCTTTTTTATTTTATTTATTTAAAGTGAACATTTGACTCATCAATTATTTTTTTGTTATTTTTATTATTTTCTTTTCCTTTTTTTTTATTTGGTTTCTTATTCTCCTTCTCTCATCGAGGACTTGTAAAAATACATAAAAATTATCGTAAATATTTATTTAATTTCACAAATTAGGGAGTTGATTCGAACTTCAAAATAGATGTGATACATGCATATTTATTATCATTAAAGCTCAAAAGAAATGTTTATAATGGCTTTTTAATAGGTAAAAATATGCAGTTATCAGCCACCCCAGGGGTAAGGAGGAGGATCTCATCCTCTCGCCCTTCATGTTCTTCATATTCTTTGCATCTCATGCATTCTGTTACATCCATGCATTCATCGCATCTATTGCATTGCATTTGCATACATTTGCACTTCTTCTTTCCCGGGTTTCCGGACCCGTATCTTCCCCGCCATCCGGAACCTCCGGATATTCCGCATTTCCCATCTTATTCATCTTCATCCTCTTCCAATTCACTCTCCCTGGGGCATCGCGTCCCCTTTCTTGCTATTACCCTGGAACCTCCAGGTATTTTATCCCTCCTCTTAGGTCATGACGCCCCTTCTGATTCCACTATTCCGGAACCTCCGGATCTTTCTCTTCTCCCCGGGCATCGCGCCCCTTTCCGTCTTCTTCCTCCGGAACCTCCGGATTTTTCTCTTCTCCTTGGGCATCGCACTCTTTTCTATCTTCCTCCTCCGGAACCTCCGGATTCTCCATCTTATTCTTTCTATCTTCTTTCGGGGCATCCCGACCCTTCTAATTCCATCCCTCCGGAACCTCCGGACCCTCAATCTTTCTTTCGATTCATCTTTCTGCTCCTCCAGGACATCACATCTTTCATTTTTTTCTTCCTTTTCCATCATCTTTTTCCCTATTTCGTCCCAGGGCATCGCGTCCCTCGAGATTCTCCTTCTCCAGATTCTGATTCCTCCTATCATGATTCTACTCCACTGCCTCCGGACCCTCCATATCCATCTCTTTCCATCTACCAATTTCTTCTTCTAATTCCTCCTGATCATGGGTCCGACCCAACTTCTTCCATGTCCACTACCTTGGGAATCTGCCCTTTCTCCAACTGTTTTCGAGGCTTTAGTCCTCACTCCTCCTTCTAATTCTCCTCTCCTTCTGTAGACTGTTCCATTTGATCAGGGTCTCTGCGCCTTAGTGAGGGAGTTCTAGCCCTCGCCTCTCTTCCTTTTCTCCTTATTCGTCTGAGTCTGGGCTGAGCACCACTCCTTCTTGTTAAGCCACTTTAAACCCTTTGCTCCCAATCCTTTTATTCGCTAAAAGAGGACTATCCCACGATGATCAACCCCACCTCTCGCGGCAATTAATTCAAGAAAGGTTGCAAGGTAACATATTGGCGTAAGTACGCATATTTATGATATCATTACCTCACTACTTCACGCATGATTTTCAAAATAAAGTGCTTCTTGACAAGATTAAAAGTGGTATTTTAGGCCTTTATCTTAGGTCATATCTTTATCTCATAAGAGTCTTTTAGGCTTACTTTTGCAGCACCTTTGGTTAATAAGAACCTCGCGCTGCGAGTCCGATGTTCTCTCCCTGCTTGTTAAGAGCAACCCTTAGTTGGGCACCGCACACACTTCACGGCGTCCTTAGCCGGCTCTTTGGTAAAAACACCGTTGCTACTTCGGCCATGCCATGAGTATACCTGAAAGTCTTCTCTCTTCTTTACTCGGCCGCGTGCAGGGGCAAGAGGTTGACGGATGAGATGACCAATCCGGGTAATCCCCAATACGAGAGGAGTCTCAAATAGGGGCAGTCTTGACCAAAGATCAATATGAGTTTTGAGTTTTCATGATACATCTCGCCAAAAGGGCTATTATGAACATCAAGTCAAAATGTTAATAAATGTAAAATTATGATTTATGGCATGTCAAGAGTGGCAAAGTCCCCGCAGGGAAAACCCTGGTCGTATGCATGTCAAGAGTCTAAAAATCAAAGGCACAAAGCCCCGGTGCAACAGACTACCTCTTTGAGGGGAAATACCTTGGAAGGAATTCAAGTCCCTATACCTCCCATCCTGCATAAAGCTTATCCTCAATTATTCTTCTCTTCTCCCTCTAAGACCGAATGTTTCTCGGGTATGGCCTTGGTAGGGGCACCGTTAATCAAGGACAGTCAGTTAAAGGGCGCCACCTTCAATGCACACCCAGCTCTGGGCAATTTTAAGCAAAAGGGGAAGGAACAAGGACCCCTAGCCAATGGTTTAAAACATCTATTGATGCTGCATTAGCAATGTCTGAGCTAAAATTTCATAAAATTTTTTTGAATATTGCCAAAAATTCCAAAAAAAATTGAATATTGTCAAAATTCCAAAAAAATTTCACATATTTCCAAAAAATCAAATATTCTTTTCAAAAACTTATAAAAATTTGCATATTTTCGAAAATCCAAAAAAAAAATTATTACATTTCTGATGGCATCCTTTTTGTAGAGGCACGCAAAATAAAGAACAAATCACAAGAAGTGCAACAAATACCAAAAGAAAAAAGAAAAAAAACTGTCTCATTCCACTATAACATGTCAAAAGAGTACAAAATGAGAGTGGATACAGCAATCTCTCTAGCTCTCCCCTCGACCCTCCTGGTCTCCCCCTCTACGAGAGCTCTCAGCCTCCTCCTGTCCTCCCTGGGAAGACCTAGGAGGAGCCATCTGTACCCGGGAAGCTGAAACCATGTCACCCTGTGCTCCCCTCTCAGCATCTTCCCTCCTCTGGTGCTCAGAGGAGGTAACTAAATAATCAATGCTCGAGTAGGCTCGAAAGTATCCCTCGCGCTGGGCCCGCTCACGCCCTCGCCGATAACGATCCTCCGCATCCTTCACACGCTGCTCGGCCATTCCCAATCTAGTGATCAACTGCACTCTCTCCAGCTCACGCTCCACTCTCTCTCTGTCTCGCTCCTCCCTCTCCCTCTGCCGCTCGCTCCTCTCCATGCCAAGAAGGGTGCGCAGCTCTACCACATCTCGGGGAAGCTCCTCCGCATCGCGCCGCCTCAGCTCTGCTTCCGCCACACGTAGCTCCTGCTCCTGCATCCAAAATCTTGGTCAATGATTAATAATTGATAATTGATAAATCTCCAAGACTAAGGTTAAAAGAACAAGATTACTTACTCTCTCCTGAAGGGAGGTCTCGGCTGCCTCTGCCCGAGCCACCGCACTAGCGAGCTGGCTCTCTAGCTCGGTGTGGTCGCAGACGGGCTGAGTAGAGGATGAAGCGCCGTGCGAAGATCGGACTGCCTCCAGCTCCTAGTGCTGAAAAGAAAGCATTACCATTAATTGAAATTAAAATCCAAATCATTCTAAATTACATGTTCTTACCAGCTCATCGACGGTATGCTGGAGATCCTCACGCTGTCGGATCGTGGAGTCGAGGAGTCCCTGTACCATGGCCAGTCTCCCCTCTATGTCGAACTGCAATAAACACATGTTAATCACATATTGCATAATTAAGAACAAATGAATTTAAAGGCATACCTATCCACGAGCGCTCTGATAAACTCGGCTGCCATATGCCTGAGAGTATGCCTGGAGGTAGGCATCATCTGAATCCGCTCCCGCAGGGACTGCTCGGCCACGCCTCTTCCAATCTACGTACTGCTCCCGGGCGCGCTACCACCAGTCATCTGTCCCCTGGAGGCCTCGGAAACGTCATCCAGGTCGTGGGTCCGTCGCCTGGGTCGAGAACTCTACCACCGCCTGATGGAGCCCTAGTGTCCTCATGATCAGCCTATGGTATAGTGGCTTGACCAGGTTGAGGGCGCGCAACCAGATCTCCCTCCCGAAGTATGGGATGGCCGCCTCCACCCAGGGCATCACCTCGGCGTCCCTCTGATAGGGAGTCCAGACCACTTGCATAGTTCAATTAATTATTGCCCTTGATCTCATTCATATAATATAATTCAATTTCAAAAATCAATCTTACCTCTATGTGGGGCATCATATCTAGCGTCTCCTGGATGTGGGTGACCTGGTCCTTCAGAGATCGACTATCTCGTGTAGGGGTCCATCGTCTGGCCAGGGGCAGTCGGTCCCCTCGATCCTCCCAAGCACGTCGGAGGGTAGGAAGATACAAATAACTCCAAACCTGAAATGAAGCTCATGTGATCAATATAAGAGGAAGTGCATAATTTAATCATTGGAGTTTAAAGGTTTAGAGAGATACCTGAAGTAGAGGGTAGAATCCCCCAAGTGAAGACTGGAGTGAAGAAATGCCGAAGCTGTCAAACAAGTGGGCAAGGATTGCCGCACCCCAAGCATACCGTCCAACCCTGTCCAGATCCTCCATTAAGGGTAGAAATCGGCAGCTCACTGCATCACCCTGAGTCGCTAGAAGCAGCTTGCCAATCAGCAGAATAAGGAACCTCCTCAGCTCCATGTCGGCCTATGTGCCAGCCTCAGTCGCGAAACTCTCTCTGGCTCCAGCCTCTAGTCTCCTCTCATGAGCCGTCAAACTCTCTCCCACCTCCCTCTGCGTGTGGAACAAGCCGAGACCCTCCTGCAAAGCAATCCTCGACACTAGCGAGGTCCGGCCAGTCCCCTCCAGCTCCAAGCCTAGCAGTCTACGCCCCATCTCCCGGTAGTCGGGGTAAGTGTAGCCCGTCACTGCTGATCCATGCACCCGCAGCCCGGTGATGCGGGTGACGTCCTCTAGAGTCGGGATCATATGACCCCAGGGGAAGAGGAAGGCCTTGCACCCTGCGTCCCATCTGGCTTTTAGAGCTCTTATCAACCCCACATCAACTCTCAGCACCTCGATCTCCAGGAACTCCCCGAAGCCCATTCGGCGGAGGCGGGCCCGTTGAAACTCCGGCAGTGCGGAGTAGACGGCCCGAACCAGTGTCCCTGAAATCAGGGCACGAACTGCACCCTCCACACCTTGCACACCATATAAATGCAAGAAGCATCAATTTGTGATCGCCAAACAAAAGAAACATCAGAAATAATTTTTGGTTTGCTGTTCTTTAACGCGCTATATCGTCATAGCGCGTTCATCAAGAACGCGCTATAAAGATATACCGCGTTAATCTTCGGAAGGTAGGGGGCGACCCCTCATTCCCCAGATCTTGTCCATGGGCTTTCTGCCCTACACTTTGATTTAAGGGGGTGCCTCCCCTTCCGTCTTCATCTCATTTAAAAGAAAAAAAGAGAAATCTCAAAGAAAAAACAAAATTAGGGCGGTTTTCTTACCAATCGGCGTTTTCGGGACGCCATGCCGCCAACGGGCTCCGCCGCTATTTCCTCGGCCGCCGGGGCACCTTCAACCTCTTCGGTTTCATCGGGGGGGATCTCCATTTCGTCCCCTTCGAGACGGGCCGAGACGGTCGCCTCCGAGTCGGCATTCTCTTCCACGGGTGGGGGCGTTTGTTGTTCCTCCATGCGTGATCTTTGACGGCCACGGGTAGCACGCCGTTTGGAGCGTCGAGGAGGCTCTTCTTCCATCGGATTAGGGCAATGGAACTTTCGGGCTGGTGAGAGGGCGAGAGAGGGAGTGGGGAGAGGGAAAGAGTGAGTTTGAAATAATAGAAAGGGGGGGCGGTTTTTTAAAAACCTGCGCGTAATGAACGCGCTATATGCATATGGCGCGACATTATCGCGCTATATGTGTATAGCGCGATAAATAAAAAGAGAGAAGGCAAATAAATAGAGAAGGGGGGACAAAAGAAAAGAAAATGCAGCTTGTGGATGAATAAAAATTTACATTCTCCTGCTTACACGTACTTGAATTTGTTCTACTTGTGCTTAACATTGTATTTCAGGAAAAGAAAAGAAGAAAAATGAAGTAGCATGCCATCAGGTAAGTATTTCCTTATCCCTTCCTTTATTGCATTACTATATGCTATTTATATTATTATATTATCTCAAGGACCGGCTGGTTCTCCGTATGTTTCGGGATTTGAGTTCCCCTCTACCAAAAACAGTGATGATCTAGAAACATGCAGTTAATCGTCGGATAGGCCGTTAGGTCAGACAAATTTGGGGACGATGGACTTCATCTTACACGTCGTGGTTGCGGATAACTCTTGACCCGAATCTGTTTGATTTAATAATATTATCCTTGAGTATCTTATATTTTTATTCTTTCTTGGCATTTGTTTTAATGATTTATTTTATTTTAGCCCTGCACGCATCATGCCTTTTTGCATTCATAAATGCCCAACTCTTCTTCCTAATTAAGGATCAATAATGCTTATGTCCTTGAACAAAGAAATTCAATTCCATTCCGAATTTGAAAGATTGCTCCTAGTTGAGCACTGGATCTCGCTGGTCGATGTGACCCATGCCTAGAATTTGCTTATCCCCGTTCAATCCAATTCAACTTATCTTCCTTCTTTTGATCCACTCATTAGCTGTGAACCGCACAATGGCGTCGATGGATCCGCCGGGCTCGCCTCTATTCCACTAATTGAGTGAAATTCATAGTTGCTACGCGCTGCGGATGCCTCTTTTTACGTAAGAGGTTGATCAGCTCCCTTTTCTTTGTTCCGTGCCTGTCATTCTAGGCAGGAGTCACCGATGCTAGCTTGATCTTGTGGTTAGCTTGGAGTTTTCTGAATTATTCCTATCATTTGTCGGTTGTGATGGTTGTCTCTGTTTTCTTGATATCCACTTATCAGTCTGCTCCACGGCATTTCCACTTCGTCTCCCCGTCACTACCACTCTGTGTTGTCTCCGTTCTACCTCCGTTTCACCTCCGTTTCACTCCCCTGCAAAGCGGATATCAAGGAGGGGCATCTGTAGACACCCAATTTTGGCCGATAAATTGAGCATTTTCTTTGTTCTCCTAGTTAATGCCCCAATTGATCCTTAGTTGGTTGATTTTCTGGGATGTCTCTCTATTCTTGACCCAACATTTAAATTCCATACCTTGGATCTCGTCTCGAGTTTGGCATTCCCGCGCTATCCGCTCTTATCGCTTTCTTGTTCATAGCGCATTGAGGATCTAATGGAAGTTATCATTTGAGTAGTTGTTATTTCTTGACATTTGATCATTATAGCATCCACTTTGGATGTTATTCTCACTCAACATTTGATTAAATGGCTGCCCAAAGGATACTTCTCTTTTTTTAAAATCATTTAATGGGCCTTTAATTATCGCGCTATATCATCATAGCGCGTTCTTCATGAATGCGCTATGGACATATAGCGCGTTACCAGGCAGATCCCTTTCCAAACCAGACTCCCTTCTTTCGACTCAGAGTCCTCATTTGGTAAGTTTCTGATCGTGTTTCTTAACCAGGAAGGTTTCTAAACCTAGTAGGAGCCTTTCCCCCTCATTAATTGGCAGGATTACCTCAATTTGAGCGGCCAAATCATCGGATTGATTTGAACTCCGACCTAGGGTTGCTTCTTGATCTTTTTCCTATAAATTGCACCCTTTGGCCGTCGTTTTCAAGGGATGCCACTCGAGATGTTGATGAGTAGGAGGAAGTTCTTCGTGCCAAGTCAATAAATCCTCGCTCCTCGCACATCCAAGGGAGTATTTAGGGGCTCTTTTCGTGTTATTCCTCTTTCTCCTTTTTCTTTCCCCAATTTATGAATTTTAATCTTTGCATAGCATTGCATATTGATTTCAAAACACTCCTTTTACGAAATACATGCATACACACACACCACACCTATCTTTTTCCCTTCCATAGGGGTTTAAAAAACCACCAAACCCCCAGGTAATCGAGCCCCCCGTTTGCATGCTTTTGATTAAGAATAGGGGTAGATTCTACTAAAATCTCGATCTAATGGGCCTTTTGTTTATTGTTTATGATTGTTTGCAGGCACTAGAAGACTAATACGTGGAGCCCTTGCACCTTGGCCGACCTTGGAGCAAGGAAGGAACGAATCCAAATAGCCCGCTTCCTGTCTGATATTGCGCTATATGTTCCTAGCGCGACCTAAAGAACGCGCTAGGACGATATAGCACGTTAATCTCCAGGCCTACGGCTGGCCCCTCATGAATTTCTGAGGTATGTAGCATGCCCCTATTTTAGTCTTTTATTATTTGGCATGTTTCTGGCCTCAGTGGCGATCATGGATCTTATTAATGCATGTTTCACCCCTCTTTTATCATCGACTTTAGTGCTTTTATCTTGCTAAATACAAATTCATCAATTTTGGGGGGTGTTCTAAACTCATGATTCACAAATTGGCGATCACGGTGGGACCCTTTGTGCTACCACGGTCGTGCTTCTAGTTGCCTGCTTGTCAATACATCAGTGTGTGTGTTTATTTGATTTTTGGGCCTTTCCCCGCTGTCGTTGATCGCGCTATGTGTCCATAGCGCTTTCTGTAGATCGCGCTGGGGACATATAGCGCGTTCATCACCTGAGGGTATTCTCAGGTACACCTTCTGTTGGGGTTCATCTCTGGTGGCATCTTGTATATTTCTTGCTGTGTACTTACATATTTTTGTTTTATTTGTCAGTTCTAGTGTAGATGTTCTTGCATAGCATGGCTTTCATCATTGCATTTGGTTTGAGAGACCTCCTCTCTCTACACTAGGATCCCGCACACCTTTCTTGGAATTGGAACAACCCTCCATTGAGCATTCCGTCTCTTTGGACTGGAAATTCCTTTTCCAAGACCTCCGTAAGTCCCCGCACCCGTGGATTCCCTCACGGACGCCGGGCAGGTTGTACCTTTGAAGACCCAGGTTTAGTTGGCCTATACATGGTGAGAGAGTGTTCCTAGTTGGCACCGGAGAAAACCACATTCGAAACTAGGATCATCCCTTGAGTGATCACACCAATTTGCATAAAATCATTAATTCACCAAGGTTCAAACAAACAAAAATCAACGGTAACCATTCCAACTTGTGTGCTTCTTTACAAATTATTTTGCTTGAACTTTGATTGCATAATGGCTTACCTTGATAAACAAAATAACATGTTTAATCTTAATGAGGATGCATAACCTAGCACATCCTATATTCCTCAATCTCAACATGCTCGTCATAATTCTCATCATATTTTCAAGGGACCATATCCTCATTCTTATGGTGTTGCCCGGCCCATGGGTAATGTCCAATCGCATGGCCCCTCGATTCAATCGCGAGCCACTACTCCTACGGGGCCGTCTCCTCCCGACGATGAGAAGGCCTCCCAGATCTTGCGTGCATTAGATCATCTCAGCCCTCCATAAATCCAAGCCCTTGAGGCCGTTGTTGAGGGTGCATCTCGTTTATCTCATCCTCCTTCCAATCCTACGCAGGTGGCCCATCACCCACTTCCCTCTTCTACTCACATTCCTACTCGGGTAGCCCATCACCCATCTCCCCCGATTCACACTTCTCCTCGGGTGGTCCAATGCCCGCCTCCTTCTATTCCTCCTCCACCACGGCCCCAAAGCCCATTTATTCCTTGCAACCCGGCCCATCCGGGTCCTTCTTTGGGTCATCCCATTAATCCCCTTCCACGGCCTTTTTATGCGGCCTCTCCTTCAAGACCATGCCAACCCTCTGCTGCTCAAATCACACCCCTCCAACGAACTCTTCTCGACAAAGTAACTTTGTTGGAGGAACAATTAAAGAGGGTTACGAGCCCACGGCCCGCTCCTCCTACTCCAGTCAATCCCCTTTATGCGGCTCTGAATGACATTACAAAGATGGAGGAAGATTGGAAGGATAGGAGGGACGACTACGGCATCGACAATGCAAACAAGCAAGAGCCGGCGGGTTTCAACGTTCAAGTGGACGCCATCCATCCTCCACCCATTCACCCAATTCACACATATGGCCCTCCACCTCCACGTACACAATACCATTACATTCCACCACCCACATACATGCCTCCACTATGGTGTCCACTTAAACCAGTTGATGAAGAACCGGCGATTGAAGAATTTGAGGCGGCATACGATGAAGCTCCTCAAGAAGCACCCCTTCCGAGTTTCCTTCGCTTCCCTCTCCCTCCACTACCACCTTATGAACCCCTTGCTCAGGACGAAGCCACAGTCCCCGATCCAACCCCCATTTATGAGACCCCTCGGTGTTACGATGATGGGTCGACATTCCAATCACCCACACCGCCACACCATGAGTCACATTCTATCCCTAACACCGCTCGCCCCATTCGGCATTTTCAACGCACTAAACCTTCACCTCCCATAACCACACTAGTAGCCTCCATTCCACCAGTCTCCGCCGAGCCTTCTATTACTCCTCCCCTTTGTCTGCCACCTCAGCCGTCCACTATGCCTATAACCCCTATTCCACTACTTAACCCTTCACCCTTACCCATGGCTAGTCCTGAGCAAGATCCACCCTTTTTTGCACTCGAGCCAATCCCGACTGCTTCCGAGCAAAGGGAGAAGCTCGACGTGTTTGAACCTTTGTTTCCACTCACCCTTCCTCCAACACCTTCCATTATATCTCCAACATCCATGGAACCTTCCGCCTCCACTTCACACCTCTCTACCACTCAGAATGGGGGGCTTTCATCAAGTACTTGTGCCGAAGATGATCAAGAGCCGGGCAAGAAGGATTTAGCCATGACCACGCTATTCAAGATGTAAGAGTTTGTATGCCGGATGCCGATCCGGGTTGTTGTGCCATGCATGGTCGAAGAGGCCAAGTTCCCATCACTGCTCACTTTGATGCCATGTAAGTTTGTGCCCAAGGAGCGGGCAGGGCACCCCTTGTTCCAACTTTCAAATCTTGAACCTTTTCTTCCATACAAGGGACGAACACCCATCTTGATCAATATTCTTCATACGCTACAATCCTTGGGCAACACGATGCTTCATATCCCAATTCTCCAACTCTCTCACACTATTGCTTTTCACTCTCCAAGGGAGTTGTCATTCACTATTGAAGCTTCATCATGGGCTCTTGCTTTATCCATTGGGCCAATTGGCTATACACTTTCACTGCCATGGAGGGGCGGTTATCTTGGTGCCAAAGGCCTTTCCACTATTCTACCCACCTTCCATTCAACGCCATCCACATTCTTGTCTATCACATTTTCTTCATGGGCCACCCCAGGGGTAAGGAGGAGGATCTCATCCTCTCGCCCTTCATGTTCTTCATATTCTTTGCATCTCATGCATTCTGTTACATCCATGCATTCATCGCATCTGTTGCATTGCATTTGCATACATTTGCACTTCTTCTTTCCCGGGTTTCCAGACCCGTATCTTCCCCGCCATCCGGAACCTCCGGATATTCTGCATTTCCCAACTTATTCATCTTCATCCTCTTCCAATTCACTCTCCCTGGGGCATCGCGTCCCCTTTCCTGCTATTTCCCTGGAACCTCCAGGTATTTTATCCCTCCTCTTAGGGCATGACACCCCTTCTGATTCCACTATTTCGGAACCTCCGGATCTTTCTCTTCTCCCCGGGCATCGCGCCCCTTTCCGTCTTCTTCCTCCAGAACCTCCGGATTTTTCTCTTCTCCTTGGGCATCGCGCTCTTTTCTATCTTCCTCCTCCGGAACCTCCGGATTCTCCATCTTATTCTTTCTATCTTCTTTCGGGGCATCCCGACCCTTCTAATTCCATCCCTCCGGAACCTCCGGACCCTCAATCTTTCTTTCGATTCATCTTTCTGCTCCTCCAGGACATCACATCTTTCATTTTTTTCTTCCTTTTTCATCATCTTTTTCCCTATTTCTTCCTAGGGCATCGCGTCCCTCGAGATTCTCCTTCTCCAGATTCTGATTCCTCCTATCATGATTCTACTCCACTGCCTCCGGACCCTCCAGATCTGTCTCTTTCCATCTACCAATTTCTTTTTCTAATTCCTCCTGATCATGGGTTCGACCCAACTTCTTCCATGTCCACTACCTTGGGAATCTGCCCTTTCTCCCACTGTTTCCGAGGCTTTAGTCCTCACTCCTCCTTCTAATTCTCCTCTCCTTCTGTAGACTGTTCCATGTGATCAGGGTCTCCGCACCTTAGTGAGGGAGTTCTAGCCCTCGCCTCTCTTCCTTTTCTCCTTATTTGTCTGAGTCTAGGCTGAGCACCACTCCTTCTTGTTAAGCCACTTTAAATCCTTTGCTCCCAATCCTTTTATTCGCTAAAAGAGGACTATCCCACGATGATCAACCTTGCCTCTCGCGGCAATTAGTTCAAGAAAGGTTGCAAGGTAACATATTGGCATAAGTACGCATATTTATGATATCATTACCTCACTACTTCATGCATGATTTTCAAAATAAAGTGCTTCTTGACAAGATTAAAAGTGGTGTTTTAGGCCTTTATCTTAGGTCGTATCTTTATCTCATAAGAGTCTTTTAGGCTTGCTTTTGCAGCACCTTTGGTTAATAAGAACCTCGCGCTGCGAGTCCGATGTTCTCTCCCTGCTTGTTAAGAGCAACCCTTAGCTGGGCACCGCACACACTTCACGGCGTCCTTAGCCGGCTCTTTGGTAAAAACACCGTTGCTACTTCGGCCATGCCATGAGTATACCTGAAAGTCTTCTCTCTTCTTTACTCGGCCGCGTGCAGGGGCAAGAGGTTGACGGATGAGATGACCAATCCGGATAATCCCCAATACGAGAGGAGTCTCAAATAGGGGCAGTCTTGACCCAAGATCAATATGAGTTTTGAGTTTTCATGATACATCTCGCCAAGAGGGCTATTATGAACATCAAGTCAAAATGTTAATAAATGCAAAATTATGATTTATGGCATGTCAAGAGTGGCAAAGTCCCCGCAGGGAAAACCCTGGTCGTATGCATGTCAAGAGTCCAAAAATCAAAGGCACAAAGCCCCGGTGCAACAGACTACCTCTTTGAGGGGAAATACCTTGGAAGGAATTCAAGTCACAATACCTTCCATCCTGCATAAAGCTTATCCTCAATTATTCTTCTCTTCTCCCTCTAAGACCGAATGTTTCTCGGGTATGGCCTTGGTAGGGGCACCGTTAATCAAGGACAGTCAGTTAAAGGGCGCCACCTTCAATGCACACCCAGCTCTGGGCAGTTTTAAGCAAAAGGGGAAGGAACAAGGACCCCTAGCCAATGGTTTAAAACATCTATTGATGCTGCATTAGCAATGTCTGAGCTAAAATTTCATAAAATTTTTTTGAATATTGCCAAAAATTCCAAAAAAAATTGAATATTGTCAAAATTCCAAAAAAATTTCACATATTTCCAAAAAATCAAATATTCTTTTCAAAAACTTATAAAAATTTGCATATTTTCGAAAATCCAAAAAAAAAATTATTACATTTCTGATGGCATCCTTTTTGTAGAGGCACGCAAAATAAAGAACAAATCACAAGAAGTGCAACAAATACCAAAAGAAAAAAGAAAAAAAATTGTCTCATTCCACTATAACATGTCAAAAGAGTACAAAATGAGAGTGGATACAGCAATCTCTTTAGCTCTCCCCTCGACCCTCCTGGTCTCCCCCTCTAAGAGAGCTCTCAGCCTCCTCCTGTCCTCCCCGGGAAGACCTAGGAGGAGCCATCTGTACTCGGGAAGCTGAAACCCTGTCCAGATCCTCCAGTAAGGGTAGAAATCGGCAGCTCACTGCATCACCCTGAGTCGCTAGAAGCAGCTTGCCAATCAGCAGAATAAGGAACCTCCTCAGCTCCATGTCTGCCTGTGGGCCTACCTCAGTCGTGAAACTCTCTCTGGCCCCAGCCTCTAACCTCTTCTCATGAGCTGTCAAGGTCTCCCCCATCTCCCTCTGTGTATGGAACAGGCCGAGACTCTCCTGCAAGATGATCCTCGACACTAGCGAGGTCCGGCCAGTCCCCTCCAGCTCCAAGCCTAGCAGTCTACGCGCCATCTCCCGGTAGTCGGGGTAAGTGTAGCCCGTCACTACTGATCCATGCACCCACAGCCCGGTGATGCGGGTGACGTCCTCTAGAGTCGGGATCATATGACCCCAGGGGAAGAGGAAGGCCTTGCACCCTGCGTCCCATCTGGCTTTCAGAGCTCTTATCAACCCCATATCAACTCTCAGCACCTCGATCTCCAGGAACTCCCCGAAGCCCGTTCGGCGGAGGCGGGCCCGTTGAAACTCCGACAGTGCGGAGTAGACGGCCCGAACCAGTGTCCATGAAATCCGGGCACGAACTGCACCCTCCACACCCTGCACAGCATATAAAAGCAAGAAGCATCAATTTGTGATCGCCAAACAAAAGAAACATCAGAAAAAAAATTTGGTTTGCTATTCTTTAACGCGCTATATCGTCATAGCGCGTTCATCGAGAACGCGCTATGAAGATATAGCGCGTTAATCTTCGGAAGGTAGGGGGCGACCCCTCATTCCCCAGATCTTATCCATGGGCTTTCTGCCTTACACTTTGATTTAAGGGGGTGCCTCCCCTTCCGTTTTCATCTCATTTGAAAGGAAAAAAGAGAAATCTCAAAGAAAAAATAAGATTAGGGCGGTTTTCTTACCAATCGGCGTTTTCGGGCCGCCACGCCGCCAACGGGCTCCGCCGCTATTTCCTCGGCCGCCGGGGCACATTCAACCTCTTCGGTTTCGTCGGGGGGGATCTCCATTTCGTCCCCTTCGAGACGGGCCGAGACGGTCGCCTCCGAGTCGGCATTCTCTTCCACGGGTGGGGGCTTTTGTTGTTCCTCCGTGCGTGATCTTTGACGGCCACGGGTAGCGTGCCGTTTGGAGCGTCGAGGAGGCTCTTCTTCCATTGGATTAGGGCAATGGAACTTTCGGGCTGGTGAGAGGGCGAGAGAGGAAGTGGGGAGAGGGAAAGAGTGAGTTTGAAATAATAGAAAGGGGGGGGCGGTTTTTTAAAAACCTGCGCGTAATGAACGCGCTATATGCATATAGCGTGACATTATCGCGCTATATGTGTATAGCGCGATAAATAAAAAGAGAGAAGGAAAATAAATAGAGAAGGGGGACAAAAGAAAAGAAAATGCAGCTTGTGGATGAATAAAAATTTGCATTCTCCTGCTTACACGTACTTGAATTTGTTCTACTTGTGCTTAACATTGTATTTCAGGAAAAGAAAAGAAGAAAAATGAAGTAGCACGCCATCAGGTAAGTATTTCCTTATCCCTTCCTTTATTGCATTACTATATGCTATTTATATTATTATATTATCTCAAGGACCGGCTGGTTCTCCGTATGTTTCGGGATTTGAGTTCCCCTCTACCAAAAATAGTGATGATCTAGAAACATGCAGTTAATCGTCGGATAGGCCATTAAGTCAGACAAATTTGGGGACGATGGACTTCATCTTGCACGTCGTGGTTGCGGATAACTCTTGACCCGAATCTGTTTGATTTAATAATATTATCCTTGAGTATCTTATATTTTTATTCTTTCTTGGCATTTGTTTTAATGATTTCTTTTATTTTAGCCCTGCACGCATCATGCCTTTTTGCATTCATAAATGCCCAACTCTTCTTCCTAATTAATGATCAATAATGCTTATGTCCTTGAATAAAGAAATTCAATTCTATTCTGAATTTGAAAGATTGCTCCTAGTTGAGCACTGGATCTCGCTGGTCGATGTGACCCTTGCCTAGAATTTGCTTATCCCCGTTCAATCCAATTCAACTTATCTTCCTTCTTTTGATCCACTCATTAGCTGTGAACCGCACAATGGCGTCGATGGATCCGCCGGGCTCGCCTCTATTCCACTAATTGAGTGAAATTCGTAGTTGCTACGCGCTGCGGATGCCTCTTTTTATGTAAGAGGTTGATCAGCTCCCTTTTCTTTGTTCCGTGCCTATCATTCTAGGCAGGAGTCACCGATGCTAGCTTGATCTTGTGGTTAGCTTGGAGTTTTCTGGATTATTCCTATCATTTGTCGGTTGTGATGGGTGTCTCTTTTTCCTTGATATCCACTTATCAGTCCGCTCCACGGCATTTCCACTTCGTCTCCCCGTCACTACCACTCTGTGTCGTCTCCGTTTTGCCTTCATTTCACCTCCGTTTCACTCCCCTGTAAAGCGGATATCAACGAGGGGCATCTGTAGACACCCAATTTTGGCCGATAAATTGAGCATTTTCTTTGTTCTCCTAGTTAATGCCCCAATTGATCCTTAGTTGGTTGATTTTCTGGGATGTCTCTCTATTCTTGACCCAACATTTAAATTCCATACCTTGGATCTCGTGTCGAGTTTGGCATTCCCGCGCTATCCGCTCTTATCGCTTTCTTGTTCATAGCGCATTGAGGATCTAATTGAAGTTATCATTTGAGCAGTTGTTATTTCTTGACATTTGATCATTATAGCATCCACTTTGGATGTTATTCTCACTCAACATTTGATTAAATGGCTGCCCAAAGGATACTTCTCTTTTTTTTAAATCATTTAATGGGCCTTTAATTATCGCGCTATATCGTCATAGCGCGTTCTTCATGAACGCGCTATGGACATATAGCGCGTTACCAGGCAGATCCCTTTCCAAACCGCACTCCCTTCTTTCGACTCAGAGTCCTCATTTGGTAAGTTTCTGATCGTGTTTCTTATCCAGGAAGGTTTCTAAACCTAGTAGGAGCCTTTCCCCCTCATTAATTGGCAGGATTACCTCAATTTGAGCGGCCAAATCATCGGATTGATTTGAACTCCGACCTAGGGTTGCTTCTTGATCTTTTTCCTATAAATTGCACCCTTTGGCCGTCGTTTTCAAGGGATGCCACTCGAGATGTTGATGAGTAGGAGGAAGTTCTTCGTGCCAAGTCAATAAATCCTCGCTCCTCGCACATCCAAGGGAGTATTTAGGGGCTCTTTTCGTGTTATTCCTCTTTCTCCTTTTTCTTTCCCCAATTTACGAATTTTAATCTTTGCATAGCATTGCATATTGATTTTAAAACGCTCCTTTTACGAAATACATGCATACACACACACCACACCTATCTTTTGCCCTTCCATAGGGGTTTAAAAAACCACCAAACCCCCATGTAATCGAGCCCCCCGTTTGCATGCTTTTGATTAAGAATAGGGGTAGATTCTACTAAAATCTCGATCTAATGGGCCTTTTGTTTGTTGTTTATGATTGTTTGCAGGCACTAGAAGACTAATACGTGGAGCCCTTGCACCTTGGCCGGCCTTGGAGCAAGGAAGGAACGAATCCAAATTGCCCGCTTCCTGTCTGATATTGCGCTATATGTTCCTAGCGCGACCTGAAGAACGCGCTAGGACGATATAGCGCGTTAATGTCCAGGCCTACGGCTGGCCCCTCATGAATTTCTGAGGTATGTAGCATGCCCCTATTTTAGTCTTTCATTATTTGGCATGTTTCTGGCCTCAGTGGCGATCACGGATCTTATTAATGCATGTTTCACCCCTCTTTTATCATCGACTTTAGCGCTTTTATCTTGCTAAATTATCTTTCTAAATACAAATTCATCAATTTTGGGGGGTGTTCTAAACTCATGATTCATAAATTGGCGATCACGGTGGGACCCTTTGTACTACCACCGTCGTGCTTCTAGTTGCCTGCTTGTCAATACATCAGTGTGTGTGTTTATTTGATTTTTGGGCCTTTCCCCACTGTCGTTGATCGCGCTATGTGTCCATAGCGCTTTCTGTAGATCGCGCTGGGGACAAATAGCGCGTTCATCACCTGAGGGTATTCTCAGGTACACCTTCTGTTGGGGTTCATCTCTGGTGGCATCTTGTATATTTCTTGCTGTGTACTTACATATTTTTGTTTTATTTGTCAGTTCTAGTGTAGATGTTCTTGCATAGCATGGCATTCATCTTTGCATTTGGTTTGAGAGACCTCCTCTCTCTACACTAGGATCCCGCACACCTTTCTTGGAATTGGAACAACCCTCCATTGAGCATTTCGTCTCTTTGGATCGGAAATTCTTTTTCCAAGACCTCCGTAAATCCCTGCACCCGTGGATTCCCTCACGGACGCCGGGCAAGTTGTACCTTTGAAGACCCGGGTTTAGTTGACCTATACATGGTGAGAGAGTGTTCCTAGTTGGCACCGGAGAAAACCACATTCGAAACTAGGATCATCCCTTGAGTGATCACACCAATTTGCATAAAATCATTAATTCACCAAGGTTCAAACAAACAAAAATCAACAGTAACCATTCCAACTTGTGTGCTTCTTTGCAAATTATTTTGCTTGAACTTTGATTGCATAATGGCTTACCTTGATAAACAAAATAACATGTTTAATCTTAATGAGGATGCACAACCTAGCACATCCTATATTCCTCAATCTCAACATGCTCGTCATAATTCTCATCATATTTTCAAGGGACCATATCCTCATTCTTATGGTGTTGCCCGGCCCATGGGTAATGTCCAATCTCATGGCCCCTCGATTTAATCGCGAGCCACTACTCCTACGGGGCCGTCACCTCCCGACGATGAGAAGGTCTCCCAGATCTTGCGTGCATTAGATCATCTCACCCCTCAACAAATCCAAGCCCTTGAGGCCGTTGTTGAGGGTGCATCTCGTTCATCTCATCCTCCTTCCAATCCTACGCATGTGGCCCATCACCCACTTCCCTCTTCTACTCACATTCCTACTCGGGTAGCCCATCACCCATCTCCCCCGATTCACACTTCTCCTCGGGTGGTCCAATGCCCGCCTCCTTCTATTCCTCCTCCACCACGGCCCCAAAGCCCATTTATTCCTTGCAACCCGGCCCATCCGGGTCCTTCTTTGGGTCATCCCATTAATCCCCTTCCACGGCCTTTTTATGCGGCCCCTCCTTCAAGGCCATGCCAACCCTCTGTTGCTCAAATCACACCCCTCCAACGAACTCTTCTCGACAAAGTAACTTTGTTGGAGGAACAATTAAAGAGGGTTACGAGCCCACGGCCCGCTCCTCCTACTCCAGTCAATCCCCTTTATGCGGCTCTGAATGACATTACAAAGATGGAGGAAGATTGGAAGGATAGGAGGGACGACTACGGCATCGACAATGCAAACAAGCAAGAGCCGGCGGGTTTCAACGTTCAAGTGGATGCCATCCATCCTCCACCCATTCACCCAATTCACACATATGGCCCTCCACCACCACGTACACAATACCATTACATTCCACCACCCACATACATGCCTCCACTATGGTGTCCACTTAAACCAGCTGATGAAGAACCGGCGATTGAGGAATTTGAGGCGGCATACGATGAAGTTCCTCAAGAAGCACCCCTTCCGAGTTTCCTTCGCTTCCCTCTCCCTCCACTACCACCTGATGAACCCCTTGCTCAGGACGAAGCCACAGTCCCTGATCCAACCCCCATTTATGAGACCCCTTGGTGTTACGATGATGGGTCGACATTCCAATCACCCACACCGCCACACCATGAGTCACATTCTATCCCTAACACCGCTCGCCCCATTCGGCATTTTCAACGCACTAAACCTTCACCTCCCATAACAACACTAGTAGCCTCCATTCCACCGGTCTCCGCCGAGCCTTCTATTACTCCTCCCCTTTGTCCGCCACCTCAGCCGTCCACTATGCCTATAACCCCTATTCCACTACTTAACTCTTCACCCTTACCCGTGGCTAGTCCTGAGCAAGATCCACCCTTTTTTGCACTCGAGCCAATCCCGACTGCTTCCGAGCAAAGGGAGAAGCTCGACGTGTTTGAACCTTCGTTTCCACTCACCCTTCCTCCAACACCTTCCATTATATCTCCAACATCCATGGAACCTTCCGCCTCCACTTCACACCTCTCTACCACTCAGAATGGGGGGCTTTCATCAAGTACTTGTGCCGAAGATGATCAAGAGTCGGGCAAGAAGGATTTGGCCATAACCACGCTATTCAAGATGCAAGAGTTTGTATGTCGGATGTCGATCCGGGTTGTTGTGCCAAGCATGATCGAAGAGGCCAAGTTCCCATCACTGCTCACTTTGATGCCGTGTAAGTTTGTGCCCAAGGAGCGGGCAGGGCACCCCTTGTTCCAACTTTTAAATCTTGAACCTTTTCTTCCATACAAGGGACGAACACCCATCTTGATCAATATTCTTCATACGCTACAATCCTTGGGTAACACGATGCTTCCTATCCCAATTCTCCAACTCTCTCACACTATTGCTTTTCACTCTCCAAGGGAGTTGTCATTCACTATTGAAGCTTCATCATGGGCTCTTACTTTATCCATTGGGCCAATTGGCTATACACTTTCACTGCCATGGAGGGGCGGTTATCTTGGTGCCAAAGGGCTTTCCACTATTCTACCCACCTTCCATTCAACGCCATCCACATTCTTGTCTATCACATTTTCTTCATGGGCCACCCCATGGGTAAGGAGGAGGATCTCATCCTCTCGCCCTTCATGTTCTTCATATTCTTTGCATCTCATGTATTCTGTTACATCCATGCATACATCGCATCTGTTGCATTGCATTTGCATACATTTGCACTTCTTCTTTCCCGGGTTTCCAGACCCGTATCTTCCCCGTCATCCGGAACCTCCGGATATTCCGCATTTCCCATCTTATTCATCTTCATCTTCTTCCAATTCACTCTCCCTGGGACATCGCGTCCCCTTTCCTGCTATTTCCCTGGAACATCCAGGTATTTTATCCCTCCTCTTAGGGCATGACGCCCCTTCTGATTCCACTATTCCGGAACCTCCAGATCTTTCTCTTCTCCCCGGGCATCGCGCCCCTTTCCGTCTTCTTCCTCCAGAACCTCCGGATTTTTCTCTTCTCCTTGGGCATCACGCTCTTTTCTATCTTCCTCCTCCGGAACCTCCGGATTCTCCATCTTATTCTTTCTATCTTCTTTCGAGGCATCCCGACCCTTCTAATTCCATCCCTCCGGAACCTCCGGACCCTCAATCTTTCTTTCGATTCATCTTTCTGCTCCTCCAGGACATCACATCTTTCATTTTTTTATTCCTTTTCCATCATCTTTTTCCCTATTTCTTCCCAAGGCATCGCGTCCCTCGAGATTCTCCTTCTCCAGATTCTGATTCCTCCTATCATGATTCTACTCCACTGCCTCCGGACCCTCCAGACCCGTCTCTTTCCATCTACCAATTTCCCCTTCTAATTCCTCCTGATCATGGGTCCGACCCAACTTCTTCCATGTCCACTACCTTGGGAATCTGCCCTTTCTCCCACTATTTCCGAGGCTTTAGTCCTCACTCCTCCTTCTAATTCTCCTCTCCTTCTGTAGACTATTCCATGTGATCAGGGTCTCCGCGCCTTAGTGAGGAAGTTCTAGCCCTCACCTCTCTTCCTTTTCTCCTTATTCGTCTGAGTCTAGGCTGAGCACCACTCCTTCTTGTTAAGCCACTTTAAACACTTTGCTCCCAATCCTTTTATTCGCTAAAAGAGGACTATCCCACGATGATCAACCCCGCCTCTCGCGGCAATTAATTCAAGTAAAGTTGCAATGTAACATATTGGCGTAAGTACGCATATTTATGATATCATTACCTCACTACTTCACGCATGATTTTCAAAATAAAGTGCTTCTTGACAAGATTAAAAGTGGTGTTTTAGGCCTTTATCTTAGGTCGTATCTTTATCTCATAAAAGAGTCTTTTAGGCTTGCTTTTGCAGCACCTTTGGTTAATAAGAACCTCGCGCTGCGAGTCCGATGTTCTCTCCCTGCTTGTTAAGAGCAACCCTTAGCTGGGCACCGCACACACTTTACGGCGTCCTTAGCCGGCTCTTTGGTAAAAACACCGTTGCTACTTCGGCCATGCCATGAGTATACCTGAAAGTCTTCTCTCTTCTTTACTCGGATGCGTGCAGGGGCAAGAGGTTGACGGATGAGATGACCAATCCGGGTAATCCCCAATAAGAGAGGAGCCTCAAATAGGGGCAGTCTTGACCCAAGATCAATATGAGTTTTGAGTTTTCATGATACATCTCGCCAAAAGGGCTATTATGAACATCAAGTCAAAATGTTAATAAATGTAAAATTATGATTTATGGCATGTCAAGAGTGGCAAAGTCCCCGCAAGGAAAACCCTGGTCGTATGCATGTCAAGGGTCTAAAAATCAAAGGCACAAAGCCCCGACGCAACAGACTACCTCTTTGAGGGGAAATACCTTGGAAGGAATTCAAGTCCCAATACCTCCCATCCTGCATAAAGTTTATTCTCAATTATTCTTCTCTTCTCCCTCTAAGACCGAATGTTTCTCGGGTATGGTCTTGGTAGGGGCACCGTTAATCAAGGACAGTCAGTTAAAGGGCGCCACCTTCAATGCACACCCAGCTCTGGGCAGTTTTAAGCAAAAGGGGAAGGAACAAGGACCCCTAGCCAATGGTTTAAAACATCTATTGATGCTGCATTAGCAATGTCTGAGCTAAAATTTCATAAAATTTTTTTGAATATTGCCAAAAATTCCAAAAAAAATTGAATATTGTCAAAATTCCAAAAAATAATTCATATATTTCCAAAAATTCAAATATTCTTTTCAAAAACTTATAAAAATTTGCATATTTTCGAAAATCCAAAAAAAAAATTATTACATTTCTGATGGCATCCTTTTTGTAGAGGCACGCAAAATAAAGAACAAATCACAAGAAGTGCAACCAATACCAAAAGAAAAAAGAAAAAAAAACTGTCTCATTCCACTATAACATGTCAAAAGAGTACAAAATGAGAGTGGATACAGCAATCTCTCTAGCTCTCCCCTCGACCCTCCTGGTCTCCCCCTCTACGAGAGCTCTCAACCTCCTCCTGTCCTCCCCGGGAAGACCTAGGAGGAGCCATCTATACCCGGGAAGCTGAAACCCTGTCCAGATCCTCCAGTAAGGGTAGAAATCGGCAGCTCACTGCATCACCCTGAGTCGCTAGAAGCAGCTTGCCAATCAGCAGAAAAAGGAACCTCCTCAGCTCCATGTCTGCCTGTGGGCCTGCCTCAGTCGTGAAACTCTCTCTGGCCCCAGCCTCTAACCTCTTCTCATTAGCTGTCAAGGTCTCCCCCACCTCCCTCTGTGTGTGGAACAGGCCGAGACTCTCCTGCAAGACGATCCTCGACACTAGCGAGGTCCGGCCAGTCCCCTCCAGCTCCAAGCCTAGCAGTCTACGCGCCATCTCCCGGTAGTTGGGGTAAGTGTAGCCCGTCACTACTGATCCATGCACCCGCAGCCCGGTGATGCGGGTGACGTCCTCTAGAGTCGGGATCATATGACCCCAGGGGAAGAGGAAGGCCTTGCACCCTGTGTCCCATCTGGCTTTCAGAGCTCTTATCAACCCCACATCAACTCTCAGCACCTCGATCTCCAGGAACTCCCCGAAGCCCATTCGGCGGAGGCGGGCCCGTTGAAACTCTGGCAGTGCGGAGTAGACGGCCCGAACCAGTGTCCATGAAATCCGGGCACGAACTGCACCCTCCACACCCTGCACAGCATATAAAAGCAAGAAGCATCAATTTGTGATCGCCAAACAAAAGAAACATCAGAAAAAAATTTTGGTTTGCTGTTCTTTAACGCGCTATATCGTCATAGCGCGTTCATCAAGAACGCGCTATGAAGATATAGCGCGTTAATCATCGGAAGGTAGGGGGCGACCCCTCATTCCCCAGATCTTGTCCATGGGCTTTCTGCCCTACACTTTGATTTAAGGGGGTGCCTCCCCTTCCGTTTTCATCTCATTTGAAAGGAAAAAAGAGAAATCTCAAAGAAAAAACAAGATTAGGGCGGTTTTCTTACCAATCGGCGTTTTTGGGCCGCCACGCCGCCAACGGGCTCTGCCGCTATTTCCTCGGCCGCCGGGGCACCTTCAACCTCTTCGGTTTCGTCGAGGGGATCTCCATTTCGTCCCCTTCGAGACGGGCCGAGACGGTCGCCTCCGAGTCGGCATTCTCTTCCACGGGTGGGGGCGTTTGTTGTTCCTCCATGCGTCATTTTGACAGCCACAGGTAGCGCGCCGTTTGGAGCGTCGAGGAGGCTCTTCTTCCATCGGATTAGGGCAATAGAACTTTCGGGCTGGTGAGAGGGCGAGAGAGGGAGTGGGGAGAGGGAAAGAGTGAGTTTGAAATAATAGAAAGGGGGGGCGGTTTTTTTAAAAACCTACGCGTAATGAACGCGCTATATGCATATAGCGCGACATTATCGCGCTATATGTGTATAGCGCGATAAATAAAAAGAGAGAAGGAAAATAAATAGAGAAGGGGGGAGAAAATAAAAGAAAATGCAGCTTGTGGATGAATAAAAATTTGCATTCTCCTGCTTACACGTACTTGAATTTGTTCTACTTGTGCTTAACATTGTATTTCAGGAAAAGAAAAGAAGAAAAATGAAGTAGTACGCCATCAGGTAAGTATTTCCTTATCCCTTCCTTTATTGCATTACTATATGCTATTTATATTATTATATTATCTCAAGGACCGGCTGGTTCTCCGTATGTTTCGGGATTTGAGTTCCCCTCTACCAAAAACAGTGATGATCTAGAAACATGCAGTTAATCGTCGGATAGGCCGTTAGGTCAGACAAATTTGGGGACGATGGACTTCATCTTACACGTCGTGGTTGCGGATAACTCTTGACCCGAATCTGTTTGATTTAATAATATTATCCTTGAGTATCTTATATTTTTATTCTTTCTTGGCATTTGTTTTAATGATTTCTTTTATTTTAGCCCTGCACGCATCATGCCTTTTTGCATTCATAAATGCCCAACTCTTCTTCCTAATTAAGGATCAATAATGCTTATGTCCTTGAACAAAGAAATTCAATTCCATTCCGAATTTGAAAGATTGCTCCTAGTTGAGCACTGGATCTCGCTGGTCGATGTGACCCTTGCCTAGAATTTGCTTATCCCTTTTCAATCCAATTCAACTTATCTTCCTTCTTTTGATCCACTCATTAGCTGTGAACCGCACAATGGCGTCGATGGATCCGCCGGGCTCGCGTCTATTCCACTAATTGAGTGAAATTCGTAGTTGCTACGCGCTGCGGATGCCTCTTTTTGCGTAAGAGGTTGATCAGCTCCCTTTTCTTTGTTCCGTGCCTGTCATTCTAGGCAGTAGTCACCGATGCTAGCTTGATCTTGTGGTTAGCTTGGAGTTTTCTGGATTATTCCTATCATTTGTCGGTTGTGATGGTTGTCTCTTTTTCCTTGATATCCACTTATCAGTCCGCTCCACGGCATTTCCACTTCGTCTCCCCGTCACTACCACTCTGTGTCGTCTCCGTTTTGCCTCCGTTTCACCTCCGTTTCACTCCCCTACAAAGCGGATATCAACGAGGGGCATCTGTAGACACCCAATTTTGGCCGATAAATTGAGCATTTTCTTTGTTCTCCTAGTTAATGCCCCAATTGATCCTTAGTTGGTTGATTTTCTGGGATGTCTCTCTATTCTTGACCCAACATTTAAATTCCATACCTTGGATCTCGTGTCGAGTTTGGCATTCCCGCGCTATCCGCTCTTATCGCTTTCTTGTTCATAGCGCATTGAGGATCTAATTGAAGTTATCATTTGAGCAGTTGTTATTTCTTGACATTTGATCATTATAGCATCCACTTTGGATGTTATTCTCACTCAACATTTGATTAAATGGCTGCCCAAAGGATACTTCTCTTTTTTTTAAATCATTTAAGGGGCCTTTAATTATCGCGCTATATCGTCATAGCGCATTCTTCATGAACGCGCTATGGACATATAGCGCGTTACCAGGCAGATCCCTTTCCAAACCGGACTCCCTTCTTTCGACTCAGAGTCCTCATTTGGTAAGTTTCTGATCGTGTTTCTTAACCAGGAAGGTTTCTAAACCTAGTAGGAGCCTTTCCCCCCTCATTAATTGGCAGGATTACCTCAATTTGAGCGGCCAAATCATCGGATTGATTTGAACTCCGACCTAAGGTTGCTTCTTGATCTTTTTCCTATAAATTGCACCCTTTGGCCGTCGTTTTCAAGGGATGCCACTCGAGATGTTGATGAGTAGGAGGAAGTTCTTCGTGCCAAGTCAATAAATCCTCGCTCCTCGCACATCCAAGGGAGTATTTAGGGGCTCTTTTCGTGTTATTCCTCTTTCTCCTTTTTCTTTCCCCAATTTACGAATTTTAATCTTTGCATAGCATTGCATATTGATTTCAAAACACTCCTTTTACGAAATACATGCATACACACACACCACACCTATCTTTTGCCCTTCCATAGGGTTTAAAAAACCACCAAACCCCCAGGTAATCGAGCCCCCCGTTTGCATGCTTTTGATTAAGAATAGGGGTAGATTCTACTAAAATCTCAATCTAATGGGCCTTTTGTTTGTTGTTTATGATTGTTTGCAGGCACTAGAAGACTAATACGTGGAGCCCTTGCACCTTGGCCGGCCTTGGAGCAAGGAAGGAACGAATCCAAATAGCCCGCTTCCTGTCTGATATTGCGCTATATGTTCCTAGCGCGACCTGAAGAGCGCGCTAGGACGATATAGCGCGTTAATCTCCAGGCCTACGGCTGGCCCCTCATGAATTTCTGAGGTATGTAGCATGCCCCTATTTTAGTCTTTTATTATTTGGCATGTTTCTGGCCTCAGTGGCGATCACGGATCTTATTAATGCATGTTTCACCCCTCTTTTATCATCGACTTTAGCGCTTTTATCTTGCTAAATTATCTTGCTAAATACAAATTCATCAATTTTGGGGGGTGTTCTAAACTCATGATTCACACTAGACACCTGATAAAAATTGGGGCTTTCAGTCCCACTAGATAGATCTCATCGAGAGGAATAAAATGATGTATTCATGATCAAATTTTGGTTGAGAATTCCTACCTCAATTGAAGAAACAAAGAAGGAAGAAGGATGACGACGGCCTGCCGACACACCTTCAGTAATCGCCGGATACCTCCCCAGATCTGACTCCTCTGCAGACACAGCTGCTACCAAACGAAACTAAGGTCGAAGAGCTTTCTATCTATAGCTCATACACCTTCTAGAGAGTTCTAAGCTGGGAGAATTCGACGGGGCAAGTGACGTGTTAGAAACGGCGCCGAAAAGGTTGACTCAATCAAACTCGGCCGGCTGCGTCTTCTAGGGTTAGGGTTTCGAGAAATTGGTAGAGGGCTTTTGATCCTCGGATCAAGACCGTTCATTTGCCTCTGATTTGAGCTAATTTGGTCGAGTATTAAGCCTCAATTTCATATTTTTAATCCAAGGTTAGATAAGGGTCAAAAAGTGTGCACTTAAGGGCTTAAACCCTAATTAGATCTAATCACAGATTTATAATGGCTTAATGACAGAAGACAAAGTTGTTATCTACATCGACCTTAACATGTTTACTATTTTTATGGATTTTTATAAGGTAGTCGGATTTTCACTTATTCTATTTCTAACGAATTAAATATTAATAAATCTGAAATTCAATTATTAATTCAATAAAAATTTAATTCTTAATTAATAAAAGCTTAATAAATATATTGGGCTCAATTAAATAATTCGGGGTCTTACACATTAAACCCTCCTAAAACATATTAAAAGCACCCTCGTATGTCTAGCAAACTTTTAGGGGTAGTTTGGTAATGTTTTGAGGCCAAACGAATGAGTTATGGACGTTTTCGTGAAGCCCGACCAGAAATGGTCGAACCCCATGGGTCGACCCCTGAGTTTTTTTCACCTCAGGACACCCAAACAGAACCCAGTCCCAAGGGGGTCGACCCATGAAGGGGGGTCGACCCCACGGGTCAACCCATGCAGTTTTCAGCCTCCCAGCTGTCCCGGCAGTGGGAGAACCTAAGAGGGTCAACCCTATGGGTTGACCCCTACCTGTTTGGGTTATAAATCAACATCAAACCTCATTCAATTCAAGCACAAAAAATAGTTAGATGTTACCATCATACACTTGACATGTGAGGGTTTATAAATCATCCTTGAACCTGTAAAAACACACAAACATCAAGTTAGTTTATGTATCAAAAATTAAGTTTTCCATAACTTGATTCTTCCACATCCAACTCCATATATTTACACATCCAAATGCACATTGCATCAAGTAAATGTTTCCTTAAAAACATGAGCCACAAGCTTTGGCATAAATATAAAGGCATGGAAGCTCAAGCATTCAAATAGCATTCGTGTATCTACCAAATCTTCAACACTCAAATGCTTCAACACGCACATGTAGACAATCATGCCAAATGCAAAGGCATGTACAATAGCATGGGAACTCATTCATTAAAATGACATTCTTGTTGATAAAAACTAACATTCATGAATCATTATTTTCACGAGGATCATTATTTTCACATGCATCTCACACATATGTAGATGGGCATTCATACATGCATGTTTTCCACAAAATCTTTCTCATTCAATACAAAGTCATCTCACCAAGTGTATATACAATGTATATGCAATGTGCTAGTATCATTCTATCACAAGGCAACCAAAAATAATTGACATTAATAGACCATGTGGAAACACATATATAGAGAGCCACACAAAGTCACAAATGCATCCACATGATGAAATCACAATAACAATATTTTATAATTATCAAAATCACATACACAACAACCCTCTAGTGACGTAGTTGAGACTGTCGTAGGAATATGAATATTCCACAACCCGTAGAGTGCATTCTCCTCTTTAGGGTGCTATCCTTCTCTCTTCTTTCCATGGAGTAAAAAGGGAGAACTAGAAGAGAGAAGATTAGAGAGGATAGGAGAAAGGAGATGATGTGACAGCTGCTTGATGACACTACTCTCTCTCTCTCTCTCTCTCTCTCTCTCTCTCTCTCTCTCTCTCTCTCTCTCTCTCTCTCTCTCTCTCTCAGGTAGGGGGCTTTGACTAAGGTGACCTCTCCTCTTCAAGGCTTCTCAGGTTCTCACTCTCACAACTCAAACCCATGCATGGGTTTATATAGAGGAGTGAAGAAGAGGTTCAATAGGAGAGGGAAAGAGAGCATTGTAGCCTAGGGCAAGTCCGAATGGGAAATGGAGTGGCCGGCGTGATCGCAGTTGATCGCACAGTAAGCAAGTCCCAACAGGACTTGAAGATCGCGGCAATGGCGATCCGGGGAGGTTTCCTTCGTGAAGAAACCTCCCCCCCTCCCCGCCATGAAGTAGTGTCCCACATCGAGTGAGATCACCGCATGTCTCCGACGTTGCCCACAGTGTGCCATGTGCACACGGCCTATCAAAACAGGTTGCCCTAATGGGCACCTAGTCACTTAATTGGTCCAACCCATTGGTTAAAATATGTAATCCTTGCAACATATGTAATATCCACCTTGACGATATGAGAAACATTGGCAATTTTGGCAGATGGTTACTTACAGTGAGCTAAGGAAAAGATCAGTGGGACAAGGGAACAGAAAACGTCTCTAATCCCTAGTATCTTCTGAACATAACAACGTTGGGGATGCACTTGAGTTTCACGCCTTCTCCCTTCCCACTCCTTCGTCACATTCCCATTAGAAATGTAAATTTTAGTTGATTTTTCTCAATTACAATAGGTCATATTTTTTAATAGTTTTGCGGTTGAGACAATAAAGCAAGAATCAAAAGTTGACAGGAGCCAAGAGAAACCCCAATGTAGGGCGAGCGGTCCGCCTAAAACATGCATGACACCAATTATACCCCCGACAATAGTTCCATCATGGCTCGGACATAGGATTGACTCTTGTTCTTACTCACCATGGATCTATATAGTTCCATGGGCGAGCCGAGAGTCAAATGCGAAGTGCCATCCAGTGTGAAGATATCAGGCACCTCGATCTTTAATTGATTCAGGGATATATCGCGAGGTTAGGGTGAAAATTGATTTGATCGAGGGGGGTTAGCTAATCCAGATCAACTAGCCTCAAGTTTGGTAGAAGGTTAGCTTAAAAATGGGTTAACAAAACTAGATTATCTTAGTCCAGAGCTAATCTATTTTTACTTTGACAATAGAAAAGTTAACGCGGCAATAATGAGGTGAGTTAACTTATGTGATTTGATATGACAGCAAAACATAAACCCTTTAAAACATGCTACGTCATCAAACATAAACATAATGAAATGACATGTAGATACTACTATACAATCAAGAAAAACATGAAGCTTGATCTGATTACTGTTTCAGGTGAACAGTAGCCCGATCGCAGTTCCACCACAGCCGCTATCTGGAGGCCGCGTTGTCTGGCGAACGCTACTCAGGTCGCAGTTTCTGCTAGACCGCTATCTTCCTGTCGTCAGACAGAAACACATCTGGCCTTGTAGATCCCTTTTCTATGGCAAATAAAGATGCAAACTAGTACAAAACCAAAAGGAAAAGCATGCTAGCACGTAACTAACGTATGAAAGGGCACGAAATCAACCAAAGTTATTGTCTTTTCCATTAATGTTATAGGGACAGCGTGAACTAGAAAACCTATTATGCAATCATGGTAACATAAAATACTCCGTGCATGCAGCATAAAAACGAGAAGGAATAGAGGGATTTTATTCCTAACATCATGTTTAAGTCGATTATGAGACAACCTACCTCTTGGGTTAATCCTAGACCTCGAATTAATCACCGGAAAGAACCCTTGTTCATGTGTGTCCTGCATGGAACCAGATACTTATGCTCCCTCTATCTCTTGGGTTGATCGTCCTCCTATCAGAAAATTTGGAGGGGTGTTAGAAGATACGAAGGAGAATAAAAAGTTCTAAAGATAGAACTTGAGAAGATGATACCTTACCTCTGTTCTGTGTGATCCAAAACTTAGGGGTCGCGCAGGATGATCTAGGTCCTATTTATAAGGAATGCTTAGGGTTAGGGTTTGTACTTCAAATTAGGGTTCCTATTTGGTCTCAAGTCGATCTCCCAAGAGTCCTGGATATGTTTCCTCTCTAGATCACATCGACTCATGACCAATTCGTGGATAAAAATCTGAGTTTTCCGTGATTATCCACTTGCCGTTTTCAGAACTAGATAGTGGTTGAGACACAACCGCTACCTTCAAGACGCGATCGCGCGATAGACCGTGACATGCTCGAGTTTTTCGAAATTAGATTTTTATTCTAACTCTACTTCTTAATTTCCCTATTTTGATTGGGGAACTTATCCCTATTACGTCTCTAGGGTTTGAGCTTAGGCCAAAAGACTCAAATTTAAGTTTTAAACCCCTTTTTAAGTCGGCTTAACCATCTAGTTAATAGTTGGGCCTTTTTACTAAAGGTTTTAACTTATTAACCAATTATTTAACCCATTTAAGTAAAAATACTTAAATAAATCTATTTAAATTTCTAAAATTTTCAAAAAAATACTAGGGGTGCTACAGTTAACTTATGTGATTCGATAAGAGTGAGAGTTAATCCGATAATAATGACGGCATATACCACATTTGTCCTTCCCTTTTAAATTTTAATTAGCCATGGCCATGGTAACATTGGGTTACCATCACTATTCAATTTAAAAATTTTAAATTTATTTAATAGACTTTATAAAATAAATATACTTTCAATATAATAATTTTTGATAAAAATTATCATTAATAATATTATTTAAAATTTTAAATTGATAAAAAGATCTACTACGATTACTTTGTACAATTTTCAGTCATTATTCATTTTAGATTTTTATTTTTAAATATTTTTATTATATTATATAAAATAAGTATATTGTTAAAATATTAAAAAATTGATAAAAGTCACTAATACTAGTAATTATAATTTAAAAGTGATAACATTATTTTTTACCATTTACTTCACTATTCACTTAAACTTTTTTAAAATTTTTAAAAATTTTAAATATATTCGATAAAATAAATATACCATCAAAATATTAATTTTTTCATAAGGAAACATTAATACTATTAATTACAATTTAAAATTGATAAATGTTACTTTTTACAATTAACCGTCGTCATTCAATTTAAACTTTTTTTTCAAAAATTGATAAATATTTTTAATAGATTCCTGAAACAAGTTACACACGGATTGGAAGGGGCGGGAATGCAGATTTCTTTCTCATGATGGTCGCCTTCCCCTCGTCAAGTTTGTTTGTTCTCAGTGCTATTTCTATCCGTACAAATAGAGAAATTTTGGAGAGGCGAGAGAATGCATTTTGATGGGTGCTTCTACCAATCTCTCTTGAAGGACAAATTGATGGTTTGAAGGGATCGAGGTCCCTTCTAGATACATATTCTGTCGGCGGATGATCTCATGCATGGAGAGAGTAGAAAAAAAGGGGTGGAGCCCCTCCCGGCCCGAATGGCATTTTTGATGTAAAATCTACCTACGAGAATATATATATATATATATATATATATATATATATATATATATATATATATATATATATATATATGTGTGTGTGTGTGTGTGTGTGTGTGTGTGTGTATCAGAAACAAATCCCCCCTCCCTACATATATCGACCTGATTTGATGAAATTGTGGAAGATTTGAGTTGCCTCCGCGTGCGTCGATGCTCTGTTGGATGATGTTTAACAGAGCCGTTAGTTCCAGTGGACTCAGCGATATTATTATGGGCTGTGGAATTTATTCTTTGGCATCCAAATGCTCTTGTTGTCTATATATCCTACGTACCATCAGTCTGAAGACTTAAATCATTTGTTCATTGAGAGTGATATGGCTCCATTTATGTGGACCAGATACGTGGTCCGCTTTTTGACAACAGCTTTGAATTCTTCAAATTAACTAGGAGCATCATCGGCAAATTTTTTTTCTTTTTTTTTTCGGGGGTGAGGTGCTTAATTAATTAAGTATGCTAATAATCTTCAAAACCCACGAGGGGATGACCTGCTGTGTACATTCTGATTTCTATCCTCGGTTATGATGTGTGGAAGGCCAGATGCAAATTAATGCCGCTTTGAAGGGAAAATGAGTTCTATGCGTGACATTGCTTTCTCTGTTCACCTACGTGTTTCGGATGTATATGCTGCAACATAAAGAATTCAAAAGTTGTCATGACTCATGAGCAGGGAATCCATTCCCATCTTTCACTCTTTTGGCTTGGTTTTTAAGATGACGTTGAAAAGTCCTCTTCTTGTGTGGTCCAGGTGGAAGCCACCCGACTCGATCGGCCTTTGCTCTGAACGTTGACGGTGCATGCATGCATGCACGCAGGGGGTAATCTGGGACCATCTGCCGGTGGTGGATGGTTGCTTCCGTGATTCCAACGGTACACTTCTGATGGGGTTTGCTTATATATTATTATTATGGCTGTGGAACGAATGTTATTTCTGAAAGTCGGGCCAGGGCACTTCTCGACGATGGGATCAGATATTTGACGATTTTTTATTTCGTTTCATTCCATTCCTGTGCCAGTGATATATATATATATATACTCAGATTAAGTCTTTAGTCCCCGTCAATCTGATCAAAGCTGAAGGACATCCTCCAGGGTCTTAATATGCTGCCTTGGTGGGATACATAAATATTTGATTTGGTTCGCACAGTACAGTGTCTTGCCCAACCATTCACGTACGTATACAGGGAAGGCAATCAACTAGTGGACTCTTCGGCATCATTTGACGTGCACAGTGGGAGCTCCCATGAGTTTCATTCACGAGCAGAGCTACCTTTTTTATCAAGGGGTTGTGCTTGCTGTGATGCTAGTTTATCGTGGGTATGCCATTTTTTAATTCCTTGTTTTCATGCATCTTCCAGCTGTTTTATCGTGGGTATGCCATGGTGTTATCGTAAGTTCATTATTTATGAATAAAATTAGTATTTATTTACCTACAAATTAAGATAGAGTGAGAATATTCCTTTTCTCTGGAATAGAATAGGAGTGCACTCTCCCATTGAATCAAATAAATGACTTTCTTTGGCAAAAAAAAGTAAATAAATATATCTTTTAAATAATAAAAATTTGAATAAAAATATCATTAATACTACTAATTAGAATTTAAAGGTGCTAAACATTAATTTTTACAATTAACCATGACTACTCATTTTTTATATTTTTTAAATATTTTAAATAGATTCTATAAAATAAATACACTATCAAAATAATAAATTTTTTGATAAAAAATTTCTTCAATACTATTGATTAAAAATCAAAAGTGATAAACATTACTTTTTACAATTAACAACCACTATTCATTTTAGTTTTTTATTTTTAAAATTTTAAATTTTTAATAGATCCTATAAAATAAATATATAACCAAAATGATAAAAATTTTAATAAAAAATATCCTTAATATTACTAAGTAAAATTTAAAAGTGATAAATGTAATGTTTTACAATTAATCATTAATATTCACTTTAAACTTCGCAAGGTCCCGAGACGGTGTGAGCTCCTAGACGCCGGCAGTAGGAATGGGCGGATTGAAATGGGTCAAGTAAACCCACCTCCACGGTTGGGTTTACAAACCCAAGAATATTACCCCCAAGACTAATTAATCACCTTTTAGTCCGGGACAAGTTAATCCGCTCATTAAAGCACAAACAGAGTTAACTGGAGATTAAGTCTGGATTAATCTCCGACTAACCCTCTACCAAAGCCAAAGTGGGGGCTAAACGATGCCAACCGAGCCACGTGCTCGATGCCTACCTCTCCCGTGTTACGTGGAATGGCCTTTCTCAAAGAGATTTTGCAAAATTTTAGACCCTATACTCTTTCATATTTAGAATCCCCCCTCCCCCAATCCCACCGTAAGCTCTGGGCCTCGCTTTGATATATGGTTAAATTTGAGGTAGTCATCATTTAATTTAAGATTAACTCTTTTTGAAATCTTAATTATTGTAATACTTAAACATAGACTAAACTTGGAGGATGAGTATTAAATCCGGAGTAATTCTAGACTTGGAAATTCACCTCGAGAGATGAGTTAAGGTGAGTTAACTCAACAATAAATGCGCAATAAATGCACACACACTCTCTCTCTCTCACTCATTATCAATACTCTCTCTCTCTAAATAAGCCATATAGTTATAGACTTTGAAAAAGAAGAATATAAATTTAATAATGATTCTAAATTGATATTCATTTTCAAATGACTAAATATCTTCTTTTCAATAAAATTTACTAAAGATTTACCCTTCACCACTCATCTACCTCGACCATGGCGACCACTCCACTTGGAGTGGGGCCCCTTACCTCTTATGGTAATATTTATTAGTGAAGGGTTAGCGAGAAGTGACGTTAACTTCTTGAGTTTATTTAGTATTTGATAGAATTCATTGAGAAGACAAGATTCACGTAGTCGACCATCCCAAATAATGAGATAAGATTTTGACGACGACGACGATGATGACATAGGGGTAGATATTTTATGCTCTTAGGGTCTGTTTGTTTACAGGGTAAGGGTGGATACCCCACCCTTACTCATTCTAACCGATTTGAGCGCGCATCCATGATATTCTGACTCGATTAGGATATATGAGTTTGTATCCGAGTTAAGAGTGGAGTAGACTGTTCTAAAAAAATGAATGAATAAGAGGAGTTAAGAAATTTCACACTTAGAGGAGATATCTCAAGATATGATATGACTCAATCAAAGTAAAATGATCTATATTTTAGAATACCTTACTCTGGGTTAAGCTAATCCTCTTAACCTAACCTCCAAACAAACTTTTATTAGATTATAAATTGTACCACATTGTGGTTAAATTTTGATAATGTCCATGTTCAAAAGTAGACGGCGTCGTCGTCTTATTCCTTGGGGTGGACAAATTTTGAGGAATAAATAAATACTTGGATTGAGATTGATTCCTGAATATAAAAAATTATAGGGGATATATAAAAACTAAAAATTGCTTCTTCAAAAGATGCTCATTTTAAGACCATCCACTTAATGGTATGACCGATTAGGCAATATGAAACATCCAATTGGGATTTATACTACCCCATGTTCTCCCTGCAATATATATATATATATATATATATATATTATATACTATAATGGAATTGAAGATTTTTTTCGTCGCCGATTCAAAATTTTAATCCGGTTTGATTGTGTTATATGCGTTTGACCGGTCTCCGGTTCGCGTCCTTGTTTATCCTCTCCGTCTCTGCTCCACTTCGATGCCTCCGAGAATCGCCTCACGGGCGGCCTGCCGGAGGCGTTCACAGGGCTCCCCCTCACATCGCTTGTGCTCAATGACAACTTCTTGCGGGAGAAGATACCCAGAACACTCGTTGCCAATCGACGGAAGCATCCCCTGGATCGACGTGCGCGAGAGGGACAGCAAGAAGAGGTTCTTCTGGGACGATTGGAAGCTGGGGATGCTCCTACTGCTGCGTCTGTTGAGGCTACATCCACTCAAGACCAGCCCCTGCAGCTGGAACGAGGGGACCCAAGATGGGTGCTCGGTCTCGACCTCCAGGTCGTGGTTGTTCGAGAGCACGACGCCGGTGAGGTTGACGAGGTCGGTGAGGGAGGGGAACTAGAACACACCGGACAACCTGTTTCGACTGAGGAGTACGATCTGGAGGGAGGAGAGCTTGCTGAGAGATGGGATCTTCCCGCTGAGACGATTGCCCTAGAGAGAGAGAACTTGGAGGGACTGCATGTTGCTAAGGCACGGATCGATGCAGCCCTCCATCATGTTTAACTCAAGGTGCAAGGAGGGCAAGTTCTTTGGCCCACAGAAACCTGCAAGGAGGGAAGGGAATGGTAAATCACTAGAATTGGACTAAGTCTGATGCATCCAAACTTGGGTACATGGCTGTCATTGTGGTAGTCTGATTGCTTGATGATCAGTTATGAGTACTGTCGATTCATACTTATTCTGTCTCTGGGTCTACACGTTTACGACAGTTACAGTTCTTGTCTAGACAAGGTAGTAAGTGTGGAAGAAGGGACGAGAAATTTCTGGGACAACACATTTTACTCCCCTTATGTGTGGTGAAACATTCACTCAAATGACAATAGGGTTATGAAAGGGTAATGTAACAGGATGTACAGATCGATTAACCATACATTTCAGTGTGGAGGGGAGATTGAATAGCCAGGAAACATTCTTATCAGTAAGAAGATTTTCATAAGGTCAACCCTTCTGAGTTTCTTAAGACCCAACATCCCTACATGCGAAGAACGCCCCCTATTTATTAATTTCTTTCATCAGGTGGTAAGAAATTGAGAAGAAAGAGAGAGTGAGAAGAAATAATGCATTTAAGACAGAAAATTATTGTCCCTATTTTTTAAAAAAAATAGATATTAGTTAAGCAATGAGATGAATTCACCTTAAACTCTCACAAATACGTTATTGTGGTACCACCAACTCATCAGCAGATTGTTGTAGGATTTGAACAATAAGAAGAAAACAAAATAATTTATAAAAAAATAGATTGAAGATAAACAATAAGAAACAGAAGCTGAAGTGAGTTCTTTCTTTTACCAAATCGGATAAAAACACCCTCGAAATCTTATCTTGTTCAGACCCTCTTAGTAATTTGTTCCACCATAGAATCCCTACTGCCTCATTGCCTATTGCTCCAAGCCTCCAACACCCAGGCATGGTTGCCACTGGGAGGATAAAACAAAGGCATTCTAGCAGTAAGGGAACAGGGGAGATCACAACTTTTGGTAATAAAGCTTCTTCAAAGCCCACCATAGAAGTCTCACTACCTCATTGACTATTGCTCCAAGCCTCCAAGGCCAGGCCATGGTTGCCACTGGGAGGATCGGGTGACAGTGAGGAGGCAGGCGCATGGGATGTGTCACAGGTTGCGGGCTCCTGTAGGTATATAGCACTAGGTGTGGCTGTCGCCATTTTTGTGCATTCCTTGACATTTTATACTCCGATATCATATAATACACATACTTAAATTAATTTAGTTTTCAAGAAGCTCTGTACCTTGGGATGTCCCACGACTTCATATGCCTTTGTACTTGAAGAAAATTAGCACGATCTTACACAGCTCCTTAAGACTTAACTTAATCTTAGAGTTTGTTACTTGTGTGAAGTTATTTGTGATATCTGTCATTTTAGCTCAGTTGTAGGTTAAAGAGCTTCTATATTTTAGATCCTATATTAACATGAAGGATCTAAGTGAGAATAAGGTGTTTGCCTTCTATAGAAGTTTAGATAATAGTATCTATATGCTGCCCTTAGCTCCACCGGTTTGTAAAGTTGCTGATGTCCGTGTCTTTGCATGAAAAAACATTTCTTTTCAATACTTTAACAAAGCTTTGATGTCATTTCATGTACATTAGAGGAGCCTACGTATAGACTATGGATGTAAATGGATACTTGAAATTTCAAGTTTATTTGTCTGTGCATATGTTTTGCAATAAGCTGTACTATCATTATGATTAAAAAAAATCAAAATAAACTCACGCGGGCAGCGCATTCCTTTGACTAGTGTATATATATATATATATATATATATGAAAGTTAGATCACACGGGGCCGGCCCCATGAGAAACCTCCCATGCGGCCTACTTCTGGATCATTTGTTTCCCCTCAACATCCAATCTCCTAAAACGGTGTCCAGTTCTTTCCAAAACCCCCTCCAACACACACACACACACACACACACACACACACACACACACACACACACACACACACACACACACACACACATATATATTTTATTAAACTGTACTCGTAGAGGCAGAAATCTGGTTTCTATGTCACGTATCCCATTTCTCTATTTGTTTTGTTGTGGAAGTTGTCCAGCACTCGTGGAAACTCCAAACAACAGAAACAAAGGGCATCAGAAGGAGTCCTGGGCGTTATCCCAGGGGACAACCCTCCGATGCTTAAGTCAGCAACGGTTTAAGTAAAAGGGCAGAGAAGAGCAGGGGAGAGAGAAGGATGGAGATCGTTGTAGGAGGTCTGAGAGACATGTAGATCTTCCGGACGAGTGTTCGCCGCTCCCAATGGTCACTCAGAGAGTGCTCACTGGGCGGTAAGGTCGCGCAGGAAGGATTCTCTCTCAGGACGTAGACGAGCGTGACCTCTCTTTCCCTGTGGCAAGACTAGTAGCTCTATTCTCTATGTGTAGCTTTTGACAGAAAATCTATCTTATCCTTCTCTTCTTTGTCCAAGTCCCTTTTATAGGGGGTTGTCCTGGTGTCGAAGGCTACTCCCTTAGCAGGGAAGGGCGTAAGTAGTGGAGTAACATCTCCCGTGATTGTGACGGGAGTTTCCCGTTGAGGAACGATAATCCCGGAGTTGGCCGATCCCTGGACGAGTCTTACGGCGCTAGTGGGGCGTGCTCGCCTGTTACGGGGTCGAATCCAACGTCGTGGGGGGTAACAGTCGGTCGCCGGAAGATCTCCTGACAGTCGTTGCGCTTAGGCCAAAGTCTTTCCTACGCTGTCGAATATGATGTCGAATCGTAGTGAGCCGTGCCTTCATGGGCTGTGGCTGTCGGGCGCCCTTAGGCGCGTTATAGGTCCTGGGTCGAGTTGGGCTTGCTGTAGATGGGCCCGTTATGAGTCGAGTCAGATTTATCCTCCTCGATACTCATTAGGTAATGATAATTAAGAGAAGAAAACAAAATTAATTAATTTCATTAAAATCTTTATTTTAAATTTTAAAAATATATAAGATCTATAGACACAACCAATCACAAATAAACACATGCTCGTTAATTATATACATTTAAATTTTATTTTTAATATAATTTATAATTATTTTATTAAAATTAATAATTAAATGTATCATATTTATTTTAAAAATATATCAAAAATGATTAAGAGTAATAATCAAAATTATAAAGGTTATATTGAAATTACACTGCGAACGAGTGAAATGTAAATGTTAGTAGTGTATAGCGTAAGTTTATCAACTTTGAAATTTTGATTGTTAGTTTTAATAGTCTTTTTGAACATAATTTTAAGATAAATATGATATAATTAATTATTAAATTTTAATAAAAATAATAATAAAAAACAAAAAATATAAATAGTGTATAATACACGTGCCTATTTGTAATTAGTTGGACCTATAAATTTTATATATTTTTAGATTTTAAAATAAATATTTTAATGAATCTAATTAATTTTTTTCTTCTACTAATTAATATTATCTAATTAGTAGATTTTAATAAAAATATTTAAGAATATGTTAAAAAATAATATCTATCAGCACTTCTCCCTCTCTCGGTGAAGGGGGTGAGTTGGGGGGAGAGGTCATGGGAGAAATCGGTTGCTCCGATTCGGGTGCTTCATTTTTTTGATATCAGGTGCATGTTAATGGATGGTTAGATCTCCATCTGGGTATTAAACAGTTGAGACGAAGGACGCATGGGAGGCTTTTCATTGGACCAGCCCCATGTGATCAACTCCCATGTATATACACACACACACCGTGGGTGGTTGTAGTGCCCCCTCCGTCCCACAAATAATCTCAAAACCCTCGTCCCCGAGAAACTGAGATCAAAGCAAGCATTCACCGACTGTGCTATTATAGCTGCTTGCTACGGCATGGTGATTGGTGTGAACGGCAAGGTTTTGCAGACCCAAGAACTGAAGAGATCGAATTGCCCAGAGACCCGAGACGTGGCTTGCTGGCCGCACACGTCAGACGAATAATGTCATGGGGTGGGGTTGGAAAAACAAAACAAAAGTGGGTGGGGAGAAGCCCTCCTCGAGGAGGAGCGAGCAGAGCAGAGCAGAGCAGAGCAGAGAGCAGATGCAGATTCCATGGGAGGGCTAATACTAATAGGAAGCTCCCCACCACCTCTCTCACAGTACACCTGTTACATGGTAATTTTTGTGCGTTATTATTTGCAAAAAAATCCAGTGGCTGCATGCATAATATATACACCATAATTGTGGATCGAGCAGGGGACGACAACATGAGGGAGGGCCCACAAACTCGGTTGTCCACGTTTCATTCCCTTCCCCGTGCGTTTCCCCAACCCTGACGACGGCAGCGTACGTACGTACGTACGTACGTATATCCCTCACATTCTTTATAATTTTAATACAACATAATCCCCCCACTTGACAAGACAAATAAATGATGCTTTGCTTAATGTGCCCAAGCATGTCAAGTTGTTTATTAGTACTTGAAATTTGCGTGTGTAGTGCAGTATCCTTCTCCCTTCCTCCCCACGTCTGCTCGATGTCAGATTGGCTTTTCCTTTGATATTTATATTATTATTATTATTGTTGCTGTCATCGTTGTTGTGACATAAAAAACGCCTTTCATTCTCCTTGTGACAATGACATGAAACATATGACCCCTGCCATGGAAGAAATCAAAAACACATGGATTGGTGAACAGCAAGCAATACAGGGGGAAGGAATAGAATGGTGCAGGGACAAGGGGACGTGGGAACATACCAACCATCCACTTCCTTTTTCCTCACACACACACACACACACACACACACACACACACACGGGACCACGGCGCCCGCCCACGATAATTTCGGAAGAAAGCGAGAACAGCAAGCAAGCATCACCATTAATCCCAATGAGGGCCCGTTTACAAACGATTGTGACCTTGGGGTTTTTTTCTTTCTTTTTTCTTCAAAATCCCTCGTCCACCACGGTGTCAGATAGAACACACAGTACATATCAGTTTTGTAAGGAAAACGTTGGCGCAGTTTGTCGTCCCTGGGGTGCTGTGGCGGTGGGGATTACGTAAATTACTTTAATCTCTCTTTATCGTCGTGAACAGTATTTACGAATTCATCCGAAAACAATGTTGGCGATAAATTAATGCAGATTTTTTAAATTCCTGCTACAGTAATTTTCGCTCACTGCTCATCTTCCAGCTGGATCGGGCGACACAGGTGATCGAGGCTTTTGTGCAATGAGGGGCGATGGATGGGCCACTTTTGCGGCCGGTCCGGGCGAGCCCAACGGGCTTCTGGGTCCAGCGAGGGGAAGGTGGCGGCCCCACCCCCACCCACCCTGGCAGTTAACCCCGCTGGTCTACCCTGCTCTACTGTAGCCACACCTTTCTAGGTTTTGGTCACCGTCCCTTGTAGGTCTGCTTACCCCCCCCCTCTCTCTCTCTCTCTCTCTCTCTCTCTCTGGCCTCGCTACGGCGTTAGCAATTACAAATGGCACAACGACGGCAGTGGGGAGGAGCTCCGGCCCTGTCTCTCTGCTCTCCCGATCGATTTCTTCTTCGACGGTAGTGGCGAGACACCGGGGCCACGAAGAAGACAGTGGTAAAAGGTGTAATTGTCATTTACCCCACCATAATCCGCGCCCATCACACAGGAAGCTCCCCCTGGGCGGCTTTTCCAGATTCGACTCCCGCCTCTGCGACGTGTCTAGTTTCTCTCACTTCCCGAAATCTCTTCAGTGAGCAAGCTGATGCCTCTGTGTTACGTTTGCAAATGTTGCCGCATTTGCGGGAGATCCCAATGACAAGAAATCTCCGCGAGCAACATTTCCAAACACGTCCTAATTTCTACCACCATCATAATTCCAATTTATTAGAAAGACAAGCTAGTGAGTTGGGACTAGCAAGAGATTATGCGATGTTATTAGAAAAGATAATAATTTTTTAAATTTAAATATAAATCTAACACTTGATATAAATTTTTGACAGAATAATATTTACGTCGTCGATCCCAAATAATGAGATAAAGATTTGAGAAGGACGACGAAAACAAATAATGTTGACGATGATGAATCAGTTATTTGCATGTATCCTAATTATTCAATTTAGTGACATAACTTCATTATTTTTGGAGGAGAATGAATTGTTCCAAAATGGACTAGAATACCTGATTTGACAAAAGAACTTAAACTACTTATTCTAGTTAGAATACTCTTGATCTTTCCCTATTTTTATCTATTTTATCTTTTTATTCCTTTTATATTATTCATTTTTCCTTTATTCTATGTAAAATAAGATTACAATTATCAAAGTAAAAAGCCCCTTACTCTGGTGCCAGCAATCTTGATGTAATGCATTCTGGATAACTCATTCTATTATCAAAAAGGCCTTAAAAATATTTTAAAAATTTACAAGGGTTTCTTATAAATAAATTATTATTAGAAGTGAATTTGTAAAAAAGCTATTCCTAGACACGTATTAGCCGGTGTAGTGATCGAGAATTAGTCACCCAAATCACGAATCACACCTCCAAAGTTTTGTTTGACTAGAAAAGGAAAGGGTGTTCACTGGAGAAGGACCTCCAGTCACAAATGAAATGTCAAAAGGAGTCTTGGGAGTTACCTCAGAGAACAACCCTCCGTCGGTCAAGTTAGACAATTAAGAGGGGAGATGGTGAGCACTCGAGGAGAGTGAGAGAAAGAGGGAGATCTGTCACGCCCTGAACCGATAACATCGGAAGACATGCTCGGAACGTGACAGTGATTCGTTCATGATACAAAGTGAACCAAAAGATAATGACACAAGACAAACATACGCCGAAAATAAATATAAGTTTTATTAATATCAATAAGTCATTGTTACAACTCTTGACTGCTTTACATTAAAGAAAAAGGAAATGACCCAAATTACAGGACTTGACTCAACAAAACAAAAGACACAACTCTTCGCGGTACTAGCAGCTCCCTCACTCTTGCCTCTCCCCATCAGTTGAAGTAACTTCATTAATACCTGAAAAGTGTTGAGAGGAAACTGGGTGAGCAAGAAGCTCAGTAGGAATTACACTCTATCATCAGGTAAAATATAAGTGGTTAGCCATTTAATAATACATGAAAGTAACAATAATGTGTGACGGAAAACATAATCATTACCAAAAGAGTAGCAAGGTCTCATGGAGGCTCAATAATAAGATAAACAAGAGACAGGTACAAGAACATGATGGAGAGAGAATAACTTGGAACATGTACAAGAGATAACAAGCACTAATATTCATATCACAAATTGTCCCTTCCGAACCTCGTATTCAAATATATAAATTCACACATATAAGGAAGATGTCCAGGATGTAAATATGTCTAAATCGAATCTGGCGTATAGTTCGTGCAATGCCACACCTGATCATTCATAATACCGGTACATGTCTGGATTTTACCTCGCCCCTAGGACCAGATCCGGGCCCTAATAGTTTATGCCTAGCATTGAGTATCAAAGTGGACTCAAAGTCCCATATAAATATTCCATACAGTTTACTAAGGGCATCGAAATTCCAAGAATAGATCATGGAAGCAAGATAGCACGGGTAGGAAGTAGATTCATTGAAGACTTCCAATTATCAAGCTCATTAATTCCAAGGGAAAATCATTTAGGAAAAATGACTTTAAGAAGGATATTGGATGATTTTTCACAGAATATAATGTCAAAATAGACCCGACAAGGTCATAATCTTGAGGTATAATGGCCAGGGGAGGCTAGAATGGCCTAACACGGAAAACGAAAATTTTCAGGTTGCTAAACGAAGAAACGATCAGTCCTAGACTGCTACCCTAAGGTGGCGGTCACGAGGGGACAGCAATCAAGTGGGTTAGACCAAACCCGGTCGAGTCGAGTCGGGTTGATGAAACAACGTGTCAAACACGGCTGATGTGTTTAAAAGAAGGCGTTTGGGACATAGGACGCCTCTAATGATGGTCACACAGGTTCGGGAGAATGCGGTCCAGACATGGCCGCTACCACCAGGAGGCGGTCAAGACATGGTCGCAATCAAGAAAATTGGCAGAAACTTGGCATAACTCAGACAGAACCAGCTCGTTCTGCACTACGTGGATTTTCAGTGGGTTCAGGATTTTGTGGTACAACCTGCTTGGCGTCCTATTAGAAATCCCATGCTCGCGGAGACTTACGGAGGCCTTGAGATAACGGTTCTAGTCCGACGAAAGGAGTATCCGGCAGAGAACCTGTGGACAAACTTATTTTTTTTTATTCGTTAGTTATTCGTTTATTGGTTTTATTAGTTTATTAAGTGCGAGGGCGTGCCAGTCACAAAGTGACGATTTATTCGGGCTTCGTGGAAGCCCATGGTGCGCTCGATCCGACTCAGTCAGACGATTGTGTGGTTCGGGTCGAGACTGAGACCCGCCGTGTCATAAAGGTCACGACGTCATATACATCCCCTCGGAGAGGGGAACACCCTTGATTAATTGTCGAAAATAAGTGCCCCACGGCCAAAAGAATTACTAATTCATGTAGGAGGAAAGAGGTAGTTGGGCTATGTTGAAAGCCCATATCGAGGTATGAACACTCAGATTATGTCGGTCATTGGTGAACCATTCCATGTTCGGACAAAAGTCCATACGGAAAACAAGACGGTAACGGGGATAAATTCGTGCAAATGTCTGCCGGGAGATGGTAATTTTGATACAAAGACGGGATCAGATCCCGGTGGAAAAGGGGACTTTGATGAGATATTGGCCTAGAATGAGGTCGGACGATAACCATGACGGAAAGGGTGACTCCCGAGGGTGAGGTCCGCCCGCAAAGACATCATTAATATTCCCGGGTCCGGGGTCCGAGGGAGACAAGGGCCGTATTGTCTTATTCATGATCGTTGTTATCATTTATTATTATCATTCATTTATTACTATTATCCTTTCTTTATTAACTGTCTTTTATCACCCATGGATCATGAACTCTTCCTTAGTTTATTTTATCCTTTTTTATTTCTTTCTTTCTTATTTATATTTCTTTTATTATTGCATTTTTATGATTATTAGGTAGATTCCCCCCCCCCTTTTTATTATCATTGTTATATCTTTCCCCCCCTTTTTGTGGGATTGGAGGAAGGATGGAGTGTGCCGGATAGAGAGTGAAGAGTGTGCCGCTGAGGGGCTGGGGAGTGTACCGTTGGAGTCAAGCCATGAGTGTGCCGGGTAGAGGTCATGGTGTATGTTGCTGAAAGGCTATAGGTGTATGTGGACACCAAAAAATGTTGATGAGGATCATACGGCATGCACGTCTCGAGATTCGAGAGCAAGCCGAAGATGGAAATGCCGAACAAACCTCATGCCTCGCCCGATCAGGACGAGAACTCGCTTGGTGGTCCACTACCTGCTAAGGAAGCCCCCCAGGCAGAAGATACAGCTACAATGCTCCGACCGACCATGCCGAGAGCTGAGTTAGAGAGAAGTCGGGAACTCCGGCACAATCTCGACATGCACAGAAAGTTGCGCAGAATCTGGGACCGAGTCCCGAAGGCTGCAAATGGAAAATTGTGGAGGCCATACATTGCAACCGGAACATTCTGGGAATGCCGACATTCATATAAACGGCCGAGACTCCGAGAAGAATCCGTTTAGTGCTTAAAACGGCACGAAGGAGCCTTAAAACGGCGCGCCTTAAAACGGCGCGCCCCCCTCTTAAAACGGCGCGCCCCTTTCTCTTTGGCTGTCCGGCGTGCTCCTGTCGAGGGGGCCTTCCCCCTTTTTGATGCTCTAATACGGCGCGCCCATGCTGATGTCTTAATCCGGCGTGACACTTTCAAAGAACCCCCATTTTGGCAACTTAATCCGGCGCGCTATAGGACCTATCGTGCCCTCATTTTCAAAAGCTTTGCCTTCAAATGCTAAAACTATGCGCAAATTGTGTTTGGGTTTAAACCGGCGCGGTCACCGTTCCACCGCGCCATTTTAACCTCATGCCATCCCATCAAAACTCCGATGCTCTGTTTTTGTTTAAATGCGGTGCGCAGGGGGGCATTTAATGTTTTGAAGCCATGCCTTCACCCCGTTCGACAGCAAAGCGGCAGTGGTGGCAGCAGTGGCAGATCCTCCCGACAAATCCGCAAATGTCCCATCCTCGGACGAACGCCAGTGTACTCCACGAACCAGCATCATCCAGCACAACAACAACGTTGTTGCGAACAGGGCAGAGGTGGCGGGAGTTTTCTCCTCAACTGCCCGTTCTATAAAAGGCATGCCCCACTGGTGAAGAGGAAAGGAGAGGAGAGCTGCTCGAACCCCCTCGGCTGTATGCAGTGAAGAGAAGAAGAAAAAGAAGAGAAGAAGGCCACCCGAAGAGAAGGAAGCTCCACCCATCCATGCCAGAGAGGTGAAGAAAGAAAGGGAGAGGAGAGTGAGAGTGAGAGGTGAGCTCGGAGGGGGAGGAGCTTGTGCTCCGTTCCCCCTCCCCCATCGATGTATTCCCTCCTTTCCCTCTACTGTATTCTCTCCTTTTCTCGCTTTAGGGTAGATTCCCAACTGTATTTCTCTTTGCAAACGAATAAAAAGAAAAGCCCTTTTTGCAACATACGGTGTTCTTCTGCTTCCCTCTCTTTCTCTCTGCCTTCTCCTCATCCATGCCCTTCGAAGCTTGCTTCTCCATAGCATGGCCTTCGAAGGAGTCCGTCAGGGGATGAACATTCATGGCCTCTCGTGGCACACATTCGTCCCGCTTATGAAGTTATCACCCGTGAGCCGTGGTCGCTCTCGTAGGTTGGCCCTCGAGCGTTCCACACTCACACTTGGGCTAACGGACCGCCGTGAGGCCGTTCCGCATTTCTTGAGAGTTTACCCGGGAGTAATCCGTGTGGTGACTCTCCTTTATCTCTGGCAAGTCCCGGTCCGGGGGAGATGCTGCCGGATTCTCGCCATGGCCAAAAACACTCAGGAACAAACGAACAAACCACCTCTGAGAACAAGAACAACACACAGTAAGCTCTGTGAATCAAACCCTTCGAACGAATACTTAAGCATTCATGCTAATTCACCTCATTGAACGACTAAAAATGATTAAACCCCCTTTTTCATCAACCTAATCTTCCAAATGGATGAATAAACCTGTCATTAACCCAACCTGCAGGTGAAAGAAAAGAAAGCACACAGTCAAAATCAAGAAACTCTCGGGAGGGGCTAATCCGGCGCGGCCACCGCTCCATGGCGCCGTTTTAACCCTCCTCACAATAGCCCCATCTCCATTTACAATCTAAAAACGGTGCACCCCTTTCAATTCTAATCCGGCGCCCTTAAAACGGCGCGCCCCTCTCCCTTTGAATGGCCCAATTTCGGCGCGCCCCCCTTTGTTTAACCGTTAAAACGGCGCGCCCTTGACTCCCTTCTCTCCTGGGCTTGGACCCCCCTTAACCGGCGCGCCCTATGGCATCTCCCTTTAACCGGCGCGCCCCATTTCCTCCCTTGCAACCCTTAAAACGGCGCCCCTATAACCGGCGCGCCCCCCCCTTTTAATGTCCTAAATCGGTGCCCATCTGTGCTTCGCTATTTACCTTAAAACGGCGCCCCATTTCCTCCCTTGAGCTCTAAAACGGCGCCATCCTCTTCCTTCGCTAACCGGCGCGCCTCCTTAATACAAAAAGGGAATAAACAAGCAAAAGAAATAATGATAAAAGGTCAATCATGCTAATAAGAGAATAAAAGGAACTCCATCACCCGTGCCTTAATTGAATTTTTGTTCCGGGGGCGCTGCCCCCGGAAACCCCCGCAAGGGGCGTTGCCCCCTTGACCCCCACGACCTGACCGGGCAGGTCGAACCCCGCGACCTGACCGCGCAGGTCGATCCGCGTGCGAGGGCGCATGATGGCAAGTGCAGGCTCCACACTTAACAATTCGCTCCCTCGGACTCGGTGCAAAGAGAAAATCAATGATGCCTTGTGGTATCGGGCGTGGACCGCGGAACCCCCGACATGGTCACGGTCCGAACACCGTCTGGGCCAATAGTTCGTTAACTCGACCCGCTTCTCCCAGGATCTAATCCCGCAACGCCACATTAAACTTGTCGTGTCTACGGCAGATATTTGCACGGTTTTATCGTCGTCTTCGATGCTTCAAACATAGACTCGCGTCCGAACAATGAATGGTCCAACCGTGACCGACACGCACGCATAACTTGGAACCTTCGTTTCCCCGGACTGTGTGTGAAGAGAAAAGCAATGACGCCCCATGGCATCGGACTTGGATCTCGGGAGCCCTCGCCCGGACATGACCATGATCCGAACTTATCACGGGCCGATAGTTCGTTAGCTCGACCTGTCTTTATCGGAATCCGATCTCGCATCCACATTAAACATGTCGTACCTACGGCAGACATCCGTACAGTTTTATCAACGTCCTTGACGTTACTAATACGGACCTCCGTTCGAATAAGGAATGGTCCGTTAGTGACCGACGTATATACCGGGATCCAATCCCGCACCCACAGGAAATGTGCCGTACCTCCGGTATGTCTTTGTCGTGGTCTCCGATGTTTCGAATATGGGCTTACGTCCAAATACTGAATGGTCCGTTAGTGACCGACGTATATCCCGGGATCGAATCCCGTGCTTGCGTTAAAACTTGCCGTACTCACGGCAGACATTTGTACGGGTTTATTTTCGTTTACGCCTTCAATACGGATCTTTGTCCGAGCATAAAATGGTCCATGCATGACCAGCAAAATCTGAATGGAATGAGACGGCTCTCGTCTTCCCCGGACCCTACGTGCGGGAATATCAATAAGACCTTCGTGAGTCACATTTGGACCTCGGGTTCGCCCCAACCATGGTCATCGCCTGACCCACATCCTAGGCCTATAGTCGGCTAGCTATGTACAAATCTTTGTTTCGGAATCTAGTCCCGGGACACTTTCCCGCTGCCCTTCGGTACCGGAAATATTAATGATACCCACGCGAGCCCGACTTCGACCGCGGGGGGGCCCACCGCAGTATGGTCGTAGTTTGGTCTTGCACCGGGCGAACAAACTTATCGGTTTCCGACCGCTCTAACCGGGATTCAACCGAATGCCTCCCATCCCTTTGAACGATAAACTTGCCGTACCCCGGCATACATATGCTCCAGTTTTCCCCGTGATGATCACGATCCTCTAAAGCCAGACGCTCGTCCGAATATCAAAATGGTCCCTTGAGTGACCGACATATTTCGAATGCTTGTTTCCCTAGACATAGGGCTTTCCGACTGATTCGAGACCGCTATCGGCTTGTTTCTCTCGATATATTTTTCCTGGCCATGAGGCCCCTTTTCCCGGCGATTAATCAAGGGTGATCCCCTCTCCGAGGGGATGTAAATGACGCCGTGACCTTTATGGCGCAGCGGGTTCTAGTCCCGACACGAACCACACAATCGTCTGATTAGTCAGATCGAGTGCACAATAAATCGTCACTTTGTGACTGGCACGCCCACGCACTTAATAAACGCCAATAAACAAATAAACAACGATTTTATCAAATAAAAAGTGCGTCCACAGTGTACCGCTGGGGAGTGTGCCGGGCTAGGGGCTAAAGGGTGTACCGCTGGGGCATGAAGGTGTGTGCCGAGCTAGGGGTGGATGGTGCACCGCTGGGGAGTGTGCCAGACCAGGGGCTGAAGGGTGTACCGCTAGGGGATGGAGGTGTGTACCGTTGAGGTAGGGTGCCAGTGCACCGGGCAAGGGAAGGCTAAGGTCAGTGCAGTAGCCGCTGAGTCAGGGCAAGGTCGGTGCAGTTTTTGGTCTAGCTCAAGGGAGGTCGGAGTAGGTCAACGCGCATGGAAGCTGAGGTCTGAGCATATTGGGCTCGGAGTCTGAGCATGCCCAGAGCAAGGTCGGTGCAAGAGGGACCAAAGTCAGAGCAGATAAGGTATGGATCTGAGCATGGGCAGGCCAGAGTAGAATGCAAGTCAATGCAACTGAAGTGTGCCGAAGAAGGCTTGATTGGGGGGTGTACCGGGTAAGCATGGGCTAAGGCTGTACCGGGTAAAGGGGTGGCCAAGGCTGTGCCGGAGAGAGGAAGGGAGGAATAGTGTGCTGCTGAGGGAGTGTGCCGGGAAAGGCGTTAGAGGAACATGGGGCACAAGTGTGCCGGGCTACGTAGGCTGAAAGGTGTGCCGGGCTGGAGTTAATTGGAGTGTGCCGCTCAGGGCTGGTCAAGGGAAGCTTAGACTAAGATGGTCTAAAAGGCCAATGCCATTGGGGCAGCCTCCACATGAATGGGGTGAGGTCTGAAGGGAGGCCTCTGGCTTATGGAGTTCAGGTGGAGGGTTCTAAACGGCCAGCTTCCAATTCTCTGTTATGTAATTAAGTCCATGATCATGTTCAGTAGTCCAATTCCTTGAGTCTTGCATAGTTCCTTTGTCTTGATTAGAATGTTGCATTGTTACTTATTTCATTTATTTGTTGCTTCCTTTTGTCTTTTAACATGTTGTTATTTCTGACAAAAATTCGACAGCATCTCCCCTTGACCCGGATGGTAAGGGAGTAAAAGGGGAACACGCCCACAGGGAGTGGCATGACCCAACAATTTGAGGTGTGTGCCGAGGCAGCCACTTTTGAGAAAACTTCAAAAAACTCAGATAAAACACCGAACGAAAAGCCACTAGACTGACACAAGTCACAGGTGCACCGGGGGAGCGAAAGCTAGAGTGCACCGGGTTGGGCTGGCTAGGGGTGTGCCGGACAGGACACGGCCAAAGTGTGCCGGATGGGGTTGGCCAGGGGTGTACCGGGCAGAGGACAGCTAGGGCATGCGTGCCAGGTGAGAAGATCAAGGAGAGTGTGTCAGCCAGAGAAGGCACTAAAGGGGTGTGCCGGGTAGGAGGCCTGAGTAAGTGTATGTATACCATTGGCTTTGGAGGGAAAGCTGGGGAGCTCCAAATGCTGGATAAGGGCAGTAAATGCTAACAAAACCCATGGAAGGAGGAGAGGGCTGATTATGTTGGAGGAGGGGAAACCATCAAAAGGAAGATGAAGCCTTGTGCCATGGAGCCAGCGACACAACCTATTGGACTAAACCGACCGGTGTGGTAGGAGGGCAGATAGAACAGACAGTTAAAAGGTTGAAGGGTGATATAAATCACAAACCAATGATGAAGAGGAAAGGAAAACAATCAACAAGAACAACCACAGGGGGGAGGCTAAACCAAAAGACACTTTTTATTGATGAAGAACTCAAAGAAATGAAAGAGATCACGGCCCGAAGGCCAAACATAATACAATGCATTCGAACAAATGGAAGAATGAAACGAGGAAGAGGTAAGAAAAGAAAAGATGGGGAGAGGGTTGGAATGAGGAAGGGTAGCCGTTCCCTTCACTCCATTCCTTCCCCCTCCATTACATGCAACACTCTTCTCTCTTTCTCTCTGTATCCCTTCTACCTTCCTTTTCTCTTCTTCTTCTTCCTTTCGTTCTCGTATTACTGTCTTCGCATGTCTCCCTTTGCTCTCTTCGTGAAGGGCTTTTATATGTCTGGTGTTGACGGGGGGACCTCATGATGGCGCTGCCATCTGAGGTTGACTCCGTTCTCATCATTGTCAGATGGAGATCCCATGGCCAAATCAGAAGGTGACACCAAGGCAGGGCGTTAGCTGGCGTTGAAGTGGCCGAGCTGCGCGCCAAGGGACTCACCTAATGACCGTTGTGTTTCTGCCGGCTTGTGCCGTTCTGGTGGTTGCAACGCTGTGCCGTTGGAAGGCTCGTTTGAAGTGTGCTGTTGAATGGCACAAGGGGTGTGCTGCTGAAGGGATGGCAGGGTGTGCCAATGAAAGGGCAGAAGGACTTGTGTCGTTGGAGGGCACAACAGGGTGTGCCGCTGGGGGCAGAAAGACTATGCCGTTGGAGGGCCTACTCGGTGTGCCGCTGAAGGACACAAATTGGGTGTGCCGGTGGAGGGCACCGAGTGAGCGTGCTGCTGGGGGCACTGGGAGTGTGCCATTGGTGAGGCACCAGGGGTGTGCCGCTGGGGCTTTCTAAGCAGTGTGCCGCTAAAAGGGCACAGGGTGTGCCATTTGGAAGGGGCCTCTGCCTTTGCTTCATGGACTTACAATTGTGTACTCTTTGAGACATTTCTTCACCGTTAGGGACTCGAGGGTGGGTCCATAACAATGTATGAATTCAGGAGGGTATCCTGTGTTTTCTTTGTCATTTAATGCGCCCGTACAAATGTGAGGATTTGCCGGACGGTAATATTCTCCGGAGTCCTGGATGGCCAGCTTCCCTGGGTCTTCTCTCTTTAGCTTTGATGCCAAATGCGGGACCTAAGTAGGACATATGGATGTGTAATTTTATATGTCCACAAATGCCCCCCACCCACGGGCAGCGCGGGCGAAGGATGAGCCAGACGGTGCTCGTGGGTGTATTCTCGTTACAAACATCATCGCGTGTATAAATATGTATGTACACATATATCATATATATATATAATGTATATATTATTGCATTTATTATTTCCTATTCTATATATATTTTCTTTTCTCTTTTCTCTTTTTTTATTTTCTTTTTTTTTCCTTTCCTTTTATCTCTTCTTTTTTAAGCCCCTATAAAAGGGGGGTGGGGGAGTTTGAAACTCCCCCCCCTTAACTTTTGAACTCTCTCCCTCTCTCTCTCTCTATCACTTCGGCTACCACCGCCACCATCGTTCCCCTTTCTCCCTCTTCCTTTGCCGTCAGATGCCACCGCTGCTCACCGCCGTCGTGACCGGTGTCCAGGGTGAGGAGGCCGCCGTGGAGGGGTTCCCCTCCCTTCCCCTTCTCTCTTCTTCTTCTTCCCCTCTTCTTCTTCTTCTTCTTCTTCTTCTTCTTCTCATTCTTCCCCCCCTCGTTTAGAGGACAACGGAGCCCTAGGCTCCTTCCCCTTTTTCTCCCTTTTCTCCTTCTTCTTCTTCTCTTCTCCTCTTGTTCTTCTTCTTTTCTTCGTCTCTTCTTCTTCTTCTCTGGCATGGGGTGGAGGGCACGTCGGAGCGAATGCTCTGGGGTGTGCCGGAGACGGGTTGGCACAAGTGTGCCGGAGAGGGTGGGGGCACGGAGTGTGCCGGTGGACGAGGCACGGGGTGTGTCGGTGGTGGATAGGGCACGAGTGTGCCAGTAGGAGGAGGCAAGAAGTGTGCCGGGGAAAGCGGGGGCACGAGTGTGTCGGGCTAGGGGACACTCGGAGTGTGTCGGGTGAGTGAGGGCACGGGTGTGTCGGGGAAAGTGGCGCAGGGGGTGTGCCTGGTGAGTGAGCATGGAGTGTGCCGGGTGAGCGGGCACGGAGTGTGCCGGATGAAGCGGAGCACGGAGTGTGCCGGGTGAGCGGGCACAGAGTGTGCCAGATGAAGCGGAGCACCGAGTGTGCCGGGTGAGCGGGCACGGAGTGTGCCGGGTGAAGGGAGCTGGCAGTGTGCCGGGTGAGGGCACTAGCAGGAGTGTACCGGCACAGGGAGATCAACTCGAGCCGAAGGATCCTCCGGTGTCGCCCTTGGGGCACACTGTGATTTTGTTGGGGCCATCACTCCTTGTGGACACACACCCGTGTCTTCCCCTTACACCTCTGGTCTAGGGGAGACTCTGCCGAAATTTTTTAAAAATTTTTGGCGTCCCGTTCATTTTAATTGTAGTGTAGTCCCTTTATAGTCTTTTCCTCTTGTCTTTGCTCAGGACTTATTCTGACTCTAAATCTTTGCACCTTGCAGATAAATGGCTGCTCCTAGTGGTTCTTCTACTCCTATTGCCGTCGGTGCCAAGTCTGGCCTCTCACTGGCCGTCCCTGCCGTCACATGGCATAACGTGGAAGACCTCGACCGTGAATACACTGAAGTGGCAAAGTTTGCCGAGTCTTCGGATTCTGAGACTGACACTATGGAACTCAGCCGTGTTGGACTGACTGACGGAGGTTTCACATTTGACCGAGCCGGTGACTATCCTGCAGATCTTTCGAAGGACAAGCACCTTCTTCATTTCTTGAAATATCTTCGCCACCATGACAAGAGGGATTTCAGAACAATCCGAGACGCTGAACGCGCCATCATGCAGTCCCAAGACAGCTTGCTATACAGTGTCCGTCGGAGTGTACCGATGTATTTGGTGGGCGAGCCGAGGGAGTGGAACCCGGTGTTGGGTCTGGAGGTAGTGACCCCAGTGGAAGGCAAGCTAGTGCGGGCATCGGAGTTTACCCCCGCCCGTTGGGATAATGCAGCAGGACGGGTGCATAAGGAGCAACCCTGTTTTGGTCTATTTCTAGCGCCACTGAAGTGGGGGTACCGGGAGGAACCCTACCTCTTGGACTGTCTGGCTATCCGGTTCAAGCATGGGCTCACCTTGGGCTGCTTCGGGGAGCTCAAGGTTCAAGATGCACACTCTTTCCGGGAGGGAGCGGTGGAGTTCACCGAGTATGTACTATTCAACTATGCTCCCTTGCTGATCCGGGCCAGCATCTACCACAGTGTCTACGCTTCCCGATATGGCTACCCGATCTCCAAAGGCCTTTGCTGTGGGATGATGGAGGTCTTCAATGCTGAGCTGAACACATTTTACACCGCGAAAGGCGAGACGTCGCTGGATTTATGGAGTCTACATCAGCTGAGCGGCCTGCCCATTGACAGGGAGCCGTATGAAGAGGTGTGCCTCCCCAACCTCATCAAGGACGAGACAGATGGGGATGGCATCTATGCACTGGGATACTCTTACCGGTTCATCAAGAAGGCGTATCGAGAGTTATACCAATCATCCCATGGCGGGAAGCAGCCTCCCGGGGGGACCGCAAGAGGGTCCGACTGGGCCTGTGGTTGAAGTACTTTTTCGATGGGCCGCAGAAGTATGAAGAATTCCCTTGCGTCGATGCTGCTGTGGCTCAGAAGAAGCGCAGCAAGAGCAGAGCTAAGGTGACGCTCCCAGCTTCAAAAGGGCGTCGGAGTGGTGCTAACCCAGTAGGGGTTGACCCAATGACCCACTGCGTAGCTTTCCTCGCATACTGGCTCTGCTCCTTTGCTCTGCCATACGGGGACGAAACCGTCATCCAGCCAGACGCCATTTACCCCGCTTGCCAAATGGCATGGGGCATCAAGTTGTGATTGTGCCCGGTCGCATTGTGCCTCATATTCAAGACGTTGGGGGACGTCAGTGTTCACCAGTTCCCGCACCAGGCTCGCTTCATCGGCCAACTGCATTTTTTCAATGCCTGGGTCTATTCCTTATTCCCGGAGTACGCCCCCCGTGCCATACAATCTTGGGGGCTATTTCCACGTATGTTGTAATTTGCGAATGCCGAGGCGGGCTTGACAACATTGCAGTTATTCAACATCCGGGGTAGGCTCACAATAGTCCCCCAGGACTCACCAGGCAGCATCCACTTCTGGACCTTGGCCGCCCATTCCAGTCCCCTGGTAAATAGTAAGAGAGAATGCCAGGATGACCAGGTGGAGAAGTATCCTCATCCAATTAGCCATCAGACCGTGGTTCGCCCGTTGATAGAGCCGCAGCTTCGCGATTGGGCGTTGTCTATCCGCCCGAGCGTGCTGGTCTTCAGAAAGGGGGACACCTTGTTGCTAGAACCCTATTACCCTTTCCACTTCGGGCGCAACTTTGGGTATGATCAGCATATTCCAACGTACAGCGCACAATTTAATTTGCCCGTACGGAGCCTTCGGGGCAGCCCGACTATTGAGCATGCCCAGAGCTGGTGGGATTACTTCCATCAGACCGACGAGTCCGCGTTCAGAGTGTCGGCGCCTGGACGAGTTCCACGGGTGATAGCGGACTATATAAAGTGGTGGAATGCCAGGACGGGCTTCTATCGGTTGTGCAGGACCGATTGCTGGGATAGCGCCGAACGAAAGTTCTTGAGTAAACAGTCAGCGGCCGTCCTTGATATTGATTTGGAGCATCTGCTTCGACTAAAGCATGGCAAGGAGAAGGAGGTGATTGCATACTTGGCTACCCGTAAGGAAGCCCGGGAAGCCAGACCGTCCCCGCAGCCAAAGATGCCACCCGTTGCTAAAGACGAGTTCAAGAAGACTCTTACGCATTTGTGCAAGATCGGGGCAGATCATCTGGATCTCATTAACTACTCCTTCCCGATAGAAGAAGAAGGCACGCCAGCTCGCACCTAGCACCCGGAGACAGACACGGCGTGCCCCTATCGCACCTTCTTGAGGAGAGAGGAGCGAAGGCCTGAAAATTACAAAGAAACCACATGGCTGTACGTTCTCTTCTGCGCACACGGGCTGAAGGTGGAAGACCAGACAGCCGTCATCTTGGACAAGCGCCTGAATATTTCTTTCCATTATGCCAATGGGTGGGGCATGGACCACTTGAGCCTCTATTGCCATCTTGCTTTCATGCAGCATGCGGATCTGGCGCATCTGGCAGACCGATGCGTGAAGATTGCAGATGTTCTTTGGCTGGTCTGAGAGGCGGCCCATCGGGACAAAGAACCCTCCCTGACTTACTGGCCGTTAACTCTGCGGTTGTACACTGGCCCCCATGGTATGGTGCTTCTTTATCTCTGCCTTTCATTGTCGTGCTGCTTCATAATGGTGGTTGATTAATTGATTGATCTTTTCTTTCTTTATCCTTCTTTTTTTTGATAGACCATCCCTCCAGTGCCCAACTGGCACAGTACAGGAACCTCCTTCGGTTGGTGCATAAGCCTTCCCATTTCGAGGCGGCACTGCCAGCTCCCACTACTACGCCTCTGCCGAAGGCGAGCAAGCAATCCCGGGCAAAGTCACCAGTCAAGAAAGCCTTGGCTACTGCTAAGGACGCTGAACGGCAGAGGGCAAAGCGGAGGAAGACGGAAGCTACCTCCGCCTCGGTGGTCCCTCCAGTTCCTCCCCCTCCATCTTTTGAGGAGTTTGCCGCCGCTCAGGCGGAGCCGAGCCAGCCTGCAGGTTAGGCCTTCTAGCCTTTGAAGCTCTTTGAGGTTTATTCAGATATCAAGAAGGTCCCTTCTTGTAACATGTGTGTGTTTTTGGTTTCAGTCGTCGTGGAGAAGCCCACGTCTGTATCCATTCCCGGCATAGGTGGAGTCGTGGTTCACGGGGCAGTGGAGCCTATTGAAGAGACCTTCTTCGACCCAATTCATGCTGTAGAAGTTAAAGGAGGTATATATATTTTTGTGCCTTCTTGGTTGATTTCCTTCCTTTCCAACGCCCCCACGGGCTTGGCTTAACTCAAATCGCACTTTGCTCGACAGGGGTCGATGTAGTAGTCACTCGGCCGAAGGCGGTCTGCTGGGTGCAATCATTTGAGCAAACATATGTAAGAGGGGGACCAAGGCCCGGGAAGTCACGGTTAGTGAGGCCGCTTGACGATGCTCCGACCACGGATGCTGATGCGGGAGCTCCCTTGGCAGCAAAAGAGGTGCCCACTCGTACCAAGTCTTTGTCGGGCGAAAAAGGTAGATTACGGTTATTCTTCCGATGAAGCACTTTCAACCGAGGGCATACCCGAGGAACCCAGATTTCAAGTCCCTGCCTGGAAAGCCTCGGTATTATCTGCTTCTCTTAGCCTGGTGGAGCAGGCACTCGTAAGTGTGGACTCGTTTATTTGGGCTTTTCTCTCAAGGCCGTCGACTAATCTCTTTGCCGTTGTCGTTCTTTGGCTTGAAATAGGAATAGACTCCGCCATAAGGTATAGAAATCCATGCCCCGGATTCAGCAGCCGCCAGACAGAAGAATACCACTACGGCTTTGGACAAATTGGCGTCCATAGTCGAGGCCTTGTTGCAGGAAGAAGCTGTAGCAAGCTCGGACGCCTCCGCCTCGGCAGTCGAGGTGCTGGCACAAGAAGAGGCAATAGCGACCGTGAGTACATGCTTTCTTCTTCTCTTTTTTTGGTTTCCTCTGAGGGCTATTGACTTATTTGAGCTGGACAGGATCATGCCTCCCAAAGGGTCGTGGAGACTCCCACTCCGACAGCCGAAGCCCTGGAAGAGGAGGAGATAGCGCCAGAGATCGAGGCCCGAGAGGAAACAATGCCCGAAGCTGAAATTCGGGAAGAAATGATGTCGGAGTGCAGCATAATGCCGGTGGACGAGGTAAGCATGGGGATCCCTCAGCTTCTTTGAGAATTCAGCAATTTACTTCACATGATGGTTGACTAACCTCACTTTGCATTGCCAGACAATAACAACACCCCGAAGAGCGTGTGCTACTCGGGCTCACAAGGCCGTCCCCAGGTGGATCTCATCCTTTGGTCTGCAGGCAGCCCGGAGGTTGAAGACACTTCTGGGACCGGACGTGGGATCCTTGGCATCTCTTCTACGGATGGGAGCCATTCTGTGGCTTGTAATCTCGCTCCCGCCTATTCCGAAGCCGGTCCTCCCCGAGGAAGCCCGACTTATGGGGAAAATATTGGCAATCATTGCGGCACCCTCGAGAGAGTCCCAGGTAGAGAGGAGTGAAGATCCTTCCGAAGTGGCATCGGGTCCAGCCGTGGTCGATACCCTTCCCTCGACCGAGGTTGTGACTCTTGCACTTCCAGCCAGCGAAGTGACAACGGACCTGAGCTGTGCTGAGGAGGCGGAGGTAGAAGCGAGTCTGTCCGCTGCGGTGTCAGATTCGATCTTTACGGCCATTCATTCCTCGGACGAGACCGTGGCTCCTGTCCCGGTGGTGGAGACGTCGTCATCAGACGCGGACCTCACCTAGCCAGTGGGAATGGAGCAGCCGCTCATCATGGCTGCGTCGGATGCTTCTGTTGCAGTCTCACCTTCGCCCCTTGCGGTGATCGGCCAAGAACTAAGCCCTGCACCAGAGGGATCCGGCCATTCGACGTTGGCTCTCCCATCTTCGTCGACAGCGGTGGACGCCGAGCTATGGGCGGTGGTGGACAGCATTGTAGAGTTTAGCCCACCGGCCGTGCCTTCAATAGGTCATGTTGCTTCAGATCTGCCAGTCCGTCAGACCTTGCTGACGCTGTGGTCAATGATATTCGCCAAACCTTCGCTCAAGTACAAAGGGGTTCACACCGTGGTCATGTAGCTGACCGGGGCTGTAATGCCCCGGACTTTTCGGATCTTTTTCAGATCTAGATCCGTGGGTTTCGGATCGTCTTTCCGTGGGTTCCGGATTGTGTCCGAGTGACCTTCGGACTTTTATACTAGATTGTCGGACCCGTTGGTGGTGTGCCCGTGAATTTCCTTGGGTCTTGTGGTGTTGTGAGGAGCATGCCGGTATTTTTTTAGATTTTTCGGAGCGCCTGTGTGGGTCCCGGGTTGCGTTGTGGGTTTTACGCGTGTTTTCGTCTGTCAGACCTTTGGAACCCCGTACAAGGTGAACCGTTGCGTTCTCCGACACCGGGACGTTACCACGGCCATCAGCGTGTTCGGAGGATCGCGAGAGTATATATATATTTTCCATATTTTCCATATTTTCTAGATTTTCCTATATATATATAACCCCTTTTTCTCTCTCTCCCCATCTCTCATTTCTCACTCTCTCCCTCTCTCTTCTCACGCTCTCTCCTCTCTCCCTCTCTCTCCGGCAGCCGACGGAGCGGAGCGCGGGCGAGGCATGGGCGAGGATGGGTGAGGATCGAGGCGGTGGAGGCGCAGTGAAGCTCGGCCGCGGGTTCGTGGAACGGCGAGGGTTTCGTGGCGATTTCTTCGCAGATCGGCGAGCTCGGGGCATAAAATCTTCGGTGGAGGTAGGGAGAGGGACCCCCAGTTCGTGCTCTTCCTTACCCGCGAGTTTCGTAGGCCGTGGCGAGCCGAGCGGGCTAATCGGGGCGTTTTGGGAAAAACTCCATGTTTTAGGGTTGAGCGTCGATCCGCCGTTTCATGAGGTTTCCGCCCGATTCGGGGCTATAGATGCATGCTAAGGGTCCTAGGGGAGCTTCCCCCTTGTTTTCCCCCTCATCCATGGATGTTTGGGGGTTTGGGTTTTTGGGTGTTTCCCGCCGGCCCGTTCTCGGGCTGGTGTGGCGGTCCTTCCAGAGACCGCCAGAGTCTCTAAAGGCCCAGGGTAGGAGCGCCAGACACTGTGGCGGCCCAAGGTGGGTGCGCCACAAGGCAATGTTTTATCGGCAGGTCCCGACGTTGTCTGGCGGCCGCACGATAAATCACCAGATGGTGTAGCGGCCTAGGGTTAGACCGCTACCTCGTTTTGACCGTCACTTCTCGAGTCGTGTGCTTTCTGACCGTCGGGAGTCACGTGCCTCTAGCGGCCGTAGATACGGGCGCCAGAGGGCTTCTAGCGCACCAAGGCTTGACAGCTAGGGCGCTGTGGCGGCCTAGGATGGGTGCGCCAGAGCCAGCGTGGCTTCTTCGTCTAGTGCTCCTGTGTTGGACCGCTATAGTCCTTTGGCAGACCAATGTTGGACCGCCAGAGCCTGTGGCGGCCCAAGGTTGGACCGCCAGACTCTGGGCTGCACCCAGTGGTTTGCAGTCTCGTTTCTCTTCGACCGTGGTTTTCGTGAGTTGTGGTTGGCCTTGTGAGTGTCCCGGACATGCCATAGGTTCCGTGTCCATGTTTCTGGGATGTCTGGAGGTGCCGTGTTATCTTGACTAGCGTGCCCGTAGGTGTGTGCATTCTGGGCTTTGTGTTACGCTCGATGAAGTCACCGTGTATCGGTGTGAGTGCGGTGGGGTTCCCCCGCATGTCGTGGGTTTCTGCGGAAGATGGTTCCCGAGTGGGCCATGTGTTTGGCCTTGGACTGCAGGTCCAGTTATTCAGCCTGGGGGCTGGAGGTTTTCCGTATTTCCCTGGGATGGGGAATTAGCATGGCGGCTTGTGAGCTGCCTTGGGAATCGTGCTTCAGTGCTTTCTGCGTGGGCCGTGTGTGTGGCCTCGGACAGTGAATCTAACTGTCCAACCTGGGGCTGGAAGGCTTCTCAGTTCCCTTCCCGAGGGAATGATCTCGGTGGCTCGTGAGCTACCTCGGTATTTATGCTACCGTGATTTTAGACCTAGGAATTAGGCTAGATTGATGGCCTTGTACTGTTGCGTATGACGATCTTGACCCCGAGTCTTGTGACTCAAGGACCGTTCGATTTAGTGAGTCTAGAGGACCGTCCAGAGTCCAGTGGCTCGTCGCCACTTGGTTCTTCTCAACTTTCACGCAGCGTGCGTGTGTGGTTCTCAGAGTTTCTCTTCGGAGAGTGGTCACATCAGTGACTCCCCACTAGTCGTAGCCTTCCGACACGCGAGTGGTCCCACCAGGGAGTGGTTGCGAGGCTACCCCGAGAGATGATTTTTAGGCTGGTTACCGTCGGGCCCCACGTTTGACGCCAGAGTCTGGCTGAGGGGAAACACAGTTAGAGGGCCAGACCTAGGACTTATGGACTATGGGTGCACACGTGGTTGGGGGCAGTAGGACCAGTGCTGACGAGCGCGAGCCCAGCTAGTCACTTGTTCAGTGGTTACTAGTACGGTGTCCCCGTTCCACCAGGGGTCGAGGGGGACACCTGAGGCGCAGACTAAGACGTTAGTGGACGCATCCGGCCTTGCTTCTGGTGGGAAGGTACTCCTGTCCCGTGAGACATGACTCTCCTGTTTCCGAGTTCCATTTCCCATCTGCGAGACTTGGTTTTCTGGACCGTCTGGTGTTTCCAAGTTAGTGGCCAGGGTGCTAGTAGCTTTGCCTAGGTTGCGTCTTGTTGGTGCGGTGTCCGCGATCGGGTGGTCGGGGTTACACCTTGGACAGCGTGTCCAGGTTGGCCGTGTTCTGGGAGACATGCCTCTATGGTAGGGTTGCCATGGGTTTTTACTTCGGTAAGTGGTACTAGTGTGGTTCGGTAGCCCCCGACGGTGAGATCGGGATGTGTTTTTCTGGTACAGTAGGAGTAGCTGTAGTGCCGAGTTTTGACCGGCCACCGGTTCGCTGTTCCTGCTATAGTTGTAGCTTTCCTTTCCGCTACCGCTGTTGGTTCCAGTTGGGGTTCCGCGGGACCCCTGCCGAGTCTCTATTTGGAGACTCATCCCTGCTTTTCAGGTGTGGCGGTTCTTCCTCGAGGTTCGAGGGTGTAGTGTTGCAGAGGTTCTTAGTTGCCAGCTCGCCGGGCCGAGTGTTCACTTGGTATGTGGTACATTTTACTATTATGTTAGATGGACACAATCTATTACCACTGAGAGTGGATCTGCAGGGGGGTGAATAGATCTAATGTCTAATTTTAAAACACATATAAGACTCTAATGCAGAATTTAAGCCGATCTACAATATCTCTAACAAGAATGCTGGATCTGAGCAGAAGCAATTCAAACTATAATGATAATTAGGAAATCCAATCACAGTAGTTCATAGACAATCGCACAAACATAAGACACCCAAGATTTTTAGGTGGTTCGGTCAGGAGACCTACGTCCACCCACACTCAACAGAGTATGGCTTACTGCTGCGCAACACAGCTTGCATCCGCTGGGCAGTACAGCTTGGCCTACAACCGCTGAGCTTCACAGCTTGCTGTCCGAGACCAAGTCTCGCATGCTGAGGAGTTACAGCTTAACCTATCCAGAGGATGCACCTCTGCAAACCCGCTGGGGATTACAGCTTACCCGTCCAGAGGCAGCACCTCTGCTAACAGCTGGCTCACAGCTTGAAGAAACAATTTCGGAAAGAAAAAATAGAATCAAACGAAAATGGGAAAACCCAAAAGAAATGTAGCTCAGAATGAGCAGTATCAGCTCTGGTATCTAAACCAAGAGACTGATTCACAAGCTCTCAAACTCTCTCAACTCATCTCTCTCAATCTTCTCTTCTTTCTCTTTTTCTTCTCTCTGCTTTCGGTGGCTCTCAGCTTTTCTTCTCTATGGATCGTGCAGGCTGGTTCACTCTCTGCTCTTCTGCTTCTCTCGATCAGTCTTCTTCAGAGGAAGAAGGCTTCCTTTTATAGCAGCAGCAGATTGGATAGGGCGTGTGGGTTCCACATTTCCCGCCTAGAGAATTCGCCAGATCCGAGGAATTTCGACCACATGGCAGCATCCTAGCTGGGCTGCTTCCACGTGTCATAATCTGGGCACCTCGTCCTTCCTTGGATCATGAGCCAATCCTTCATCTTTGCACTTTAGTCCCTGTCAGTCATTCGAAAGGAATTATTAGTTTAAGGGTTAACTGATGTACAGACTATACATAGACAGTGCTGAAGCAATGTATAGACTTCATGAAGCAGGACAATTGCGTTGTACAGACTATGTGAAGACAAAGCTGAAGCAATGTATAGACTTCATGAAGCAGGACAATTGCGTTGTACAGACTATGTGAAGACAAAGCTGAAGCAATGTATAGACTTCATGAAGCAGAGCTAAAGCAGTATTGACTCAGTGAATGCGAAGCAATGCAATGTTCAGACTCTACGTATGCAGGGCCATGGCGTTGTACAGACTTAGTGAATGCAGTGCTGTGGCATTGTACAGACTTCAGGTATGCAATGCTAAGAACATAGCAGATGGTTGTATAGACATGCCATATGAATATGCAGACTCATCGTGCAATGTTGTCTAGACTTTGTATATGCAGAGCTTAAGCCCTGTACAGACATCAAATATGCAAAAGTAAATGTGCATCAATGTGTAGACTTAGGAAGATAAAGTGTGAACAAAGCAACACAATGTGCAGACTTCGTGCAGTGCATGAATGCAATGCATAGAGTTGATTAAGCGTGTGAACATGGCGCTGTATAGACTTGAAGAAATGCATGCTACAGTGGCGATGTATAGACTTGGCCAAAGCAGCGATGTATGGACTTGCACAGTTCTAGCTAAAGGATGTACAGACTTTAAGATGAGTGAACAGGCCGATGTGCAGACTTGCCAATGTATAGACTTTAACCGATGCAGACTTAGTCCAATGTACAGACTTTCCTGGCCGATGCATATACTTTAAGGTATGCACAAAGACGATGCATGAGACGCTGAAGTCTGTATAGACTTTAATTGAAGAATGAAGAATGTACAGACTTCGAACGCGTGCAATGTATAGACTTGATCAAGTGAGACGATGGCCAAGGAGATGCATTGTATAGACTTATAGATGCCTTGACTGTACAATGTACATACTTGCTGATGCATTGTATAGACTTGCGTGAGACGCAACATGAGACGCTCAGAATGTACAGACTTAGCCAATGTAAAGTGCACAATGTACAGACTTAGTTTGATGCATTGTGTAGACTTGCATGAGACACTAAACTACAACAAATGTACAGACTTGCTGGCGTGGAATGTGCAGACTCCATGCAATGCAAGGAAAACGAATGTATAGACTCTGCATCCACAATGTGTAGACTTTGAAAGCCAACAAGCGAACTCAATGTACAGACTTGCTGGATGTGTGAGCTGCAATGTATAGACTTGACTGCCTGCATACATGTATAGACATTATCGTGCAGACAGGACCTCACATGTATTAGTGTATAGACTGTATGCCTGATGGATGCACTGATGTAGTATATGCACAGAGGAAGCAATGCACCGATGCAATGCATGCACATAGCAGATATTGAACTGAAGCAATGGATGTATAGACTTGTGTTGACGCTGCATGACAACTGCTAATGTATAGACTTCACAAGTGCAAGCAATGCAGCAATGTATGGACTTTGAACTTGTGCATGCAATGTATAGACTTGTTACCCTGCGAGTCATGCAGTGTATGGACTTGTTGTGCCTGCGACGACTTCGATGTACATACTTGCTAGCCTGCGAGCCATGCAGTGTATGGACTTGCTAGCCTGCGAGTCATGCGATGTATGGACTTAATGTGTCTGCTACACAAGAAGAATGCATGGATGAATAGACTGAATAGACTTGTGACTCATATTGATTGCTATCATCAAAACTATGGATCATCAAAACTACAGGGGCACAACAATCTCCCCCTTTTTGATGATGGCAATACTATGAGTTACACTGACTCCTAATGCATGCTATGAGATTGCAAGTTCTAACAATCTCCCCCTTTGCCAAAATAATGTATACACTTCCCCTGGAATTCAACAAACAGATAATATTCTCCCCCTTTACCATCAACAAAGAGGAGGGAAAGATATTACAAGGGAAAGAATGAAGAGAGATCATCTGACTGGCATTCTGAACAAGTAGTTCACGAATAAGCATTCTAAAGCACAGAGTCTTCAGTCATATGAATTAAAAAATAGCTTTCAGATAGAGTTCTAGTTTAAAGGTTATAAATTTTAAGTTCATACACTACAATCATTAGATAAGTTTTCTGTGCATGATGAAACAATAAACCAAAATCACATTTGCATGGGAGATTCAGTTTCAGAATATCTTACTTTCGTAGACTCATTAAAAGTTGTTAAGAAATACCAGGTCATGTATTGAAATTAAACAAATTGACATCCTTAAAAATTCTTTTGAAGGAACAGCATTTTTCATTGTATTTCATTAAGGGCATTCAGGTACCATTTATCTTTTTGCGTAAGGGTATACATTTATCAGACGCCAATACCCCTAGATACTCAACATGATGGACCATTCTACCTATGATCAAACTCAATAGAACTGATTTACACCTTTTTGTGTGAGGGTACACGTTTATCAGACGCCAGTTACCCCCAGGTACTCAGTGAAACCACCCTACTATTTTGATCATTTTATACAGAGATAACTGATACACTTCATGACTTAAGTATAGTCCATTTCTTTGATGGATGACTTAGTTTCTCAGTAATTTACCAGTCATTGCTCTGCCAATTGTGTTTTTCAATTAATTTTCAATGTTTGCCAATATTTTTCTTAGCTGTCCTTTAATTGTTTCAGAATGACTTGTTTGAGGACAATACACAAACTTAGCCTTCTCTAACAGGATTTTAGATGAGTTTTTAGATTTCAGATATAATTGGCTTTGTCTGACATGAAATAAAATAAGCGTTGAGAGCTTTATCAATTTTTAACTTTCTTATTTACTGATTGCAATCTTTGAACTTTAAAGTTTATAAAATTTAAACCATTTAGTCAGTCTTTAAGCAATTAAAGTTCTTATAAGTGAAGAAGTCTGTTTTCTATTGCTTAGGAATCAGAACTGACTAACAGATTGCCATATGTCGGATTCAACTCATTCAGGGTCAAGGAATTGAATTTCAATAAATTTGATGACCATTCTGAATTTCTAACAATACTCCCCCTGTCTATATGCATGTGACTTTAGATGAGAGAGAGACCTTAGACACAGTCATGACTAGATGATATGCAATGATGATCATGAGTGTAATGCCACAAAAAATATGAATGTTATGCATGATAATGAGTCTGGTACAACAATCAACATTCACAAAGTTTATTCAAGCAATCCAGAGAGTTTATTCATCATGCTGAAATTTACACAAGCCAAGTTCTCTTCTAAGAAATTTAAACCTTTCATTCCCTAGTGGCTTAGTAAAGATATCAGCAAGTTATTTTTCTGTTTCAATGAAGTTCATTTCAATTTCCTTTTTATTTACAACATCTCTAAGAAAATGGTGTTTGATCTCTATATGCTTAGTCCTAGAATGATGAACATGATTTTTAGCAAGGCATATAGCACTATTATTATCACATAACATTGGAATACATCCCAATTTTATCTGATAATCATCCAGTTGGTGCTTGATCCATAGTACTTGGGCAGCACAATTACCAGCTGCAACATATTCAACTTCAGTTGTAGACAAAGCTACAGTGTGTTACTTCTTAGATGCCCAAGATACTAGACAGCCACCTAGGAGTTGACAATATCTACTAGTGCTTTTTCTCTCTACTCGACACCTAGCATAATCTGCATCAGTGTAAGCTAGAAGTTCTAACTCACACTTGGCAGGATACCAAAGACCTAGCTCTTAGGTGCCTAGTAAATATTTAAAAATCCTTTTCACTGATTTAAGATGTGATTCTTTGGGACTAGCCTGAAATCTAGAGCATAAACACACTGAAAATTGAATGTCAGGCCTAGATGCTATAAGATATAGAAGGGATCCGATCATACCTCTACATAGCCTTTGGTCCACTGGTTTACCTTGAGGATCTTCATCCAAACTGGTTGAGGAACCCATTGGAGCAGCTATTTCCTTGAGATTGTCCATTTTGTACTTCTTCAATAGATCCCTTATGTACTTGGACTGAGAGATGAAGGTACCATCCTTTGATTGTATAACCTGCAGTCCAAGAAATAATTTGAGCTCACCCATTGAGCTCATTTCAAACTCATTAGTCATTATCTGAGAGAATTCCTCACACAATTTGGGGTTAGTTGACCCAAAGACAATGTCATCCACATAAATTTGAATGATAAGAATATCTGAATGACTTACCTTAGTAAACAGGGTTTGATCAACTACACCTCTTGTGAAGTTCTTATCAGTGAGGAATTTGCTCAACCTGTCATATCAAGCTCTAGGAGCTTGCTTTAAACCATAGAGAGCTTTTCGAAGTTTATACACATGATTGGGGAAGTCTAAACATTCAAAGCCAGGAGGCTGCCTCACATAGACATCCTCACTGATTTCCCCATTTAGAAAAGCAGATTTTACATCCATCTGCTGAAGATTTATTCCTAGGGAACATGCATAAGCCAATAAGATTCTGATTGCTTCTAACCTGGCTACAGGGGCAAAAGACTCTTCAAAGTCTATTCCAAATTCCTGATTATACCCCTGAGCTACAAGTCTGGCCTTATTTTTAATCACATTCACTGATTTATCAGTTTTATTTCTGAACACCCATTTAGTCCCTATGACTATTTCATGATCAGGAGGTGGAACCAAATGCCACACCTTATTCCTGTCAAATTGATTGAGCTCCTCATGCATAGCATTAATCCAATGCACATCTTTGAGAGCACAGTCAATGGACTTGGGTTCTACATTTGAAACAAACGCATATGCATTCAATTCATTTTGAATCCTTAAGTGGCCTCTGGTCCTAGGGGGGTCATGCAGATTTCCAATCACATTATCTACAGGATGATCTTTAAGATATCTAATGTTAACAATTGGATTATCATTATTTTGATTTACCTCCCCCTGAACTATAGGCTCTTCTTCATTAGGCTCTTCATTTCCTTCCTCATTTTTAGATTGGTCTGCAGAATTTCCTTCTTTCAGAATATCACCACTGTCTTCATTCCTGCATTGACCAATATTAGTCTTTAATAAGGATTCATCAAAAACTATATGTAGAGATTCTTCAACAGTATTGGAATTCATATTATACACTCTATATGCTCGGGTGTTTTCAGAATAACTAAGAAAAATTCCTGGTTCACCTTTAGGTTCAAATTTATCAAGGTCTCTTTTATCATTTATATGTATAAAGCATTTACACCCAAAAATCTTGAAATGAGCAATTGAAGGTTTCTTACCCTTTATGATCTCATAGGGTGTTTTCTGGGTAGAAGGTCTTACCATAGCTCTATTAATTACATAACAGGCTGTATTTACTGCTTCAGCCCAGAACTTCCTTGGTAGACCACCTTCAACCAAGAGTGTACGACCTATCTCCACTAGGGTTCTGTTCCTTCTCTCCACAACTCCATTCTACTCAGGTGTCCTTTGTGAGGAGAACCTATGATTAATTCCATTTGTCCTGCAGAATTCATCAAACTGTGAGTTTTCAAACTCACCTCCATGATCAGATAGAATATTTTCAATTTTTTGGTTTTTCTTAAGACAGAACTCCTGAAATTCTGTGAATGCATCACTTTTATGTGATAAGAAGTATACCCAAGTGTACCTAGAAAAGTCATCTACCATGACAAATCCATACCTCCTCCCTGATAAGCTGACAGACCTGGTTGGCCCAAAAAGGTCCATGTGTATCAGCTCATAAGGTTTAGAAGACAGATTTTCTGTCCTAGATTTAAATGACTTTCTAGTTAACTTGGACTGAGTGCATGCATCACAGATTTTATTTTCTTTCTTAAAGGAAACTTCAGGAAGTTCTCTAACCATGCTATGCTTATTCAGTTTATGCAAAACAGTGTAACTAGCATGACCTAACCTACGATGTCATAAAAATGCTAAGTCTTCTCTACTAGCAGTAAGGCATAGGTTAGAATGTTGAATATCATCTAAATCTATCATGTAAGTGTTATTTATCCTCTTACCAGAAAATTTAACAGTTTCGGAATCAGGTTCAAAAACTTTGCAACATTGAGAGTCAAAAAGCACTTTGCATCCTTTATCTCATAGCTGGCTGATGTTAAGTAAGTTATAAGCTAATCCTTCAACCAGCATGACATCCTCAATGCAACAAGTAGTACACTTACCTACCTTACCTGTTCCAACAATCTTACCCTTTATGTTGCTACCAAAGGTGACAAGGCCTCCTTGTTTCTCTGTCAGCATGCAGAACTTGGCCTTATCCCCTGTCATATGCCTGGAGCAGCCACTATCCAAGTACCACAAATTGTTCTTGGCTGCCAGACATACCTGCACACATAATCAGGTAGAGAAGTTTGGAACCAAAGATTGATTGGTCTCCAGAGAAGATGAAAAGTAATTAAAACAAGAAAGCAGACTTTTAGGAATCCACATTTGTTTGAAACTGTTCTGTTCAGTGGATTTTCCAGATTTCCTTTTGTTTTGCTTTTTCTTGTTGACACTAGCATGATTATTTGCAGATTGATTATTTCTGTGCCAGTGCCTTGGCCAGGGTGTATTCAGGAAATTTTGGCCATAGTAATCATTGGGCTGGCTGTGAAATTGTTGGTTCCTAGGTGTCCAATTACCATACCCACTAACCCAATTTATGGTGTAAGGTTTATAGGACTGTGTAGCCGGATGTCCATAACCTGTAAACCTTCCTTGAGTCCTAGTCCATCCTGACCTATTTGGATAGGTTGACTGTGCAGAGAAGTGGGACTGGGCTCTAGGTTGGTAGAAATGTTTGGGTCGAGCTCTAAAAGCATTCTGCCTCCCCTGCACCTTGGACCCTGCTGACCTGTTCATAGGTGTGTATTGGGTCTTCTTCAGAGGTGGTGGTGATGGTGGAGACTTCGTGACCTTAACATGGGGTTTATAAGACTGTGTAGGTTGACCCCTAACCTGAGACTGAGCTTTGGGATTTTGTTTGGATGTGCTAGCTCTACTAGTCTCATTCAGTTTTTGTTTGCCCTTCTCCTCAGCACTGGGCCTTTTCAGATTAGCAGTTTTGTTCATTGAAATGTTTGAATTCATGCTAATTAGAGGTCCTTTCTCTTTTTGTGCAATAAATGAAATAGTTTTCATTCCAAAGGTTTTTGTTGCACTAGAATTAAATCTAAGGCCCTCTTTTCTGAAGTTGACCTTTGACCCTAACAAAGCATTTAGGTTATCTGAACCTTGGGTCATTTTCTCAATAGTCTTAAGCTTGTCCTCATTATCCTTTTGAATATCTTCAATGGATTTCTTAAGTTCTGTATTCACACTTAGGACAGCTTGATATTTTTCATTCACAATTTTTATGTCACTCTCACATTTCTGAATTTTCAATTTTAGTTCATCAGTTTCTTTTTCTAACCTCTCATTTTCTTCTTTAGAGGCTTTTGACTCATTCTTGATTTCTTCTAATTCAGAACATGTGAGTTTCAATTTTTTATTCTCAAATTCTAGACATGTAATTTTATCAGTTAGAGTTGTATCATTTTGCATGGAGTTAATCTTTCTTCTTAGATGCCTGTTTTCCTTTCTAATATCATCAGCTCTATCAGCTATGTCATGGTAGGCATCTACCCAATCAGTAATAGTGAAATTTTTGAATCTAGTGATTACCTCATCTGAGTCCTCCTCTCTATCTTCAGAGCTTGTTGCCATAAGGAAAATGGGCTTCTCAGATTCGGCTTCACTGTCTGAGCTGCTACTGAAGGAACCTTCATCTTCATCACTCTAGGTACTCACCATTGCTTTCCCTTTCGTGTTCCTTCTCTTTGACTTCTCCTTGTATTTCTAATTCTCTGGACAGTCAGCTTTCAGATGGCCTGTTTTCCTGCATTGATAACAAGTATTAGTTTCAATTTTCTTAGTAGGGTTATGTTTATACCTTTTATCCCTTCGGCCGCCACTATATTCTTTTGGCTGAATCGTCCTGCTCCTTTCATGAGGAACCGCCTGAACTCTCTGGTCATCATTGCCATCTCAGTACGAGTTATATCTTCTTCATTTAGGCTCTCCTCGGATGATGAACTGCTAGAGCTGGATTTGCTGGATTTGCTGGCACCAGCTTTCAGAGCGATTGGCTTCTTCTTCCTCTCCGCTTCTTCTATCTTTGGCATATTAATCTCATATGCCATCAGCGAGCCAATTAACTCATCAGCCCTTGTGGTTCGCCAATCCCTTGACTCCTCCATCACTGTAGCCTTAGTATGCCAAGCATGAGTCAGAGAAAGCAATATCTTCCTCACTACATCGTATTCTGTCTGAGGTTTCCCAAGACCTCTAAGACCATTTGTGATAGTAGTTAATCGAGCGTACATCTCTTGATGGTCTCGTTTGGCTTCATCTTGAATGCCTCATATTCAGACACTAGGAAATTAGCCTTCGTCTCTCTAACTTGAGAGGTCCCTTCATGGATCACTTCAAGTGCATCCCACATCTCCTTAGCTGAACTGCAGGCTGATACGCGGGAGAATTCTGTAGGGTGCAGAGAGCACTGAATGGCATTTATGGCACTCCAAATTAGTGTAGACCTCCTGATCTCCTCCTTGGACCAGACTTCCTCATTAGGGGACAGCTCATAAGGTCCCTTGCTTACTACCTTCCAGATCTCATAATCCTTCGCCCTCAAAAATACTTGCACACGGCTCTTCCAGTATGCATAGTTAGATCCATCGAAGAATGGGGGCTTTGTGGTTGAGTGTCCTTCAGCTATCATCCCTCGAGCATCCATCTGTACCTTTCTCTTCGGGCGATGAGTCCCTGTAGAAGAGTTAGGCTCTGATACCAACTGTTATGTTAGATGGACACAGTCTATTACCACTGAGAGTGGATCTACAGGGGGGTGAATAGATCTAATGTCTAATTTTAAAACACATATAAGGCTCTAATGCAGAATTTAAGCCGATCTATAATATCTCTAACTAGAATGCTGGATCTGAGCAGAAGCAATTCAAACTGTAAAGATAATCAGGAAATCCAATCACAACAGTTCATAGACAATCGCACAAACACAAGACACCCAAGATTTTTAGGTGGTTCGGTCAGGAGACCTACGTCCACCCCACACTCAACTGAGTATGGCTTACTGCTGCGCAACACAGCTTGCGTCCACTGGGTAGTACAGCTTGGCCTACAACCGCTGAGCTTCACAGCTTGCTGTCCGAGACCAAGTCTCGCCTGCTGAGGAGTTACAGCTTAAGCTGTCTAGAGGATGCACCTCTGCAAACCCGCTGGGGATTACAGCTTACCCATCCAGAGGCAGCACCTCTGCTAACAGCTGGCTCACAGCTTGAAGAAACAATTTCGAAAAGAAAAAATAGAATCAAACGAAAATGGGAAAACCCAAAAGAAATGTAGCTCAGAATGAGCAGTATCAGCTCTGGTATCTGAACCAAGAGACTGATTCACAAGCTCTCAAACTCTCTCAACTCATCTCTCTCAATCTTCTCTTCTTTCTCTTTTTCTTCTCTCTGCTTTCGGTGGCTCTCAGCTTTTATTCTCTGTGGATCGTGCAGGCTGGTTCACTCTCTGCTCTTCTGCTTCTCTCGATCAGTCTTCTTCAGAGGAAGAAGGCTTCCTTTTATAGCAGCAGCAGATTGGATAGGGCGTGTGGCTTCCACATTTCCCGCCCAGAAAATTCACCAGATCCGAGGAATTTCGACCACATGGCAGCATCCTAGCTGGGCTGCTTCCACGTGTCATAATCTGGGCACCTCGTTCTTCCTTGGATCACGAGCCAATCCTTCATATTTGCATTTTAGTCCCTGTCAGTCATTCAAAAGGAATTGTCAGTTTACGGGTTAACTGATGTACAGACTATACATAGACAGAGCTGAAGCAATGTATAGACTTCATGAAGCAGGACAATTGCGTTGTACAGACTATGTGACGACAAAGCTGAAGCAATGTATAGACTTCATGAAGTAGGACAATTGCGTTGTACAGACTATATGAAGACAAAGCTGAAGCAATGTATAGACTTCATGAAGCAGAGCTGAAGCAATATAGACTCAGTGAATGCGAAGCAATGCAATGTTCAGACTCTACGTATGCAGGGCCATGTCGTTGTACAGACTTAGTGAATGTAGTGCTGTGGCATTGTACAGACTTCAGGTATGCAATGCTAAGAACATAGCAGATGGTTGTATAGACATGCCATATGAATATGCAGACTCATCGTGCAATGTTGTCTAGACTTTTGTATATGCAGAGTTTAAGCCCTGTACAGACATCAAATATGCAGAAGTAAACGTGCATCAATGTGTAGACTTAGCAAGACAAAGTGTGAACAAAGCAACACAATGTGCAGACTTCGTGCAGTGCATGAATGCAGTGTATAGAGTTGATTAAGCGTGTGAACATGGCGCTGTACAGACTTGAAGAAATGCATGCTACAGTGGCGATGTATAGACTTGGCCAAAGTAGCGATGTATGGACTTGCACAGTTCTAGCTAAAGGATGTACAGACTTTAAGATGAGTGAACAGGCCGATGTGCAGACTTGCCAATGTATAGACTTTAATCGATGCAGACTTAGTCCAATGTACAGACTTTGAACGCGTGCAATGTATAGACTTGATCAAGTGAGACGATGGCCAAGACGATGCATTGTATAGACTTACAGATGCCTTGGCTGTACAATGTACATACTTGCTGATGCATTGTATAGACTTGCATGAGACGCAACATGAGACGCTCGGAATTTACAGACTTAGCCAATGTAAAGTGCACAATGTACAGACTTAGTCTGATGCGTTGTGTAGACTTGCATGAGACGCTAAACTGCAACGAATGTACAGACTTGCTGGTGTGGAATGTGCAGACTCCATGCAATGCAAGGCAAAAGAATGTATAGACTCTGCATCCACAATATGTAGACTTTGAAAGCCAACAAGCGAACTCAATGTACAGACTTGCTGGATGTGTGAGCTGCAATGTATAGACTTGACTGCCTGCATGCATGTATAGACATTATGGTGCAGACAGGACCTCACATGCATTAGTGTATAGACTGTATGCCTGATGGATGCACTAATGTAGTATATGCACAGAGGAAGCAATGCACCGATGCAATGCATGCACATAGCAGATATTGAACTGAAGCAATGGATGTATAGACTTGTGTTGACGCTGCATGACAACTGCCAATGTATAGACTTCACAAGTGCAAGCAATGCAGCAATGTATGGACTTTGAACTTGTGCATGCAATGTATAGACTTGCTACCCTGCGAGTCATGCAGTGTATGGACTTGCTGTGCCTGCGACGACTGCGATGTACATACTTGCTAGCCTGCGAGCCATGCAGTGTATGGACTTGCTAGCCTGCGAGTCATGCGATGTATGGACTTAATATGTCTGCTGCACAAGAAGAATGCATGGATGAATAGACTGAATAGACTTGTGACTCATATTGATTGCTATCATCAAAACTATGGATCATCAAAACTACAGGGGCACAACATTTACTACTGTAGACTGTACTTTCTGTTGGACTGGACTCTGTTGTAGTAGTTGTTTATTTATTTCTGTTAATTGTTGAATTGTCATGCCTTATTTCCTATTTCTTTGTGCCTCCACACTCCTTTTAGCCCTTTCGAGCCCTCCCGGCTCGTGGGCGGCGGGCCAGGATTAGAATGGTATCGGGTTCTTTCTGGTATCCGGATCTTGGGTTGTCACTGCTGGTATCAGAGCGATGGCTGTGGATGTACATAGGAATTCGAGATATTACAGTGATCAGAGTCCATAAGGTCCAGTACAGTCGGAAGCTGGCTTAAGGTTTTGTGTTTATTTTTCGCTTGACTTTTCGCTTGAGAGCTTGAGTGCGCTGTGTGGCGCTGTGAAGGTGGTTGATGTTCGCTGCTTTCGTGCCGGCATGGGATCTAAGGATCGAGGTTGAGAGCTTCTCCCTCATCGGTGGTGATCCCGGTTGTATTATGTTGGGCAGAGGTTGTCGGCAAGTGCATTACTTCGGTGCTACGTTCGAGGTGTCTGCAGCGAGGTCAGGTGGCTGGCGAGGATTGTTCGTGGCTAAGTGGCTGTGAGCGTGCTCTGAGGGAGCTATTATTGAGGTTGGCCACTCGAGATTGAGGTTTACCAAGCCCCTGATGTGTTAAGGTCATTGTTTAAGGTGGCAGAGCGGGTGTTCTGATCGAGAGGTACGCTCGGGTGAGCGGAGGATCTTCTCGGTGAGTTGCTGATTTTCGAGCCTGGTGTTCTTGTCATGCTCTGTGGCGTTAGGAATGACGTGTCGGTCCCGGTTATTGTTGTAAATTTTGAGGCAGGATTGGGCTATGGTGTCCCAGTAAGTCTTACTCCTGCGCTCTTGTGTGCGATTGGGTTGTGTTCACCCTGGATTTGGTTTGAGAAATGAAGGTTCCGTGGCGAGTTCAGGACTTGAGGATGAGCATTGACGGTTGTCGATTATGGCTCATGATGCGGCTCTTGGTGTGGCGTGTTACAGTTCGAGGAATTGCAGCGGTGGTGCATCGAGGGATGCTATGATTATGGTCTGACGTGACACTTGCTGAGTGTGTCGCAGGCGTTGACCTGACCTGGTGATGGTTTTCTCGATGCTGGAAGGTGATGTTCCTAGCGTGTGCAATGTTTGAGGTTAGGGCGAGCATGGAGTTCTTCCGTTGGTCGGAGGTGTGATCGGTTTCTCCTTTGGTTGGAGAGATTGTGTTTAGCTAAGGTTTGTCGTCTTGCATTACGTGTTCGGATTGGTTGGCCTCGTGTGCCATAAAGTCTGTGCGAGACATGTTCCCTATTTTGGCAAGATGGTTGCATGTGAGAAGTTGAGCTCATTTTCCCTTGCTGTGTGAGGGTGTTGGCACTGTTCTGGAAGGACGAGTGCTGGTTGGGCGGTATTCGAATTCTTGGCTGGTGCTGGAACTTTTCGATGCGTGGCAGTTAGGAGCCTGCAGAGTTGCAGAGGATTGCCAGATTTGGGAGTGGATCCGTGCTTGGGGTTCGAGGTAAGGGAGCTTTCCTTACCCTATTTTTCTGAGGTTGACCATCCGAGTTGTGGATTGTCGGGATGGCGAGTCCCGAGTTGCTGTGTTGGTTGTGCGCGTGGATTTGAGTGCACAGCGGGAGCCCTGTGGGCCCATAACTCACAGGTTCAGGATCATAGCGTTGGTTGCTACGGGCGGATTCCTGAGATTGCGTTGAGCATCGGAGGATTGGTTCCTCGGTGTGAGACGTGTTATTGTCGTGCCGTTGCTCGAGATATCGTGGTTCTTGGCACTGGCAGGATGGAATGTTTGGGAAAAATGTTGGCAAGTGTGCCGCATGAGTACCCTATTCCTGTGATGGAAGCCGTGTCAGGCGTCAGTGTTAGACCTGGATGGGGTTGTTGAGGATGTCGCCTGACGGTGATTGAGGATGTGTTGGTTAGAGTCGGTGGCCTGGTGCCCGGCTTGTGTTGCCAGTCGTGTCCTCAGATGAGATCGTTTTTGGAGAAGTGATCTCTGACAGATTTTGGGTTCCTGTTGGTAGTTGCGAGTGACTGGTAAGGCTAGTCTCGTGGATGACCACGGAAAGATGTGTATTGTTGGGGAACCAGTGTGCTTTGGTCATGGTGTTGGTGACCTGGTTGTCATAATTTTGGTTGGCACTTTCTCCCCTAGAGATGTGTGCCATAAGTTGTTCAGGTGGTGTCCTGTGGCTTTGTGGTAAGGGCGGAATCGGGATTGGCAGGTGTCCACTTGGATTAATTGAGTCGAGGGATGCGATGAGACAAGACGGAAGAGTGACGCCTGTGGGCGGAGGCCTTTTAGTGAGGTTGGCGTTGGAATGGTGGTCCTTGATGGGACGTTGGTGTCGTAATGGTTATCCCTGGTTTGGTGACCAGCGTGGTATGGTTCCCCTGTAAGTCTGAGTAGAGTGAGGTGACGACCGAAGACACCAGGATCTTGTCATTTGGTTTCATTGTGCTCCCCGAGAGGGTTGAGTTGGCGCGATGATTGAGTTCGGATGTGGAGTCCGAGAGGAGTTCAGCTCGTGATGTGGTAATTGTCTGTGTGTGAGTCAGCGGATGGCCTATTGTGAGTTGGATTGTGCCCGTTGGGCCGATGGAGGTTTCCCATTGACGAGCAGTTGGTGACCGGTGTGTGGTCTTTCACAGACAGAAGATGCTATTGTGAGCTAATGGAGGCTCTGTATTGGTTGTTCGCTTGAGCAGGGTGTGTGACCTGTCAGCTGGCTGTGAAGCTGATGTGTGTTTTGTCTGCTGACCATTGGATGGATCGGTAGCTGTTTCTCGTGACGAGGACTGTGTCTCCTCGGTGAGCGAGATTATGGCAGCGGTGCCATGATTGGTTTTGGTTGTGACTGAGGTGATACCAGACTTGTGCTTTTGTGTTGAGCCTGCTCTAATGGCCAGTATGTGTGCGGCATGTAGAGTGAGGTGTCATTCGTGGTGTTAGTCTGGCTGTGTCCCTCAAGATCGGTGTTTTCGTGAGAATCGAGGTTTTTCGTGCTGGGGCTCTGACCGCGTTGTCAATTGGTTAAGGTGTTCTTCCCATGTGTCTTGGTGCTAGTCCTGAATTTTGAGGATGTAATTCCTTTAAGGGGGGAGGTCTGTAATGCCCCGGACTTTTCGGATATTTTTCGGATCTGGATCCGTGGGTTTCGGATCGTCTTTCCGCGGGTTTCAGATTGTGTCCGAGTGAGCTTTGGACTTTTATACCAGATTGTCGGACCCGTTGGTGGTGTGCCCGTGAATTTCCTTGGGTCCGTGTGTTGTCAGGGGCATGCTGGTATTTTTCTAGATTTTTCGGAGCGCTTGTGTGGGTCCCGGGTTTCGTTGTGGGTTTTACGCATATTTTCGTCTGTCGGACCTTCGAAACCCTGTACAGGGTGAACCGTTGCGTTCTCCGAGTCCAGGACGTTACCACGGCGATCAGCGTGTTCCGAGGATCGCGGGAGTATATTTTTCTATTTTTTTGTATTTTCCAAAATTTCTAGATTTTCCTATATATATATAACCCCTTTTTCTCTCTCTCCCCATCTCTCATTTCTTACTCTCTCCCTCTCTCTTCTCACGCTCTCTCCTCTCTCCCTCTCTCTCCGGTGGCCAATGGAGCGGAGCACGGGCGAGGCGGGGACGGCGTGGGCAAGGCACGTGCGAGGATGGGTGAGGATAGAGGCGGTGGAGGCGCGGTGAAGCTCGGCCGCGGGTTCGTGGAACGGCGAGGATTTAGTGGCGATTTCTTCGCGGATCGGCGAGCTCGGGATGCGAAATCTTCTATGGAGGTAGGGAGATGGACCCCCAGCTCGTGCTCTTCCTTTCCCACGAGTTTCGTAGGCCGTGGCGAGCCGAGTGGGCTAATCGGGGTGTTTTGGGAAAAACTTCGTGTTTTAGGGTTGAGTGTCGATCTGCCGTTTCGTGAGGTTCTGGCCCGATTCGGGGCTATAGATGCATGCTAAGGGTCCTAGGGGAGCTTCCCCCTTGTTTTCCACCTCTTCCATGGATGTTTGGGGGCGTGGTTTGGGTTTTTAGGTGTTTCCCGCCGGCTCGTTCTCGGGCTGGTGTGGCGGTCCTTCCAGAGACAGCTAGAGTCTCTGGCGGCCGAGGGTAGCAGCGCCAGACACTGTGGCGGCCCAAGGTGGGTGCGCCACAGGGCACTATTTTGTCGGCAGGTCCTGACATCATCTTGCGGCCACGTGATAAACCTCCAGACGGTGTGGCGGTCTAGGGTTAGACCACTACCTCACTTTGACCGTCGCTTCTCGAGTCGCGTGCTTTCAGACCGTCGGGAGTAACGTGCCTCTAGCGGCCGTAGGTACGGGTGCCAGAGAGCTTCTAGCATGCCAAGGCTTGACCGCTAGAGCGATGTGGCGGCTTGGGATGGGTGCGCCAGAGCCAGCGTGGCTTCTTTGTCTAGCGCTCCTGTGTTGGAACGCTATAGTCTTGTGGCAGACCAGTGTTGGACCGCCAGACTCTGGGCTGCACCGAGTGATTTACAGTCCCGTTTCTCTTCGACCGTGATTTCGTGAGTTGCAGTCGGCCTCGTGAGTGTCCCGGACATCCCATAGGTTCTGTGTCCGTGTTTCTAGGGTGTCTGGAGGTGCCATGTTACCTCGACTAGTGTTCCCGTAGGTGTGTGTGTTCCGGGCTTTGTGTTACGCTCGATCAAGTCACCGTGTATCGGTGTGAGTGCGGTGGGGTTCCCTCGCATATCGTGGGTTTTTGCGGAAGATGGTTCCCAAGTGGGCCATGTGTTTGGCCTTAGACTGTAGGTCCAGTTATTTAGCCTGGGGGCTGGAGGTTTTTCATATTTCCCTGGGATGGGGAATCAGTGTGGCAGCTTGTGAGCTGCCTTGGGAATCATGCTTCGGTGCTTTCTGCGTGGGCCGTGTGTGTGGCCTCGGACTGTGAGTCCAGCTGTGCAGCCTGGGGCTGGAAGGCTTCTCAGTTCCCTTTCCGAGGGAATGATCTCGGCGGCTCGTAAGCTACCTCGGTATTTGTGCTACCGTGATTTTAGACCTAGGGATTAGGCTAGATTGATGACCTTGTGCTGTTTCGTATGACGGTCTTGACCCCAAGCCTTGTGACTCAAGGACCGTTGGATTTAGTGAGTCTAGAGGACCGTCCAGAGTCTAGTGGCTCATCGCTACTTGGTTCTTCTCGACTTTCGCGTAGAGTGCGTGTGTGGTTCTTGGAGTTTCTCTTTGGAGAGTGGTCACATTAGTGACTCCCCACTAGTCGTAGCCTTTCGACACGCGAGAGGTCCCACCAGGGAGTGGTGGCGAGGCTACCCTCAGAGACGATTTTTAGGCTGGTTATCGTCGGGCCCTACGTTTGACTCCAGAGTCCGGCTGAGGGGAAAACCAGTCAGAGGGCCAGACCTAGGACTTATGGTCTGTGGGTGCACACGTGGTTGGGGGCAGTAGGACCAGCGCTGACGAGTGCGACCCCAGCTAGTCACTTGTTCAGTGGTTACTAGTACGGTGTCCCCATTCCACCAGGGGTCGAGGGGGACACTTGAGGCGTAGACTAAGACGTCAGTGGACGGATCCGACCATGCTTCTGGTGGGTAGGTACTCCTGTCACGTGAGACGTGACTCTCCTGTTTTCGGGTTCTGTTTCCCATCTGCGAGACGTGGTTTTCTGGACCGTCTGGTGTTTCCGAGTTAGTGGCTAGGGTGCTAGTAGCTTTACCGAGGTTGCGTCTTGTTGGTGCGGTGTCCGTGACCTGGTGGTCGGGGTTACACCTTGGGCAACGTGTCCAGGTTGGCCGTGGAGATAGACCTCTACGGTGGGGTTACCGTGGGTTTTTACTTTGGTAAGTGGTACTAGTGTGGTTCGGTAGCCCCCGACCGTGAGATCGAGGTGTGTTTTTCTGGTACAGTAGGAGTAGCTGTAGTGCCGAGTTTTGACCGGCCACCGGTTCGCTGTTCATGGTATAGTTGTAGCTTTCCTTTCCACTACCGCCGTTGGTTACGGTTGGGGTTCCGCGGGTCCCCTGCTGAGTCTCTGTTTAGAGACTCATCCCTACTTTTCAGGTGTGGCAGTTCTTCCTTGAGGTTCGAGGGTGCAGTGTTGCAGAGGTTCTTAGTTGCCAGCTCGCCGAGCCGAGTGTTCACTTGGCATGTTGATGTGACACCACCTTGGGGTGATAATCACACGATCAAATGACGCTTGGACCTAGCAAGCAACCAACGCAGGAACCGGTGACTTTACTAGGGCGGGCTCACCCGCTAAGCGCAATCACGTGCCCGTAGGCAAACCGGTGATAGCGGTGAGGGTCCGGGACAGGCCCTAGCTGCTCCGGGGGTTGGCTAGCTTTGGATTGGACCTCTCAAGGGTCCTAGGATGCCCACTCTCGTAGGCGGCCAGCATGCCGAGGGCGTGGGTGTTAATGGCTCACTCGCAACTCACCCGCGGTAGTTACTCATTCATAAGCAAATTCGGGTTCGGGCGCTCCACTTACCACCGACGGCACTAAGATGCGATACTAATTAAGCAAGGAAATTTCAGCAAAGAGGAGTGTGCAGTGGCTCACCTGATCGGTGTGAAGACACCGATCCCGGCCGGAGAGGAGGGCGAGCGAGGAAGCGTGGGCTTACCCGCACGCCGCGCCAGAGAAGCTTCGACCTGAAATTTTAAATTACATGCACTATACCCCATGCAAGGGGGGGATCTTGGGGAAGGCAAACCAAAGAATACACCCAATTACTACCTCCACACAGGGAGGGGCCTTCAGCCGGCCAAGCGGGGAGGGGAGAAAGTGATGAAAACACAAGAGAAGAAGCCAATGCCGAATCTGCCCCCCCCCCCTCTGCGATTTTGGACAGTCGCCTGTTGTTCTTGACTTTGTGACAACTCCTGATTTTTACTGAAGACAAGACCAGTGGGGATCTCTTCGTAACTGGATCGGGATGAAGCTTGAATTTTCTTTATTTCTGTGGACGCCGATTCTGGTCGGGGCAGATGGTTGAACATGGTGGCAGGTCTGTTGTGCAGACTGTAATAGGTTCTCAGCAGTGGGAAGATGAGGATGCTGCGACCGCTCCCGACCTCGGAATCAGGCACCACTGAAGTCGTTGGTTCCGTTGACGAGTCTTATTTGCAACGAAACTGACGGGGCTACCAGATATGGTCGGAGATGGCCGGTAGAGCTCAAACACTGAAGGTGGTCGATGCCGACAGAGTGGAAGCAGAACTGCATGCCTGGTGGGAGAAAATTGATAACTTCTGAATCCGGACGCCAAACTAAGCTCTGATTCTTGGGGATGAAAGAAGACTCAGAGTAAAAGATTTTTGATGAAGAACTCCTGCTCAGATTCCCAGGAGGATGGCCGCTGCAGATCTTCCACTCTGGCTCTGGTCTTCTATCCGAACAGCTTTACGCAATCGAGGAAGAATGACTGCCCTGGGCGATCACGAACTCAGAACGGGGTGGGACCACCGCCGTTACGAAGAGGACTGGGAGACACTTCCAACAATACCTCTTGATCATTCATAAACGTCCAGAGGAAACCGTGGTCGCCTCGGCAAGCTGCTACTCTTCTACAGATCTGCAACTTGGAACTGTATGTTGAAGATGACGGGGGGGAATGGGGAATATGGGAGGGGAAATGGGGTGGATGGGTGTGGGGGTGACACCTGACTATGTGGGGGTCTGTTAGGGGGTGATTGAAGGTGTGGGAGGGGTAGAAAGGGGGCTGAGAGGTGGTCTAGCAAGTGGAGGGAGGAGGAGCTACGAATTTGGGTTGGGAAGGAGAGAGGGAGGAGATATCTCTCCTTTGGTTTGAATGGTGGGTTAATGGAGGGGTTAATGGGGGCCTAGGGAATGGGAAGGGTTGCCTTGGGGAGGGGAAGGGGTGCTTGGGAGAAGGGATTCTCCCTTGGGAAAATGAAAGGTTGTATGGGGAAGGGGAAAGGAGAGGTGCCTAGGAGAAGGGGATTCCACCTAGGGGTTGGAGGGGAATTAAATGGGAGGTATGGGGAAGGGGTCTTAATGAGAGGTGAATAGGGAGGAGAGAAAGTGAATTTCAAAATTGGGGGTGGGGAGGAGAGAGAATGGGGTTCGCCCCCTTTAGAGAGAGAGAGAGAGAGAAATAGAGAGAGAGAGCTAGAGAGAGAAGGAGGCACAATTCTTATGGATAATTTTCACTCAATAATTCATTTTCTTCCAAATGAGGGATTGGGGTCCTATTTATAGGAATCCCACATTTTCACATAAGTCCATGAATTGTAACACACTAACAAATAACCGATGGAAGGGGGGCACCCATGGGCCTAGCCCAAAGAAATAGGCCCAATAGCAAACTCATTAGCCTAATGAGACTCAAACTTAGGGAAATGACTCAATAACCTAGGTACAAGACTCAAATAAAAGAAAAATTACATGATTATGACTCAAAGAAAATATGAAAATTACATGACTCGACTTAGAGAAATATGACGGACACAATGGAGCTATGCTAGCAAGCAATCGAAGTTGTAAAAAAATATGAAGGGCGAGAGATGCCCCCATCAAACCCCCGGGGTGCGAAGAACTCGACTCCGTCGAGTATGAGTCCGCCAGGGAAGAGGTCCTCCAACGCAACTCCGAGCAAGCTACAACCTCCAAACTCAGCCTCGCGTTCGCAACCAGGGGACGGCGCTTCAACTTCTCAAGGTGGCTTGGACACACCCTCTTGCCGATGATAGTACTTTGCTTGCCCAGTATTGCCTCCGTGTGCGCACGTCGGACTCTCAAGCTATTATGTGGAAGCTCTCCGAGGGTGTCGCTCACAAAGATGGGGGTAGGCTCAAGGTGCTCACTAGGATCTACCGCTGTGCCCTTAGAGGGTGCTAGATCCGTTACGTGAAAAGTGAGGTATATCCCAAAATCCCATGAGTAAATCCAACCCGTAAGCCAGGTTGCCAAAGCCACTTGGAACATGGAAGGTCCAAGTCCTCGTGCCCTCGATTTGGAGGTGGCCCTAAGGTAGAGCCATTCCAAAGCCACCATCGTGAGGTTGCCTTCTTGGAATTCAAAGTGCCACTCGTGAGTTTTTACCCGCTCATTACGATCCTCACCGCCCATTGCTAGATGCTTGCTTGAATGAGTATGCCTTGAGCTATGGTGCGGTGTGGGTGGGAAGTGTGTGGTATGCAAAGGGGGACCGGGGCAACCAAAAGTAGACCTATCATGTAATGACGCAGTGTAGACTTTGGTCAACCTAGGTGGGCCGGGGCATCCGTAGGTGGCCCTATCATGCAAAGTGGTGGTAAATATCGGGGGACCCGGACATCCGTAGATGCTCCTAACATGTTTAAGACTTATGATGAATGACGGTGGCCCATTACATCCGAATATGGACCACTCATGCTTTCCACTTGACATGTGGGTGATATGAATGAATGGACCCAATATAGTGTTCATGCCAAGTGGTGTGGTAAGCCTAGACACATGCATATTTTTCCTATAGGTGATTTTCATGTGTATAGGTGTGGGACAACCCTTTAACTACCATTGGAAAGGATCGAATGGATCTAAGAAGGTGGTCATCATGGGGTGGGGCACAACCTTATTACCTAGGGGTATGTGGCCCAAGGTCAAGGTTCCCAAGGTGTAACCCGGGTCTAGGATGGGGTGAATTAGGTCTAACATGGTGGGTTGGGATAGGGAATGGTGGGTGGTGGATAAGGTGGTTGGGTCACATGGAGAACTAGACTCCCATAGGAAGGGATCAAAGGGGTCGTGGAAAGGTCTTCCTAGAGGGAGGCACTCTATGTCTTCAAGGTTCCCAAATTGTGAGTCATCCTCCTGCAAGGTAATTGGGCCAAGGTTTCTAGTGGGTTGGCCGATCAAAGTATTTGGGATCTCAATGGTAGGGGAGTGGATCGAGATGGGTTCTTCTATCATAGGGAGAAGGAAAAGGAGGTCGCTAGTGTAGCAACCAATGGTATAGACCGAGGTGATTGACCCGATGCATAGGTGTAGGAGGTCAAGGCTCCTAGGTTGTTCGGCCATAGGGGTCAACATGCTAGTGAACTCAATTTGCCATGCTAAGCCTCTATGAAAATCCTCTAAGGTCTCTACTTGATAAGATGCTTGGATTGTGGTGTGATAAGAGGAGATGGGCACTATGGGATGGTTTTCCTTCATGGGTGGGAAATCGTGGGCCGTGATCTCTCTTATTGGGCTCTTCTTTAGCCAACTAACAAGGGTTTGCCCTAAGATGAGATTGACTCCAACTAGAGATGGTGATGTAAGGTGAAGACCCTCGTGTGTTGTTTCTTCTTCAATTTGGGCTTGGGTTTCCTCCAAGGTGGAGAGTGGATTTGGAGTGTTCACCACTATGGGGTGGGGTATGGGTTCTTCTTCCAAGGAGGTGAGAAGGGCTTTTGAGGGTGTGGTGATGATTGGGGCATGGTGTATCCGGGGTGGTAGGTAGTGGGAAACTTGGGTTAGGATAGGTGAGGGTAGTAGTGGAGGCTTTGGTGGGAGTTAGATTGGGGTAGGGAGAGGAAGATGGGTGGGTTGAAGGGGTTTGAGTTGATTGATTTTGGGAGGAGTGTCTCCTTTTGGGGGTGATGGAGAGGTAGTGGTGGGGGTTACCACGGGCCTAGGTGGAGAGTTGGCCATGGGGCCCAATTGGGTATGGGGACCTATGGTTGTGGTGTGGACTTGGAGGTGCGGTGTAAATGTAGTGGTTGGGATAGGAGAGATGGGAAGTTGTGGGGAATGGGTGATTGGGGTCTTGGATTGATCGGGTGGGGATGATGGAGTTGAAGTGCTCCTTGGACTTTGGTGATTTGAGTAGGAGGGAGAGGGTTGAAGGGTGTAGGCTTTTCTAAGCTCGGTCTTCATCTCATCTCAAGTGCTAATTGGGGCCTCCCTACGGATCTTTCTCAAACCTTCCACAACTAACCAATGAGTTTTAGCTTGTTTGGAGAGGTGTGCCTTGGCTAGCCTCATTCTTCTTCCTTCGTTCAAGGGACAACTTTTAAAGAATTGGTCTATGGAAATCTCCCAATCTAGGTAAAGGCTTGGGCTGTTGGATCCATCAAAGGCGGGGGTTTTGATTTTCAAGTGTTCTAAAAATGTGGTTTCTATATTTCCCCAAAGGTCACTCTCATTCACTCTTGGTGAACGGCTATTTCCTTCAAGTCGGTCGAGTCAAGACATGATATCTTCAAGTCGATTAAGGACATTAGGTAGGGCTTCTATGATAGAGGTGTTGCTACCTACTTTGTTGGCAATGGAACTTCCATGAGGATTTGGGCTTCTTGGGAAAGTTGATGGGGATGGATATGACGGGTATGAAGTGGCCATTCTAGTGGACATGGGAGATGCAACCGAGGACTCTAAATGCATAAACATGCCCTAGGACCAACTTGTGGAGAGACAAGTTGTGAACTTGCTCTGATACCACTTGATGTGACACCACCTTGGGGTGATAATCACACGATCAAATGACCCTTGGACCTAGCAAGCAACCAACGCACGAACCGGTGACTTTACTCGGGCGGGCTCACCCGCTAAGCGCAATCTCGTGCCCGTAGGCAAACCGGTGATAGTGGTGAGGGTCCGGGACAGGCCCTAGCTGCTCCGGGGGTTGGCTAGCTTTGGATTGGACCTCTCAAGGGTCCTAGGATGCCCACTCTCGTAGGCGGCCAGCACGCCGAGGGCGTGGGTGTTAATGGCTCTCTCGCAACTCACCCACGGTAGTTACTCATTCATAAGCAAATTCGGGTTCGGGCGCTCCACTTACCACCGACGGCACTAAGATGCGATACTAATTAAGCAAGGGAATTTCAGCAAAGAGGAGTGTGCAGTGGCTCACCTGATCGGTGTGAAGACACCGATCCCGGCCGGAGACGAGGGCGAGCGAGGAAGCGTGGGCTTACCCGCACGCTGCGCCGGAGAAGCTTCGACCTGAAATTTTAAATTACATGCACTACACCCCATGCAAGGGGGGGATCTTGGGGAAGGCAAACCAAAGAATACACCCAATTACTACCCCCACACAGGGAGGGGCCTTCAGTCGGCCAAGCGGAGAGGGGAGAAAGCGATGAAAACACAAGAGAAGAAGCCGATGCCGAATCTGCCCCCCCTCTGTGATTTTGGACAGTCGCCTGTTGTTCTTGACTTTGTGACAACTCCTGATTTTTACTGAAGACAAGACCAGTGGTGATCTCTTCGTAACTGGATCGGGATGAAGCTTGAATTTTCTTTATTTCTGTGGACGCCGATTCTGGTCGGGGCAGACGGTTGAACATGGTGGCAGGTCTGTTGCGCAGACTGTAACAGGTTCTCAGCAGTGGGAAGATGAGGATGCTGCGACCGCTCCCGACCTCGGAATCAGGCACCGCTGAAGTCGTTGGTTCCGTTGACGAGTCGTCTTTGCAACGAAACTAACAGGGCTACTAGATATGGTCGGAGATGGCCGGTAGAGCTCAAACACTGAAGGTGGTTGATGCCGATAGAGTGGAAGCAGAACTGCATGCCCGGTGGGAGAAAATTGATAACATCTGGATCCGGATGCCAAATTAAGCTCTGATTCTTGGGGATGAAAGAAGACTCAGAGTAAAAGATTTTTTATGAAGAACTACTGCTCAGATTCCCAGGAGGATGGCCGCTGCAGATGTTCCACTCTGGCTCTGGTCTTCTATCTGAACAGCTTTGCGCAATTAAGGAAGAATGACTCCCCTGGGCGATTACGAACTCAGAACGGGGTGGGACCACCGCCGTTGCGAAGAGGACTGGGAGACGCTTCCAACAATGCCTCTTGATTGTTTAGAAGCGTCTAGAGGAAACCGCAGTCACCTCGACAAGCTGCTACTCTTCTGCAGATCTGTAACTTGGAACTGTATGTTGAAGATGACGGGGGGGAATGGGGTATATGGGAGGGGAAATGGGGTGGATGGGTGTGGGGGTGACACCTGACTATGTGGGGGTCTGTTAGGGGGTGATTCAAGGTGTGGGAGAGGTAGAAAGGGGGCTGGGAGGTGGTCTAGCAAGTGGAGGGAGGAGGAGCTACGAATTTGGGTTAGGAAGGAGAGAGGGAGGAGAGATCTCTCCTCTAGTTTGAATGGTGGGTTAATGGAGGGGTTAATGGGGGCCTAGGGAATGGGAAGGGTTGCCTTGGGGAGGGGAAGGGGTGCTTGGGAGAAGGGATTCTCCCTTGGGAAAATGAAAGGTTGTATGGGGAAGGGGAAAGGTTGCTTGGGAGGAGGGAGAGGTGCCTAGGAGAAGGGGATTCCACCTAGGGGTTGGAGGGGAATTAAATTGGAGGTATGGGGAAGGGGGAGGGGTCTTAATGAGAGGTGAATAGGGAGGAGAGAGAGTGAATTTTGAAATTGGGGGTGGGGAGGAGAGAGAATGGGGTTCGCCCCCTTTAGAGAGAGAGAGAGAGAGAAATAGAGAGAGAGCTAGAGAGAGAAGGAGGCACAATTCTTGTGGATAATTTTCACTCAATAATTCATTTTCTTCCAAATGAGGGATTGGGGTCCTATTTATAGGAATCCCACATTTTCACATAAGTCCCTGACTTTTAACACACTAACAAATAACCGAAGGAAGGGGGGGCGCCCATGGGCCTAGCCCAAAGAAATAGGCCCAATAGCAAATTCATTAGCCTAATGAGACTCAAACTTAGGGAAATGACTCAATAACCTAGGTACAAGACTCAAATAAAAGAAAAATTACATGATTATGACTCAAAGAAAATATGAAAATTACATGACTCGACTTAGAGAAATATGACGGACACAATGGAGCTATGCTAGCAAGCAATCGAAGTTGTAAAAAAATATGAAGGGCGAGAGATGCCCCCATCACATGTGGTACATTTTACTACTTTTGACTGTACTTTCTATTGGACTGGACTCTATTGTAGTAGTTGTTTATTTATTTCTATTAATTTTTGAATTATCCTCCCTTATTTCCTATTTCTTTATGCCTCCACACTCCTTTTAGCCCTTCCGAGCCCTCCTGGCTGGTGGGCGGCGGGCCAGGATTCGAATGGTATCGGGTTTTTACTGGTATCCGGATCTTGGGTCGTCACAGGGGCCTTGCAAATGATGGGTTGTCCCCTGGAAGAATGGTCGCGGCGGGTTCTATTATTATTGAAATATGTAAACCGTCACGAGTTCCTCGAGAAGCAAGCCCCGACCGAACTCACAGCTATCGGTGCCCAGAAGGAGGAATATTTACAGGCCCTGGTGGTCCGGTGGGGCAATAGGGAACAATTCCAGAGGGCCTTGGATGAGTGTTGTGCCAACATCCACGCCCTGGAGAACAAGGTAGAGAGACTCAAGGGCTGGCTTTCTAAGGCCGAGTCCGATCTCGCCGAGTTTGAGGCGACCGAGGTTAAAGAGACCATGGAGCTAGGCGTCGCTGAGGTCGAGGTAGCCTCCGTGACAACTGAACTGGAGTGCCTTGATGTACAAAAGGGCCGACTGTGCGAGATGGTAAACTTTCCCAGCGTCGGTATCCTTCCTCTCAAAGAGATCTTCTACGAGATAGACTAGCCACCGGTCCTCCTTTCTTCTTCCAGTTTCTCGCCTTTTCTTTTTGTATGTAACACCGGGGAATGCCCCGAGGCCCATGTAACTTTTTTTTTAAAAATGGAATATAATACAATTGTTCCATATGCTTCTTTGTGTATGTATAGTATTCGGGAATCTTTTCTTTTCTTTCTTGCCCCGCAGTAGAGTGTAGGTTCGTGCTAATAGCTCATTCGGGGAGTGTCCAGTAGGGTTCGCGTAGGAGCATAGGAGAGTGCTCGCCCTTCCAGAGGAGGGACGAGGGGACCACTCCACCATGTCTGTCGTGCGATTAACCTAATGGCGTCACCGGTGCATTCAACCCGGATGGGCTGATCCGACCTCCGAGGGACGGAGAGAAGAGTTTGTTTATTCAATGACCTGGACGGGAGGTCTTGGTCAAAAGTAGGTTGTTCGTCACCTGAAGGGGTGTAGAGAAGGGTTTGTTGGTCTCTTGGTGTATTCGTTAGCGGGTTGGTGACAACGCAAGGAGAAGGGTTGATTCCCCATCACGGATGTAAGGTTCGGATGGGGTATTCTTCGTCAGTGTCGATAGAATGTCAAGGGATGACATGGTTGATTCGTCTATTGAAATATTTGTTGGTACGGTCTGGTGCCAACGCAAGGAGAAAGGTTGATTCCCCAATCCCGGACGAAAGGTTCGGGTGGGGTGTTCTTCGTCAATGCCGACAGAATGTCAAGGGCTGACATGGTTGATTCATCTATTGAAATATTCGTTGGTACGGGCTGGTGCCAACAAAAGGAGAAAGGTTGATTCCCCAATCCCTGATGAAAGGTTCGGGTGGGGTGATCTTCGTCAGTGCCTATAGAATGTCAAGGGCTGACATGGTTGATTCGTTTATTGAAATATTCGTTGGTACGGGCTGGTGCCAACGTAAGGAGAAAGGTTGATTCCCCAATCCCGGATGAAAGGTTCGGGTGGGGTGTTCTTCGTCAGTGCCGACAGAACGTTAAGGGCTGACATGGTTGATTCGTCTATTGAAATATTCGTTGGTACGGGCTGGTGCCAACGCAAGGAGAAAGGTTGATTCCCCAATCCCGGACGAATGGTTCGGGTGGGGTGTTCTTCGTCAGTGCTGACAGAATGTCAAGGGCTGACATGGTTGATTCGTTTATTGAAATATTCTCGAAGATGAGAGTGAGGGTTAATAAAAGAAGGACAGGTTCCTCCTCTTCTTTTCTTTCTTCTTTCTTCTCTTTTCTTTCCTTTTCTTCTCTTTTTTTTGTCTCTTTTCTTTCTTCTTTTCTTTTCTTTTCTCTCTTTTCTTTTGCCTCTTTTCTTTCTTATTTTCTTTTCTTTTCTCTCTTTTCTTTTGCCTCTTTTCTTTCTTCTTTTCTTTTCTCTTCTTTTCTTCTCTCTTCCCTTTTTAATCCCTTTTCTTTCTTCTTTCCCTTTTCGTTCTCCCCTTTTTGTTCTCTTTTTGTTCTTTTTTTTTGAAATGCATGCTAAATAGCGGCCAAACCATCTAGACAACAGTAATGCAAATTTACCCACGGTGGGGTGGAGAAATATATTATTCATTGAATGGGGGAATCGGAGCATGGTATAGCCTTAAATGCCTACCATTAAGGGGTGGAAACTGAACCTCCACCCGATGATTGACTATTACATACGCTCCGCCCTCGTAGACTTTCTGGATCACATATGGTCTGAGCCAATTCTCATTTAGCTTACCCTTGGGGTTGGAAGCCATGACTTCTCTTCTCTTGACCATAACGAGGTCACTCTTCTTGAATTCACGTTCCTTGACAAGCTTGTCAAAGGCGCGAGCTATCCGGGCCTAATAGACCTGGATGTTCTGCTGGGCTTGTTGCAATTTCCCCTCTAAGTTGGAGAGCTCTTCGAGCCTTCGCTCGACATTTATTTGCTCTTCCCGGACCAGCCCGTGTTGGATTGCAACCCGAAGGGAGGGTATTTCTAACTCGGTGGGGACAATTGCTTCCGAGCCATACACCAAGGAAAAGGGTGAACAACCCGTTGGAGTTTTGTATACAGTTCGATATGCCCACAGGGCTTCATACATTTTCTCTTCCCAGTCTCTCTTGTTAGAATTAACAATCTTGGACAGGAGAGAACAAAGAGTTTTATTGAAAGCCTCACCCAAGCCGTTGGCCTGCGGGTTATAAGGGGTTGACGTCCTCCAGTCGATCTTGTACTTTTCTACCAACCGGTAGACCTTCTGGTTGTGAAAGTGGCTTCCATTGTCCGAGATAATTCGATTCGGAGTGCCAAACCGGAATATGATGTTGCGACGGACAAACCTGACAACGATCTCCCCACTCACTTCTTTTAGAGCAACAGCTTCTGCCCAGCGGGAGAAGTAATCGGTTGCCGCCAAGATGTACTTGCATCCAACGGATGATGCGGGTAGTAGACCCACGACGTTTGTTCTCCATTGGGCGAAAGGCCTACTGTGTAAAGTTGGATGCAGCGGCACCAGTGGTCTCATGGGCACCGTGGCGTGCTCTTGACATTTCTAACAAGACTTTGCATACTTGCAACAGTCATCAAACATTGTCGGCCAGTAGTAGCCAAGCTTCTTTATTTCAATCTTCATTTTCGGTCCTGCCTGGTGAGCGCCAGCTGTTCCGGCGTGAACCTCCTTCATGACTTTCTAAGCTTCTTCAGTGGATAGGTATCGTAGGAGTACCTTCCGTTTGGCATCTGCCATGATTCGAAATAGGATCTCGTTCCGGACGTCATAAGAGTTCTTTGTTCTGATCAACTTGATCTTCTCTTCCCTTTGCTTGGGTAGTTGCTGGTATTTAAATCACTGCATGAGGGGGTCCCTCCAGTCAGGTGAGCTGACGGCTTCTGCTGTGGCGATCTCGAGTTCTTCTTCTTCTGGCTCTTCTATCATGCTAGGGACTTGGCGCTGATTTACCACCCGGATGCTGAGAGATCCATCTGGCGGTACTGCCAGTGAACTTGCCAACTTTGCTAATGCATCGGCTTGTGCATTTTCTCCCCTGGCGACGTGACCTATCTCAATGAGGTAGAACCACTCCATGAGCCATTTTGCCTTAGCGTGGTAGGGGAGTAGCTCTGGATTTCAGACGTCAAACTATCCTTGGACCTGCTTGACGATCAACAGTGAATCACCAAATACTTGTAGCATTCTGATCTCCATTTGAAAAGTGACTTGGAGACCGATGATCAGAGCCTCATACTCTGCTTCATTATTTGTGCAGGGTTTGCTGATGGAACAGGAGGTGTGTAACACTTCCCCCTCTAGGGATTTGAGGACGACGCCAGCCCCGGCCCGCACTCTTGTATGCCTGGACGGGGTTGTTTATGTTCTCGAAGCCCCATCGAAGTATAGCTGCCAGGCAATCTGTTGGACTTGGTCCACCTCCAGTGTTTCATCTTCAGGCAACTCCGCGGCTAATGGGGAATCTTCAGGCACGGGGTGCACTGCGAAGAAATCCGCCACGGCTTGCCCCTTAACGACCTTCTGTGGCACGTAGGTGATGTCATATTCCATTAGCAGAACGGCCCACTTACCGAGATGTCTCTTCAGGACTGGCTGGGAGAGAATGTGCTTGACTGGGTCGGCCTTAGAAATCAGGCTCACTTCATGCGAGAGCATGTAATGCCTCAGTTTCTTGACTGCGAAGACCAAGGCAAGACAGACCTTCTCAATCGGGGTGTATTTTGCTTCTGCCCCCACTAGTCTTCGGCTGAGGTAATAGAGAGCTTGCTTCTTCCCCTCATCATTGTTCTGGGCGAGCATTTCCCCCAACGAACATTTGGTGGCAGCTATATATAGAATAAGCGGCCTCCCCTTGACAGGTGCCCCCAGCACAGGCGGGGCCCTCAAGTAGTCCTTCAGCCGATCGAAGGTCTTTTGACATTCTTGGTTCCAATTAAAAGGTGCATTCTTCATCATTAATTTGTGAAACGGCTGACAGTGTCCCGACAAATTGGAGAAAAATCTTCGGATGTAAGCCAGCCGGCCTTGCAGGGACCTCAACTCTCCCAAATTCTTTGGAGGAGGTAACTCCTGAATGGCTTTTATTTTAAAAGGATCGATCTCGACCCCCCTGTATCGGATGATGAAGCCGAGGAACTTCCTACTGGAGACGCCGAAGGCACATTTCATTGGGTTCATCTTCAGCTCATACTGCCGAGCCTCTTGAAGATGACTCTGAGGTCGTTTAGGTGATCCCCCTTTTCTTTGTCTTGACGACCAGATCATCAATATAGCATTTGACTTTGCTATACAGTAGCTCGTCAAATATCTTGGTCATCGCCCGCTGGTATGTAGCGCCAACGTTCTTGAGGTCGAAGGGCATTCTTTTGTAGTGGAATATCCCTTTAGGCGATCGGAAGGCCGTGTGAATTCGGTCGTGCTCAGCTATCCAGATTTGATTATCGCCGAACGATTCGTTCATGAAGGAGAAGGCGTCATGGCCAGTGGTTGCATCAATCATCACTTCGGTGATGGGCACTAGGAAGTCATCCTTTGGGTAAGCCTTATTCAGGTCACGGAAGTCCACGTAGATTCTGATCAGTCCATTTTTCTTCTTCACTGGCACAATATTGGCCAAGCAGGTGGTATATTGGTTTGTAGCTACAAAGTCGACATCTATGAGCTTGTCGACTTCTTTGCAAATTTGGTTTATCAGTTCCGGCCTCATGCGTCGGGGCGACTGCTTGACTGGCTCTGCTTTGGGGTCAATAGCCAGAATGTGTTGAGTCACGTTGGGGCTAAGACCGGGCATCTCTTTATAATTCCAGGCAAAATAGTCCCAGAATTCTTGCATCAACTTCACATATTGCTCTTTATCTTGTGGAGGTAAAAGGGCACTTAGGAAGGTTGGCCTGGGGTCGCTTTCCGTGCCCAGGTTAATTTTGATGAGCTCATCGACTGTGGCCTGACGGCCATCTTCGATTTTCGACGACGTCGGTAGCAAGTCAACAAAGTCTTGATCTTCACCCTCCTCTGCTTCAAGGACATCGTAGACATCTTCCGCTCCGCCTCGGTGGGCCACGAGGCTTTGCTTGCTTCCTCCTCCTTAGAGTTTGTTGTCTGTGGCTCCGAGGGGTTCTCTTGCCCCGGGAAGTGCAGGACTTCTTCAGGATCTTCTTGGTAGTTATCATAGACGGCTCCTACAGGAGCCAGGGTGATTGATTGCCACATTGGGGGTTGTTCCACTGCTGGCGGCTGGAGTTGTTCATCTTTAGCTACATCTTCAAAGATCTGGTGTTGAACTGACACCATGTGGATACTACTCTCGTGGCTGCCCGTCGCTTGAGGGCGCGGCGGAGCCACCACATTATCGCCCATTCTGAGCTCATCTTTCTCAATCAGATCCTGAGCAATGTCCTTGAAGACGTAGCAATCTTCAATCGAGTGCCCCAGTATCTGGTGATAAGGACAAAACAAGGGGTCACCGCTTCTTCGGGCATCGTATGGCCTTTTAGACCTTGGGAGGGATAACTTACCAGAGTGGCAAGCCCAATAAAAGATTCCTCGGGTCTTGTTCTTTGGGAAAGAATAGGGCCTCTGCATCCGCTCTTGTAGTGTAGGGTTTCACCTAGCCGATCGTCCGACTGGGGAAACGGCTGCGTCCCTTGCTCCTCTTCTTGGGCTAGTGTCCGGGGACTGGTGCATGCCATCATTCTACTGACAGAAGATGCCCCTTATTAAGTTAGACACGAGTGCGGTCACTTCAGGCAACCTAGCCTTCAACATTTCAACCTCTCGCTGTTGCTGATAGCATAGGGCAAGCAAGGTAGGGTCACATCGAGGGGGGTCCGGAGTGCGGCTCAGACCGCTGCTCTCTACTCCAGTGCGAGGCGGGGGTGCAATGGCCTCGTCCTTTGCATCAATGTTAGGCGGGGGCAATGACACCCTGTTGTTGTGGCCATTCGGGGTGGATCCCTCGGAAGAGGACGGGATCTTCCTTGTATCCCTACAGTGAGATGGGTTCCATAGGAACACTTCCTCATCTTGATCTTCGTCAATCGGAGGCATAGGGCGCCGCCGGTCTTCGACCTTCCATGGGCCTGCACTGCCTGCGGGGCTATTGCCGTTTGGAGCCGAGACTGATACCACATCGGCTTCATAAGAATCTTCTATTGAGAAACCCAAACCTAGGTGCTGGGTAATCTGTAGCAACCTTCGGTCCAAGTTTGGCGGGTTCTACATTTTGTTAAACATTTCTTTCTGACTGGAGAGCTGACAAAAGGGGATCCCTTATTTTCTGGTCATCTTGACTACACGACCGGATATGTCAGGAAGCCCCATGATCGGGACGAGTGGATCATGCAGTTCATCAGGGAGTTTACAATCGTCATCCCCCCTGACCGGGTGTTCTTCAGCCACATAAAAAATGGTAGGCGGGCCTCCTGGGTTAGGCACCTCGAAGGTCCTTAATGGTTCGACCACCTGGCAGTCAGCTTCTATGAGCGGCTTGGTGATCCCAAGCGAGACTCTAACATCCTCCAACAGGTCTTCAAGGTATGGTGTTCCTGGTGTAGGGTAGATGGAAAGAGAGGTGGCCCTAAATACCCCATCTGCTTTAGAAATGAATGACACCTGAGGGGGAGCCACATAGCCTGGTGGTGGTGGAGGGAACCAGCTGTTAGGCTCTACCTTCTTCTTTCCCCTATCTTGAGTAACTTGGGGAGCTTGCTTCGGCTTCTCCAAATACAAAGTGGTGTCCGACAAGTGACATTCAAACACTTCGAAAGGATGAAGGTCAGCGAAGATTCTCTACTCCTTCTCGTTGCTGGGGTACTTGATGCATTGGTGCAGAGTGGATGGTACCACCCTATTCTGGTGCAGCCAAGGTTGGGCGAGCAACGCCTTGTAAGAGGTGTTGGAGTTGATCACATGGAACTGGACCTTGGTTGTGAAGTCACCGAGGGAGAGGTTGAACTCTGTGACCCCCATAGGGACCTCGCACTTCTGGTTGAAGCCAGCAATCTTGACGTTCTTGACCTCGACCAGGTGTACGTCAAAGTAATGTTTCTGATACACCCGATAGGGGAGTATGTTCATTGCTGCTCCCGAGTCGACCAAGACTCTGTTGATGGGGTGCCCATTCGGCTGCCCCTTCATGTAGAGTGGCCTGTTGTGACTGCAGGTGGGTAGAAGCATATCCTCTTCTGTGAAGGCCACAGCTACTTCAGGTGACATCTCTGCAAGGCAGGCTTCGACATATGCTGGCGTGTGGAGCGCAGCAATGACGGCTTACCGTGTTTCTTCATCTAGAGATAGAATCTCCCAGGTGTTAAACCTGGCTAGGATCTTCTTCAGGTGTTTGACTATTCTGTTGCTAGCATGGACTTCGAGCAACTTCATTTCTTCGGCTCTGTTACGCCTGCCCCACTTTAGGCCTGGGGAGCCGACTCTGCGGGTGCCTCCTCCACTGGGTCGGACGCCGCTTGAACTTGTGGGGCCTGTTAGGCCACCTCCTTTTCTTGCATGAACTTGGCAAGATTTGGGGTGTTATCGGGCTCTTCCCTCGGTCGAGGAGGAATTGCCGTAGACGGAGCCGAGGGGCCGCCTGCTTCTTCGGTAAGCCGGGACTCGCGGGGGTATGGCTGCCTTCCCGTTTTAGTCGATAAAAACTCAATTCCACCTGGTTCTCCGGGGTAAAGGCCTGATGGAGGGGGAATCTCCATGCCTTGGACCCTAGGCTCGGGGATGTCATATGGTTGTTCTCCCCTAAGCAAGATGTTGTGGTTGGCCTGAGGAGGGCGTCCCCACTTCCTTCCCGACCTGGTGGCATGCTGGGAAGTGGATGCTTCAGCCTGATTCACCTCTGACGGCTCGACGGGCACTTCTTGTTCTTCCTCTCCCAGGGAGAGGGCTGTGTCAAATAATGCTGAGAGGGTGTTGCAAGAAAATATGACCCCACTCTTCTTCTTGTTTTTGGGCCTTCTCTTCTTCTTTTTCTTCCTTTCCTCGCCAGCTGGTGGCTGCTCCGTAGGGGGTTCCCCCCACAGAAGGGGTTCTTCACCCGTCTGGGCTTCTGCTTCTGGAGCCAGTTCGACTGACTCGAACTCCTCCCAAGGGACATACTCCTTCAGTTCCACCGGCTGGATCTCGGGTTGTTCATAGTCTTCGATCCCATCAATAATGGCCTGTAGTCTTTCAATTACAGTGTTGGTTTCTTTGTGCACCCGCATCGGGATGTGCCTCTTCTTGTTGTAAGTAGGCCGCCTCATGACTAGCCGGGGGGCTGTGTCATGCCAGACGGGTGTCACTGGTGGTGGTGCTAGTCGAGGTGTAACGCCCCTTATATGAACTTTCGAAGTGGGCCGGGGAGCTTGTCTTCTTCTCCTGTTCTTCGTCGGTGCGGCTTGCCAACCTCCTTGGTCTTGATCTGGCGCCATGACGAAGGCTTGATAAGTGGCTTGTGTACTAGCCTCCGCCCATTCCTCAGGCAACTGTTAGTATAAAGACACCATGTTGATAGTGGCGCCGAGGTTTGGCATCTCGTGCTGCTGTGGAGGATCCACTTTGATCTCCCCCATGTCCAGCTCTCCCTTCTTTATCAAGGACTCAATGACGTGTTTGAAGATGTAACAATCCTCAATGGTATGCCCAAGCATCTGATGGTATAGGCAAAAGCGAGGATCGTCCTTCTTCTTCAAGTCACTAGGCCTCTTTGGATCTCGCAATGTGATCTTGTTGTACCTGGTGGCCCATTTAAACAGAACCCGAGCTTTGTCTCGAGAAAAAGAATACAATTTATTCCTCATTTTCTCCCGTAAGGACCTTCCCGCCGCTCAGTGGATCTTGGCGGGGGAGGGTCGACCGTCTCTTTGGCTTTCTATTTCTGTTTCTCGAAAGCTTCGAAGTCCAGTGTATGAACTTATGGCGGTGTTGGTCTTCTCTCGACCTGTCTGGCCCTCTGACTTGATGCAGCTGGAGCAAAAGAGTATCGAGCAAGGAATTCTTCAATCTCTGCCACTATGTTATTCAGACGGTCGAATGACCTTACCTCGGCACCAATCATCCTCTCAAGGATTTCTTTCTTCAGGTTCTGTTTACAAATTTGCACTGTGTCCTCCTGATGTGGGGGACGTCTACACCTCATGCTGAGGTTCCTCCATCTTTTTATGTAGTCGAGAGCCGACTCATCATTTCTTTGTCTTGTGGCATAGAGCTCTGCCACGGTCACTTCCCGTTCAGCTATGTAGAATCTTTCTTTAAACTTTTTCTGCATATCTGGCTAGTCTGCAATGGACCCGGCGGGCAAGCTCGAGTACCACTCAAAAGCAAGCTCGGTAAGTGTTGAGCCAAAGAATTTGAGGAGGTAGGCTTCATCTGCAGCTAGATACCCCATAACATTCACATAATAGGCAATGTGCTCCCTGGGAGACCCTTGCCCATTGAATTTCTTAAACTTTGACGGCTTGGTGACACTGGCCAGCAGCCTCCCGGCGGCATAGTGCGCCGGGTAAGGTACCCGGTATACGTCAAATGGCGTGTGATCACCATCACTCCTTTCCGCCAACTTCATGTCTATCATTTGTTCAAGCATCAGTCTGCTCACTGTCGCTGGGTCGACCGGACTTGGGTAGAAATGGACCAGTTGCGCCAGTGGTATTGTTAACACTGTCGCCTGAGGTGCGACAGTGGACCCTTGGAATGGCAAATTCTATGGTGGGGCCGGTGTAGCATGTTGTGGCTAATGCATGGGTATGCCCCCAGTATAGCTGGAGATCGGTGGAGACACCGTCGCTTGCGGAGAAGCTTCTGAGGCCTGACCGTTGCCCCCAGGAGTCTCTGGCAATGCTTCAATCTGACCGGATGTCGAGGGCTGAGCAGCTCTCTCGGTCAATTATTTTCTTAGCAACTCAATCTCCCTCTGATATTGCTGCATCATGTGCAATACAGCGGGGTCATTCATGGAAAGACTAGGGGTGCCCCCCCTTTCCTCTGCCGGCGCCTCTTCGGATGATGTGGATGGTCCTCTTGAGGTGCCTTCTGTAATAACATTGGCGGCCAAGGCCATTGAATGTTCCCCATAGTCAGCTTCTCCAGTGTGGACCTGCACCTTTTCACTTTCCGCTCTCCCCCTTCTGGCAAGAGGCCTTGGCCTTATGGCGAGTCTGGCTACCTCTTCGGGCTCAGTCGGTAAGGCCCCATACCGGCCAAATACTCCGGCCATGTTGCAAGTGTAGACCCTTAGGTCTCTACCTCTTCTTGCCGCTCTTCTCGACGGCCTGCCGGGGAAGACTAGTCTGTCAAAGACCGATCTTTGTGGCTTCACTTCTTCCCTCAACGGGGACTGATAACGCTCCTCGGAGTAGTTTCTTGACTCGACGCTGGGCACCGGTCAGGTCTCTTCTTCTTCGAATGCGGAGGCTACCGTCCCCAGTAATCTCTGGTGACCCAGGGGAGTGCTCCCCGGGCCCCGTAGGTAATTCCTCATGGCATGCTCTACTCCTTCCCAATCTTGATCAGGAGGAGAAACCGGTGACAATGTACTGACAGTAGTGGCAGGGGTGTAAGCTGAGGGTCTCATGTGTGCGGCTTGGTAACAGAGCCTGTAGTGTTGGCGACGGGTGTTTTCAGGTGATGCTGATGTTGTGATTACCGGCTGGTAGGCAGGGGTCACTACCTCGACCCGCTTTTCTCGTCGTGCCCCGACGGGGAGAGAGGCACTGGGCCCTGCTTGCGCGGGTGAGATAATCTGGGCTCCCCTGGGAATCCATGCTTGCTTCATCTTGGTTGGCCTATGGGCTGGCACATGCTTTGGTGCTCCGGCCGGGGTCGGGGGCATCATCTTGCCCTTTATCTTTTCCAATGCTTGGAAAGAGTTCTGTACTGGGATAACGGGCACGACCCGATCAGGGATTACTTCAGCTCATTGCCCGTCGGTGTGGACTCGGATGCTTCCCATGACAAGAGATCTGCCAGTGCTGGAAAGTCCACCCCTTGGCGCAGCGGTAGCACGGCTCCTCCGGAGCCTCCTTCGATGTGAGGCCGACCCCTCGTGAGATGGACCGGCAGTTTGGTACACATGGTGCACGTTGCAGCTCAACGTCCCAGTTGGGACATGTTATGCCCCTTGTGCCTTGATGATGCTGTGATATTTTGATGATAGCAACATTAGTGTCACCACATAAGATTGGATGATTAATCTATGATTGAGTGCTTGATCTGTATGCCTTGATGATGATTTAACTGATGAGCATTCAGTTGCTGCTTTAGGTTGGTGCATTGTTCTGTGCACTGTTTTGCTTGCTGCATTGGGTTTAAACATGTCTACGCATCAGTTAAGTCGGTGCACTTATGTTTTGTCTAAGGCTAGTGCATTTTTGTCAGTCAGGCTGCTCAACAACCTCGGTGCATGTCACCGTTCATAGGCATTAAGGTATGTGCATTCCACTCTCTGTGCACGCAGTCTTGGCGAGTGTTAGGTCAGTGCATTGCTTATTCTGCATCTCATGGTGGCCTGGAGTCGGTGCATGTGTGCGTAAGTTGGTGCATGTGTGCGTCTCACACACACCTTAAGTTGATGCACATGAGCCTTCACGGTCGGTGCAATGCAATGGTTGCTATGGGCTAGCACTACGTCGGTGCATATTCCTATTGTTGTGCTCGTTTTCATGCTAGTTGGTACATAGTCGGTGCACATATCACCAAGGTCCGTGCACGCTTGCCACCTTGCATTCTCAAGTCTGTGCATATACCTGCTTTGTTAAACTTGAGCCCGTGCATACATAATCTCATGCTAAATCAAGTCTGTGCCCACCTCGTAACTAATTTAGTGCATAAGAGATTCATGCATCTTAGTCCATGAAATGTCTGTAGCCTGCATAGTCAGTGCATCAGTTAGTCTTGTGTTGCAAATAAGTCTGTGCATATGCTAGTGTGACAGTACTGAACTCGTGCATATAATACCCTATGTCCGTGTACATCTTTCGTGATTGAATGAAGTATGTGCATATTTTATACATAACTGAAAGACACTTATGCAATAGGTCAATAGCTCATGTTCTTCAAGAAGGGCACGTGATCCAATGATGATCCTCACTCAAAGATGCTGCCACGTGGACCCTGAAGCTTCCAGATTCTGACAAGTGGCGAGTGTCTTCTGAAGCTTCCAGGCCGGAGCGTTCCCTCCACACTCCTAGGGAAAGAGATCGTCAACTTGACCTGTTGGAGTATATATAGATATAGTCTGCTTCCTGCAATTAGAAGAACATCTCTCTCGAAAGCAGTAGAAGAAAAAGAGAAAGAGAGAGATCCAGAGCAGAGAAGAAGAAGAAAGGGGATAAAATTAGAGAGAGAGCAGAAGAAGAGCAGAAGAAAGAAGTGTTCGAAAAAGAAAGAGTGAGGAGATAGTGAGAAGAAAAGAAAAGAGAGGCAGAGAGACATAGACCAGCAGTAGAAGAAGAAGAGAGAGAGAGAGAGTTCATGGTGAAGAAGACAGAAGACTTCGTTGAAGATCTGGTTCTACTGGACCTTGGATCAAATCCAGGCCAGTTAGCTCCTGCGAGAGCAACTTTGGTTTGTAGAGTTTTGCAGCTTTCCGGCGCTGTTACTTTAGTCGTTGTTTTTCTTTTATCTTTACTTCAAGCTGTTTGTCAGCAGTAGCAGAGGTGGACTCCTCTGGACGGGGTAAGCTGTAAGCCCCAGCGGTTGCAGAGGGGGACTCCTCTGGTCGGCGAAGTTGTAACGCCCAGCAGTCAAGCTGTGAGTCAGCGGATGGCTAAGCTGTATTGCCTAGCGGAAGCAAGCTGTGATGCTCAGCTGATGTTGGCAAGCTGTGAGGCCTAGCTGTTAAACTGTGTATCAGCGGAATCCACACTCTAGTTGGAGTGTGGGGTGGACGTAGGTCAATGAACCGAACCACCTTAAAATCAATTGTCTTCATGGTTTGATTTCTTATCTGATTGTCGATAGATGAATGGCTAGGAGCGTTTCATTTGAGTATTATATCCGAATGCTTTAAGGCACATGCTGTTCGTACTTGACTCTGTATATGGATCAGACTTGGCTAGGTGTCCATAGTTCAGTAGCTCAACTGATTGATCAAGTGCTTCTGTGAATCTCTTAGTTGGAAGATCTCAATTGATTTCTATTCGTTAACTCTGATTGCTTTAAGTGTCAATTGAGCGAAGTTTTAAAGAGGAATTCATTCACCCCCCCTCTGAATCCATCGCACTAGCTGTATCAAGTGGTATCAGAGCATACCATTGGTCCTAACAAGTGGTATCAGAGCGGGTCTTTGTGTATTAGATCTAACGATCTACAGAGAATCCTGCTACTTCCGTGGTGCATTTCAGAGAGGATCTGGTTTTGCCGCTGTTGGTGCTTCAGTCTTTCTGAGTCAGTGTCATGCTGTACCTTGGTTAATTTTGGTGCACTTCTCATTTCTTTCTGTTGATTAATTCATCTCTCGATAGCTCATCCACCGATCTTCAGAGGTGATGGTTTTGAGCTATGGCTGAAAAAGTTGCATTAGTATGTAAGAACAACCGATCCTAACTTGTGGAAGGTAATGACTCACGGTTCACACAAATTATCAAAAGATAAATCCAAATGGACCAAGGAGGACACATTGAAAGACTCCGTCAATTCTAGAGCATTGAACATGGTAAAAGCATCAATTGACAAAGCACTAATCTCATACGTCTCATCTTGCAGGTCTGCCAAAGAAATCTTGAACAAACTGAAGGGTGGCAGCTGCAAAAATGACAATCGATGCATGATGGCTCAAGAAAGTGAACATAGCAGCAATCAAGATGAAGAACAAGACTATGATCAGGTAAACATCTTTGAAGATTATGCCCTGGATGATTGGATTGCTGCATATAATGAATTGCTAGAGTCTCATAATCATCTAAGAAAACAATATAAGAAGATGAAAAAGAAAATTGACAAAAATGATTCTAATTCATCTCGTGAAAAGTGCTTGAATATCAATGAATTATATGATAAATGTCTATCTGAGACTCACGTGAATATGAAGCAAATGTGCTTGCTGAAAAATGAAAACCAAGAATATGCCAATAAAATTTCTGAATTAGAAAATTAGTTAAAGCTGAAAACTGATGAACATCTGATAAACTTGGAAGAGTTGGAAAGAATTAATTCTAATCTGGAGAAATTGAAAGCTGAGAATGGAGAAATTCAGAGGAATAATAAAAATCTAAAAGCTGAAATAGAGAAAGTTAACAAAGAAGGTGTGCAGGGTTCCTCTCTAAAATCGATCTGCAACAAGTGCTTGGCTCTAAAAGAATGCAATGAAGATCTATATGATGAAAATGAGGGGCAGATAAAATTGATTGAATCTCTAAAAGAAGAAAACAAAGAATTGTTGATTGAGAAAATTAAAGTTGAAGAAAGAGAAGATGAACTAATTGAAAGACTGGAATCTATATCCAGTAGTAAAGAAATTGAGAAGCTAACTAATGAGAACAATGAACTGAATGAACAAAACAAAAAACTCAAGGTCCTAAATACTGTTATTTCAGAGAGGCTTCTGGCTATAGAGAGAGAAAGGTGTGCTAGTAAGGAAATTGAAGCTGGAAAACTTGAGGAGGAAAACCATGAATTGAAAGCTGAAATTGAGAAGTTAAAATAATTAAACACTGGTATGTCCGAACAACTTCTCACATTAGAGAAAGGAAAAACTGCTTACAATGAAGAGACTAACATATTGAGTAGTCTGGAATAAGAAATTGAGAAGTATAAAATTACAAACAAAGTCCTAAGTGAATGAGTTAATTGCAGTGAACAGGAGATAGCCAGTTATGAACTTCACATCGCCTCTTTGGAAACTAAAATTCATGATCTGGAAAACTCAGCATCCGAGTCTGCTAAAAAAAAGGAAAAATGAAAGCTGTCATGAAAGGTGAGGATGATAATTCAAGAAATGGGATAAGTTGTAGCTCTGATGTTAAGGAAACTATTCGAAACCAGCTATACACCACTTTCGTGCAAAACTCTGATGTAGTTGGTACCACAAATCAATCCCCAAAACATAATAAAAATCAGAAATCACCTTCATCCTCTGTATTTCAGTTCAAGGCCAAGAAAAATGAAAAACAAACAAAAATTGTTAAGAATAATAAGAAATTGAAAAAGAAGGGTCAAATGAAGAAGGCAGAGACTGTTCCTGTTCATGCCCTAAAATCTGCTAGCTTATTTGAATTTGATGGGTCGATGCACACTGCTCATGCCTCATTTACTCATTCGCATGCATCTAGTCAGTGTGTTAGTAACCATGCTGCGAGAAAGTCACAGGTGTCTTGTCGTTATTGTGGTAGGCATGGTCATATTATGGATGCATGTTTCATCATGAAATTCAATGATAGGATGCATGCTAGATATTCTACAAATCATCATGGCTCTAAAAGAAACAGAATTACTTTGAACCAGCATATCATTTGCTTCAACTGTAATAAACTTGGTCACAAAGCCATTGAGTGCTGGTCTGGATCCACTTGGGGCAAAAAGGGTTCTAAAGGTAAGCACATCAAGTGCTTCGAATGTGGGAAGCGTGGCCATACAGTCGAGGACTGTTGGCATGTTTAGGAAAATTCTATCAATCCTTACTATGTCCAATTTCCTGCAAAACGACTTGTGAACTCTTCATGTTTTAACTGTGGCAAGCCGGGTCACAAATCTGCTAAATGTTGGTTAGTTAAAAATAAGAAACAAAATGTCCATGTAAACAACAGATCACTTCATGCTTATGCACATAGGCCTCATGCTTCTGTTAATGTGCATCACAATATTAGAAAATATACTGCTTATTGTAAATACTGTGGTAAATTTGGACACTATAGCCAACTGTCACTTGATGGAATTTGATGATAATGTTGCTAAGGACCTGTTTAGAACACCTGTTGGGGTTAGTACAGGACCCAAGACTACTTGGGTTCCTACTGAATCAAAGTGATCAAATCTGTGCAGGTGTGCCTTGGAAGCTGATGAATAAAGGGGTCAATAATCCAAGGCACTCAAGAATGAAAACCCCATGACTGCACTGTACAGGTCAGTTCTGAAAACTTTCCTTAAATTCTGCTATCTGAAATTGTTTGCTTTAGATGTTTTCATATCATTTTAATCTGTCTGTGCTTAATTGACACCTCTTTAAAATTCGACTGCTCTCGCATGATGCTCTCTGAATAAAGAATGTTCTGATGCTTGAATAATTATTGCACTGAGTATAGGTAGTTGCATGTCTCTCATATAGTCGGTGCATCTTATGTCTACATTGCATACAGGTCCGTGCACTTCGTGTTGTTCACATGCCAAGGTCGGGCATTGTATGCTTCATGTTTGATTTAAATTAGTGCATGTCATAAAATTTGAAAAATCCTAAAAACATATTCCATTGCATCTAGACAGGGGGAGCATGCATGCTTCATCACTTATTCACCTCTTGAACTCCTTCTGTCTAGCAATCTTAGCCATTCCATTGTCAATGTGTGGTTCACTTGAATTCTCTGATGCTTCTACTTGTTTAGGTGAGCTGTCTGTACTCCAGACCCAGCTATTGAAATTGATTCTGCTCTACATACGTTTGATGGTCTTCTCTCCTGCCGTTATTTGCTCTACCAGCTTGTACCCATCCGATACTCACATCCTTTCAAGCTGGTCTGATTAATCTGATTCTTGTTCCAGGAATGATAAGTTGTTAAGTTGCATTGATTGGACTGATTTGAGAACTTCAAGTTGTGTACCATGTTTTTAATATAAAAGAAATTCCTATCATACATGTTTAAGAATGACCAATGTTTCAAATTGGTATGAGCTTAATGTATTCTCGGATTTGTATTCAAATGAATGAAAATATCTCAATGAAAAGTTCTAATAAATCTTAACCAATCATGTCATGAAATGTCTAGACTCACTCATCTGAAATCTGAAAATATAATCTCAAGACCACTGGTAGAGATACATAGAGTGGGTATCATTTTTAAACATCAACTTGAAAAATGTTGGCTAAGAACGAAAAACTGAAGTCAGAGCAATGACTTTGGTCACCAAGAAACTGGGTCCTCCATCAAAGAAATGGAGTAAAACCTAAGTCATGAAGTGCCATAGTTACCTCTGCAGTAAACGAAAATTGTCAAACCTGACAGAGCAATGGCATGTTTGAGTTGAGTAACTGGGGATTCTGACCTCTGATCAAGGTGTCTCCTCATGTAAAAGGCACTCCTATTGCTAACTCTATTCTCACAATTGAGAGGTAATGACTGTTATCACACTGAGTAACTGGGTCACTTCACCTGAGACGTGTTGTGCCTCATGTAAAAAGGTATTGATCAACACAAATTGCTCAGGAAATATTATGTGCTAATCAAAAGCAAATATCTTGCAAAAACTGTCAACTCATGTTCTAGTAAGGGTGTTTAATTTCAACACTGCTCTATGTGACTCTCAAAGGAGTCATTAAGATTATTTGAGTAAATTGGAAGATGATTGATTTTGTATATTGCATGATTAGCTGGTTCAGTTTTATTAAAACTTGCTTCATATATGAGAATTGATTTTAATTGACAAATTTGGTATACATCATGGTTAAATCAATTGGGTCATGTCGGTTAATTCATAACCCCCTATGATAGGAGAGTCTTTCCTTGTGAGGACTTATTACTGTGGTACATGCCATACAATTTCCTCTGATCAGGTTCACCTCTGGCAACTTAATCATCATGCTAACTTACCTGTTGGAGATCCTGTGCCTTGCTTGCTCTTATTTACTCCTACCCTTGGCTACATCTACCTCATTTACATCATCAGTTTCACTCTCCATATTGTTGGAATCTTCCATCTTATTTCTGTATCCCTGACGAATGACTCTTGTAACTGGTTCTGGTTCTGTGAGCCTTTCACCTACATTGTTCTGTCCATACAAATGTAAGGTGTGCCACAACCAATTTTGCTTTTGAATTCTTGTGGTGGTGGATTCCAGATTGATTCATTGGATAACTAGTGTTCATCCATGAGGATACATCCTATGCTTGCATTTTCGATTCCTTTCATGCTCTCAGGGGGAGTTCTGGGCATTATAGATATTCATGTTTATGTCAAAAGGGGAGGTCTGTATTTCAAAGGGGGAGAATAGGTTCACGCATCACATTATTTTTCACGCAAACAACCTTTTTTTTGCTGAAGTCAAAGGGAGAGAATAAGTGATTTGTCGAGTCCGTGTGACTCATTGTGTTGCCATCATCAAAAAGGGGAGATTGTTGTGCCCCTTGTGCCTTGATGATGCTGTGATGTTTTGATGATAGCAACATTAGTGTCACCACATAAGATTGCATGATTAATCTATGATTGAGTGCTTGATCTGTATGCCTTGATGATGATTTAACTGATGAGCATTCAGTTGCTGCTTTAGGTTGGTGCATTGTTCTGTGCACTGTTTTGCTTGCTGCATTGGGTTTAAACATGTCTACGCATCAGTTAAGTTGGTGCACTTATGTTTTGTCTAAGGCTAGTGCATTTTTGTCAGTCAGGATGCTCAACAACCTCGGTGCATGTCACCGTTCATAGGCATTAAGGTCTGTGCATTCCACTCTCTGTGCACGCAATCTTGGCGAGTGTTAGGTCGGTGCATTGCTTATTCTGCGTCTCATGGTGGCCTGGAGTCGGTGCATATGTGCGTAAGTCGGTGCATGTGTGCGTCTCACACACACCTTAAGTTGATGCACATGAGCCTTCACGGTCGGTGCAATGCAATGGTTGCTATGGGCTAGCACTACGTCGGTGCATATTCCTATTGTTGTGCTCGTTTTCATGCTAGTTGGTACATAGTCGGTGCACATCTATCCAAGGTCCGTGCACGCTTGCCACCTCGCATTCTCAAGTCTGTGCATATATCTGCATTGTTAAACTTGAGCCCGTGCATACATAATCTCATGCTAAATCAAGTCTGTGCCCACCTCGTAACCAATTCAGTGCATAAGAGATTCATGCATCTTAGTCCATGAAATGTCTATAGCCTGCATAGTCAGTGCATCCGTTAGTCTTGTGTTGCAAATAAGTCTGTGCATATGCTAGTGTGACAGTACTGAGCTCGTGCATATAATACCCTATGTCCGTGTACATCTTTCGTGATTGAATGAAGTATGTGCATATTTTATACATAACTGAAAGACACTTATGCAACATGTCAATAACTCGTGTTCTTCAAGAAGGGCACGTGATCCAATGATGATCCTCACTCAAAGATGCTGCCACGTGGACCCTGAAGCTTCCAGATTCTGACAAGTGGCGAGTGTCTTCTGAAGCTTCCAGGCCGGAGCGTTCCCTCCACACTCCTAGGGAAAGAGATCGTCAACTTGACCTGTTGGAGTATATATAGATATAGTCTGCTTCCTGCAATTAGAAGAACATCTCTCTCGAAAGCAGTAGAAGAAAAAGAGAAAGAGAGAGATCAAGAGCAGAGAAGAAGAAGAAAGGGGAGAAAATCAGAGAGAGAGAGTAGAATAAGAGCAGAAGAAAGAAGTGTTCGCAAAAGAAAGAGGAGACAGTGAGAAGAAAAGAAAAGAGAGGCATAGAGACATAGACTAGCAGTAGAAGAAGAAGAAGAGAGAGAGAGAGAGAGAGAGAGAGAGAGAGAGTTCGTGGAGAAGAAGACAGAAGACTTCATTGAAGATCTGGTTCTACTGGACCTTGGATCAAATCCCGGCCAGTTAGCTCCTGCGAGAGCAACTTTGGTTTGTAGAGTTTTGTAGCTTTTCGGCGTTGTTACTTTAGTCATTATTTTTCTTTTATCTTTGCTTCAAGCTGTTTGTCAGCAGTAGCAGAGGTGGACACCTCTAGACGGGTTAAGCTGTAAGCCCTAGCTGTTGCAGAGGGGGACTCCTCTGGTCAACGAAGCTGTAATGCCCAGCAGTCAAGCTGTGAGTCAGCGGATGGCTAAGTTGTATTGCCCAGCGGAAGCAAGCTGTGATGCTCAGCTGATGTTGGCAAGCTGTGAGTCCCAGCTGTTAAGCTGTGTATCAGCGGAATTCACACTCTAGTTGGAGTGTGGGGTGGACGTAGGTCAGTGGACCGAACCACCTTAAAATCTATTATCTCCGTGGTTTGATTTCTTATCTGATTGTCGATAGATGAATGGCTAGGAGCATTTCATTTGAGTATTCTATCCGAATGCTTTAAGGCACACACTATTCGTACTTGACTCTATATACAGATCAAACTTGGCTAGGTGTCCATAGTTCAGTAGCCCAACTGATTGATCAAGTGCTTCTGCGAATCTCTTAGTTGGAAGATCTCAATTGATTTTTATTCGTTAACTCTGATTGCTTTAAGTGTCAATTGAGCGAAGTTTTAAAGAGGAATTCATTCACCCCCCCTCTGAATCCATCGCACCAGCTGTATCAAGTGGTATCAGAGCATACCATTGGTCCTAACATGACAGTCTCGGAAGTCTCGGCCATTGGTCGGCCACCAGCAGCTTTGATGGCTCCCTGGGTGGGAGTGTTGGTTTCAGTAACGTCGGACGCCTCCTGATGCGGGAGGAGACCACGGGTATGACTCAGATGAGGAATGCAGTCCTCGGACTCTAGGTGAGCTCGTGATTGTCCCTTAACGAGGGAAGCGTCGGACATGCACGGTTGAGAAACCGGCAAGAGCTAGGGTGGTCAATTCGCACTTTCGTGCCCGGATCGGGTCACGGGACGGCTTCGCTCTCTCTCGCAGCAGCGGTGATATGAAAATATATAGCAAGCTAGGTCCTAAAACATTCTCTCTAGCAGCGGCATATAAAGCATATATGAGATAAAGCAAGATGCCAAGTAAGGGAGCGAATGCGATACCTCCACGCGCTCGGTGTGGGGAAGACGGACCCGGCCGAAACTCGTACTCCCGGAACAATAATACACAATATTACAGCAATACAAGTCGCTGCCCACTCCACGCAGGGAGGTAAATGGCTACACAAATGGGCCCAGGAGGACCGAATTCGGGTTGACGGGCGGCTTCTCGCGTCTCTTCGGCAGCACCCGAACTTGTGACTGTGGGGCCCACGTGCTGTCCGGAGGGGCCGTGTGGGACCCGGGGACACCGCTGTGGTGGGGACACTTGGGGAAGCATTCCCTAGGCTGGCGGCACGCTTGAACGTCGACCGGAGGCCGGGTGGCTCCGTTCGGCACCGGTCGGAACAACCGGCCACAGATATGCCGGTTCTGTTTTTTGGCGCGCGCTCCGGCGAGAACGGACGCTGCGATCAGCCCCGACATCGGATCGACACGAAACTGACGCCGTTGGAAAGCTCTCTTGAAGTACTTCAATCTAGGCCTTGGGATCGAACCTGGATCATCACGGATCTTGGGTTTAATAAATTTTTGAGTTTTTGTTGTACAGTGACCGGACTCTCAGATCTGCAGGGAACTTGTCTGAGAAGTGCCATTGACCGTGAGGAAGATGTCCGATCCAGCTCTTGAGGTCTTCATTAAAATTGTAGGAAATGGAACCAGGTAAACGGCGATATTTTTTATGAGAGGATTGGTGGAGGCTATGATTTGTTATGATTTTTAACTGGAAGGTGGTCGGATCTGGAATCTGGCTGACAGCACTATAGCTGAGGTAGAACACAATTTTTGAAAAATGGGTAGAAGGTTGATCAAAAATTAATAAAATTCATGAAGTGAGGGGTTGATGGACAGAACTCTCAGTTAAATTGGGAGGGTTTGGAAAAATCAAAAAGGTGATCGGAGATGGGAAACTCAGAGCTATTGTCACTGTAGACAGAGACAAGATATATCTGGGAGTGAAAGATGAATGAAAATGGAAAAACACTAAACGATGGAATTTGGACGTGAAAATTTAGGTGGAACTGGGGATTCAAGGTAGTAACACACCATAAAAAGTTCAGCTTGAGATCTTCATGTGGTGGAGAGCAGGAATTCGTGGACTACAACCCTATCCAGCAAGACAGAACGTTGAAGATGGCTCCGCGGTGGCTCGAAGGCGGCACGAACGACGGCGACGGCGGCACCGATGATCACCGGAGATAGAGGGGAGGGGATAGAAGATAGAAACCACTCTAGAATTGGGGGTTTGAGAGGGAAGAACACCAGGGAGAGTGGAGGGGCGCAAGGAGCTCCAAGGCTTCCAACAAATTTTCTAACTTTTTCACTAATTTTCAAAGGAAAATACAAGGTTTTATATGCTTCCAATCAAATCCAGCCTCCACCCTTGGATCTAGGGATGGGAGATGGATGGTCTGGATTGCATGCCACCAACACACACAAAATAAAAATAATATATAAGGGGGGCGGGGTGGCCTATTGACCAAGGGGTGGCAAGGGGGACAAGTTGACATGGTAGGTAGCCTATCATGGAAATTCTTACCCTCTTGTCTACCCATGTGGCATATGACTAGTCCAACCTTCTAGATGTCCACCTAGGATGGTTGACCAGCCCCACAAGGTGACATGGACCAATGGGAGAGGGCTGAGGGCTCCCTTGTTGGTCCTATTGACAAATTACATAGAAACCCACAAAATCCGTGGGAATGACGCATTGGCCTACAAATCCGTACAATTGCGCATATACTTTCCCAATGATATGAACACAAACTAAAAGGACATAAATGCAAAAGAAAAGGTACATGCTCGGCGTCGATTCCCATCAACTCTCCCCGGGTGGGAGGAACTCGACCCCGTCTGATGGGGACATCGCTTACCACTTCCCATTTCTCCACGGTTCCCGTTGCTTGCCAGCTATGCGTCATCATGTTCGCGGCATTTTTCTTAATCATGGCTTGTAATTTTTATATTTTCTTAAGTCATAAATTATGTAATTTCCCTTTTATTGAGTCAAGTACCCAGGTTAAAGAGTCATATACCTAGGTTAATTGTCATTAGAGTGGTTAATGAGTCAGTTGGGTCCAATTAAGTGGGCTAGGCCCATAGGCACCCCCCCTTCCCCCTTGGTTTATTGTCATTAGTCAAAAACTCAGGGTCTTTTGTAGAATTGTGGGATTCCTATAAATAGGACCCCAATCTCACCAGTTGAAGGGAATGAAGTATTGAGTTTAAAATCCACAAGAATTGTGTCTCTTGCTCTCTCTCTCTCTCTCTAGCTCTCTCTCTCTAGCTCTCTCTCTCTCTAAAGGAGGCGGCCCCCCTCTCTCTCTCCTCCCCCTCTCTCTCCAAATTTCGCCCCTCTCTCTCTCTCCTCTCCTTGCCACCTCATCTGCCACATCAGCCTCCCACCCCTTCACCTTCCCAAGGCCCTTAACTCCACTTCAATCTCCCCCACTTCCCAAGCAACCCTTCCCCTTCCCCATACAACCCTTCCCCTTCCCAAGAGAGAATCCCCTCTCCCAAGTAACCTTTCCCCTCCCCAAGAAAACCCCTCCACCTCCCTAGGCCACCATTAACACCACCCATTAACCCACCACCCAAATCAAGAAGAAGCCTCCCCACTTCCCCAAGCCCCTTGCGCCCCCATCTCCCCACCTCCCCCCCCTTGGCCATTTGCGCACCCACCCTCTTTCCCTGCTTGCTCTGCCCCCACCTTCCTCCCTTACCACCCCTTCCCACCTCACAAAACCCTTCCCTACCACCAAAGCACCCATATCCCCTTCCCCTCCACCAAAGGAATCACCTCCCCCCCCATTCTCTCTTCAATCTGTGTGCAGCCACGCCCTGCAGATCAGCAGCCTGTTGCAGCGCCGCCCACGACCTCATCCTGGAGCTCTTGGGGGCGTGGACTACATCAACGGAAAGCTCTCCCAGTCGTCTTCGCAGGCGAGGCGGTTTCGTCTCAATCCCAGGTCGGAGCTGCCCGGGAGAGCTGATCTCCCCCAACTGCACAGAGTTCCTCATACCAAGCTCCTGAACCGGAAGAGAAGCTGTACCACGAAGAATCTCAGAAGAATCAGGCCAAGAGCTCTTCAACAAAGTTCTTTCTCGCCCAATCCTCTTTCAGAATCAAAAGGCGGAACTGTGTTCGGCCTCCGTGGGACAGAGTTACCATTTTTTCACCCTCGGCTACTCTAATCTCTGTCTCACAGTCTGCCTCGACCTGTCCTCACTCTTCAGAGTCCCCTAGTCGACTCCAACCTCATTCGGTTTCCCCGTCAGTTTTGCTGCAAAGAGGGCTCGTCCACGATTTCAGAAACTTCGGCGGTTCTTCATTCGGAGTCCGGGAGCTGTTGGGGCAGCCTCTGTAACCTGCTACCAGGAACCTGATGCCGCCTTCCCCAGATTCTGTCACTCTGTTTGACTCCCCACCCGGACCAGCATCGACGTCAGAAGAATTCTACAAAATTCTGAGGCATCCTCGCTCCAGTTATGAAGATTTCCCCTCTGGTCTCATCATCAGCAGAATTCCGGACTAGAAGTTACGACCTCAATAGTGACTGTCAGTCATTCGTCGCAGAGTGCAGGCAGATTCGACATCGGCTTCTCCGCTCGAGTTTTCGGCGACTCTCCCCTTCCCACCTGGCCGGCTTATCGCCCCTCCCTGCGCGGAGGTAGTGTTTGAATTGTAACTCTAAGTTCTCCACCCCAAGTCCACCCTCCTGCGAGAGGTGTAGTGAGTGTAATTATCTAAACAGGGTTCAAGCTTCACCGGCGCAGTGTGCGGGGAGCCCACACTTCCCCGCTCGCCCATCGTCTCCGACCGGGGTTGGTTTCTTCAAACCAACCAGGTGAGCTTCTGCCCTTGCTCCATTTACTTCTGTTCGTTTCATATCTGTACAACTTGTCCGCTGGTCGGTGAGAGAGTGCTTGTTCCCGGACCCACCGGCTCTTGTGTGGTCGCCGTGGCAATAGTGAATGAGTGACCTAGTGCCCCCAAGGCACCCGGCCGCCCTTGATTGTGGGCATCATACCTTCGGGAGGGTGAACCTTAGTTGTGCTGGCCCTCTACCAGCAAGGGTCTTGTTCCACCACCTCGACTCGGCATCACCGAGTCACCACGGGTTGCGGGTGTGCACGGTGGTTCGGTCCAATTTCAAAGAAATCTCAAATCTTGAGTTGTGTTTTGCGAATTAAGTCCGAGGGAGCATAGTATCTTGCTGCCTCCCCTTCATTGTGTCACATCACCGTCGAGTAGGGGTATAGATGCTCGAGTACTCCGGCGGATCCGTCACCGTGCCAAGTAGCGCGGGTATGCTCCACTCCAAGTGATCATCACCTGCTCATTCCATATATACTTGATATGCGCAAACTGCTATGGGCTGAAGGTGGACACTCCGAGTGGGGCACTCTCAAAAGGGAAGGAAGCAGCTCAAAGACTCACTAGGAATCACCGCTGAGTCCCTATAGGTGACTAGATCCGGATATAGATATAGAACCGATCCCATACTCATCGAGTGAGTCCAATCACCTCTTACTCATAAGAGAACGATAACGAGCTTGCACAAGACACATGCAGACTCACCATGCACTAACACACGTATGCAAACCACACAAACAATCGACTCAAAATACACCACACAAATAACCCACACAAAGAAAACACACTGACTCATGCACGACTCTAGACTAAGGTGGTAGCATCAATCCCACTAGGTGGCCGCATCCTGCATTGCGGGAGAGTCCTCTAGTTCTCCCCCCAAAGCATAGTACTCCTCGGCTAGTGCCTCATCGGCCACGTAATTGACACACTCAAGCTCGGGAGGTGCGGATTCTCCAACACCTAAGGCTAGGGTGGCGCGAGCAGGACACTCACTGGCAAAGTGGCCAAACCCGTGACAGTGGAAACACTGCACTCGCGACCGACTGCTCTCTCCGATAAGAGGGGCCTTACCCTTATCCTCCCGACGGGCAGGGGGTGTAGGCAACAAGGGTGCAGGTGTAGGTGCCGTGGGCAATAGTGGAGGAAGTGTCGGGGCCAGGGGACGGGCTATGGGTGCCGGGGGACGGGCAACGGGTGCCGGTGGATGGGGTGGAGGTAGATCCTGTGGTGGGGGAGGTCGAGGTCTAGGAGCAAAGTGCTCCTGACGGGCGGGCTCCTGTGGACGAGCCATGGGTCCCCTCGGGTATGAACCTAAGGAGCCACGGGAATCACTACGGGGAGGAGCGGGGCTCCACCGGGGAATAGACTCGAACTCACCCTCAAATTGCTCCATCTCGAGAGCAACTTGATAGGCATCCTCCAACTTGTCCACCTTGCGGCGGAGAAGCTCATACCGTAGGGGAAGGCGTAGACCACGCCGAAATCGAGAGACGGTAAGGGAATCTTCCTCCGTGGCATCACATCGCAAGTAGTATTCATCAAATTCGGCGATGTAATCAGAGACGGACCGGTCTCCTTGGGTGAGGCTTTGCCACCTCTCTATAAGACGCTGGCGGTAGGAGGTAGGGAGGTACTTCTTCCTAAGCTTCTCCCTCATATCGGTCCATGTATCGATCGGGGGTTCTTGACGATGAAACAATAGGTTCTCCATATTCCTCCAATAGGTTTGTGCTTGGCCTAAAAGTTTCATCCTGGCGTACTTGACTTTTCGTTGGTCCGATATCTCGAACCACTCAAAATATCGGTCCATACCATCCTCCCAATCAAGATAGACCTTTGGGTCTAAGGACCCGTCAAAGGTGGGAGGGTCGGCCCGAACGGTCCGAAGGGCCCGTTCATCCATATCTTGGTCGTGGGTAAGCTGTGTAGGGCGATGATCACGACCATGTCCCCGATGCTCACTATCGGACTCATAGTCATGCACCTCGGGGACTTCGTGCCTCCTAACAGCTACCCCTTGAACGCTTGGAGTTGCTGGTTGGTGAACCGTCTCCGGTTGACCTTGTGTAGGTGGGACGGGTGCCTGGACTGGGGCAATCGGGTGTGTCTCGGCTGGTCCTTTCTCTAGTGCGGTGACTCTCCCGACCAATCCCTGAACGGACTGGCTCAACCCGGCGGCCCTATCCTCTACGGCCTTCATCCTCTCTTCTAGGTGGGCGCCTAGGCCATTCACCTGAGTACTCAACCCTTCCATCCTATCCACTCGAGTACTTAACGCATCCATGCGCTCACTCAACCCATCCATTTTACCCATAAGAGTTCGGAACATTGTGGCCACTTCATCGGAACTATAGACTCAGGATTCTGCCATAGGTGGTGGTGGGGGTGAGTATTGAGTACCTCGACGAGTGGGCATGCAAGACACGGAGTAGGAGACACTGACTAATGCAAATGCACACTACAAGATGATGCACCTAGATGTAACCAAAACTCGGCACGTGGCGGAGTTGATCGATCCGAAGATCACTCGCGCAAGTGTGCGGCCTTCCCGATAGGCATAGCCTAACGTTCGGACAACACCTTTTTATATACCGGGTTATTGGGATGCAATGCAAAAGACACCTTTTTTTTGTTTTAAAACAATGATGACCCTAAACACGACTTACACAATGACTAATGACTAGACGTAAATGACACTCTTTTTTTTTGTGACACCCTAGACTCAAACTCGCTTTGATACCAAATTGATGCGGGACGAGACCACGGGTACGACTCAGATGAGGAATGCAGTCCTCGGACTCTAGGTGAGCTCGTGATTATCCCTTAACGAGGGAAGTGTCAGACGTGCACGGTTGAGAAATCGGCAAGAGCTAGGGTGGTCAATTCGCACTTTCGTGCTCGGATCGGGTCACGGGACGGCTTCGCTCTCTCTCGCAGCAGCGGTGATATGAAAATATATAGCAAGTTAGGTCCTAAAACATGCTCTCTAGCAGCGGCATATAAAGCATATATGAGATAAAGGAAGATGCTAAGTAAGGGAGCGAATGCGATACCTCCACGCGCTCGGCGTGGGGAAGACGAACCCGGCCGAAACTCGTACTCCCGGAACAATAATACACAATATTACAGCAATACAAGTCGCTGCCCACTCCACGCAGGGAGGTAAAGGGCTACACAAATCTACCCGGGAGGACCAAATTCGGGTTGACGGGAGGCTTCTCGCGTCTCTTCGGCAGCACCCAAACTTGTGACTGTGGGGCCCACGTGCTGTCCGGAGGGGCCGTGTGGGACCCGGGGACACCGCTGTGGTGGAGACACTTGGGGAAGCGTTCCCTAGGCTGGCGGCATGCTGGAACGTCGACCGGAGGCCGGGTGGCTCCGTTCGGCACCGGTCGGAACAACCGGCCACGGATCTGCCGGTTCTATTTTTCGGCGCGCGCTCCGGCGAGAACGGACGCTGCGATCAGCCCCGACGTCGGATCGACACGAAACTGGTGCCGTTGGAAAGATCTCTTGAAGTAATTCAATCTAGGCCTGGGGATCGGACCTGGAGCTGCACGGATCTTGGCTTTAATGAATTTTTGAGTTTCTGTTGTACAGTGACCGGACTCTCAGATCTGCAGGGAACTTGTCTGAGAACTGCCATTGACCGTGAGGAAGATGTCCGATCCAGCTCTTGAGGTCTTCATCAAAGTTGTAGTAAATGGAACCAGGTAAACGGAAATATTTTGTATGAGAGGATTTGTGGAGGCTATGATTTGTTATGATTTTTAACTAGAAGGTGGTCGGATCTAGAATCTGGCTGACAGCACTATAGCTGAGGTAGAACACAATTTTTGAAAAATGGGTAGAAGGTTGATCAAAAATTAATAAAATTCATGAAGTGAGGGGTTGATGGACAGAACTCTCAGTTAAATTGGGAGGGTTTGGAAAAATCAAAAAGGTGGTCGGAGATGGGAAACTCAGAGCTGCTGTCACTGTAGACAGAGATAAGATAGATCTGGGAGTGAAAGATGAACGAAAATGAAAAAATAATAAACGATGGAATTTGGACGTGAAAATTTAGGTGGGATTGGGGACTCAAGGTAGTAACACACCATAAAAAGTTTAGCTTGAGATCGTCACGTGGTGGAGAGCAGGAATTCATGGACTACAACCCTGTCCAGTAGGACAGAACCTTGAAGATGGCTCCGCGGCGGCTCGAAGGTGGCATGAACGGCGGTGGCGGCGGCACCGATGATCACCGGAGATAGAGGGGAGGGGATAGAAGATAGAAACCACTCTAGAATTGGGGGTTTGAGTGGGAAGAACACCAGGGAGAGGGGAGGGGCGCAAGGAGCTCCAAGGCTTCCAACAAATTTTCTAACTTTTTCACTAATTTTCAAAGGAAAATACAAGGTTTTATATGCTTCCAATCAAATCTAACCTCCACCCTTGGATCTAGGGATGAGAGATGGATGGTCTGGATTGCATGCCACCAACACACAAAAAATAAAAATAATATATAAGGGGGGGGGGGCGGCCTATTGACCAAGGGGTGGCAAGGGGGACAAGTTGACATGGTACGTAGCCTACCATGGAAATTCTTACCCTCTTGTCTACCCATGTGGCATATGACTAGTCCAACCTTCTAGATGTCCACCTAGGATGGTTGACCAGCCCCACCAGGTGACATGGACCAATGGGAGAGGGCTGAGGGCCCCCTTGCTGGTCCTACTGACAAATTACATAGAAACCCACACAATTAGTGGGAATGACGCATTGGCTTACAAAGTCGTACAATTGCGCATATACTTTCCCAAGGATATGAACAGAAACTAAAAGGACATAAATACAAAAGAAAAGGTACATGCTCGACGTCGATTCCCATCACCTCCACATCCAACAGGTTTGCGAAGGCCACCCCAAGGAAGTTGGGGAAGCCCACCACGGGAGGGAAGCTCCTGAAACCGAGGGGAACGGCCAAGTATCCATTCTGGATGTGGCTTTCGACAGCCTACTGGCCAAAAGTGAGCGCCATCCTTGATGTTTGAAGTGCGACCTGCAATTGCAAATCGAACAATTAGTATTACAGGAAGGGCCCGAAGGGCCCTTAGTCCTGGCAAGGAGATGAAGGGTGGCCCAGTCCCACCGGGCGTGCCAGACTTGTGGACGCACTTATTTTTTTTATTCGTTAGTTATTCGTTTATTGGTTTTATTAGTTTATTAAGTGCGAGAGCGTGCCAGTCACAAAGTGACGATTTATTCGGGCTTCATGGAAGCCCATGGTGCGCTCGATCCGACTCAGTCAGACGATTGTGTGGTTCGGGTCGGGACTGAGACCCGCCGTACCATAAAGGTCACGGCGTCATTTACATCCCCTCGGAGAGGGGAACACCCTTGACTACTGCCGAAAATAAGGGCCCATGGCCGAAAGAATTACTAATTAATGCAGGAGGAAAGAGGTAGTCGGGCTATGTTGAAAGCCCATATCAAGGTATGAACACTCAGATTATGTCGGTCATTGGTGGACCATTCAATGTTCGGACAAAAGTCCATACGGAAAATAAGACGGTAATGGGGATAAATTCGTGCAAATGTTTGCTGGGAGATGGCAATTTTGATACAAAGATGGGATCATATCCCGGTGGAAAAGGGGACTTCGATGAGATATTGGCCTAGAATGAGGTCGGATGATAACCATGACGGAAAGGGTGACTCCCAAGGGTGAGGTCCGCCCCGCAAAGGCATCATTAATATTCCGGGTGATGCGGGACGGATGACACGACCGGGCTAAGACGTACGACAGACTCGAATTGCGACCAGCACTAACACACTAAAGGCAAGCCGGACGGCTGACCACCGTAGCGTTCTCCGGGTGGAGACGTCTTTCAAAAACAACTCTAGGTAGCCTGACGATCATCTCTTGCAAGGGAAACGCGAGATCGCAGCACTTAAGGAACCACTGTTGCCTAGGGTGGTGCAGTCCGAGCTCGGTGCTCGACTGGAGCTAAGGAACGGCTCTCATTCACACAATCATGGTATTTGCAACTAGCTAACGGCCCTAATCTCACAAACGCAGCATAATAGATCATATACTAAACCAGCAATGTGAGAGAGGAACGATCACGTACCTCCACGACTAGGCGTGGGGAAGAATTCCCGGCCGAATCCAAACAACCCCCAATACACACAACTGTCAAATTACAATTTCAGAACCTAATGCCCACTCCACACAGGGAGGTAAAGGGCTACAAACACTAAATTTGGGGTTGCTGGAACCTGGGTTGACGGGCCGTACTCGCAGGAGGCGAGGGAAGCGAGCTGGAGCCGATCGGGTGGGCCGAATGGTAGTCGACTCGGTTTTGCCCACGCCGATCACCCTGCGTAGCAAACTTACGAAGGTCGGTGCGCCAAGATCCGATACCCGATCGGAGTTCCGTTTGTTGGAGAACGTCAGTGACGGGGCGTAGTTCCTTTACTCCAAAGGGCGCGATCAGATCTTTTCAGATCTGAGCGCAACAGCGATTGAACTCGGCTTCTGGTTTTGTGCACTCAGAACTGCACAAGAAGACAATTAATTATGGGAAAATTGGTTGCCAATGTCGGATCGAGGCGCCGTTTCTGGGGGCTCATTGGCGACGTCCAGAGGAAGACGCAGACCAAAATGCTTGCACAATCTACACGGGATGAGGCAGGGCAGACTTGGGAAGTCGGCTTTGGTGTTGAGTCGGGCCTGCACAGATCATCTTGTGCGATCCCACGAGAATCATCACCACGATCAGCACAAGTCTCGGATCGAGACGTGATCGGCGGCAGCTCGAAGAGGACTCAAAATCCTACTATTACTCCAAAAGGCAGCTCCTGATGGCTTTAGAAGAGATCTTGGGAAATTTGGAATCAGTAAACTCCAGATCTGGATAGCAGGCTCGGGCAGATATTCGCGCCGTCACGAAAAGAATTGCTGCCGGCGATCCAGAACTCCGATTGATGCGAAACCACCTCTTAAATCTTCCTGACTTGATGAAGTATCACGGATAATTTTCATGGAACCAGATGAGAAGGGGATTGGGAGGATATAGGGGCGAGTCACACGCCCAGATTCAATCCCATCACAGGATTGGGCAGGGCTTCAAACCCAAGGGGGAAACAAGAGAATCACTCTCTCTATGCACTTTTCTCTCACAAAATTTTCATTAACTTCTTCCCTAACACTATACACATGTTTATATAGGAATTGGCAAGGGGTAGGGGGTGATACATTCGTGGGATCAAGGGGAGGGAGAGGGGGCTGCGCCCCTTTGACAATGAGAGGGGGAGAGGGGGGGACAAGGGGACATAGACTTACCTACCTTTGAAATTCAAAGGGGAGGGGAGACAAGGTGGGAGGGTGGCTGCCTTACCTTGACCAAGGAGGGGGGGGGGGGGCGCCCCCTTCTACTAGCCACTAGCCCCCAACCTTTTATCCCATTCACACCTTAGCACACCTAGCCCTTGGCCTTGTTCACATGAACCCCTTTTCACACATAGCCACTAGACTCATGGACCTTTTCACACTGTGGCCCCTTCACATTGGTTAACCCATTTGACCCATTCATACCTAGCCCATGGGCTTTGCCCATTTAAAGGCCCATTAGTCAAGCCCAATAGTATTTTAGCCCATTACAAGACCATAAGCCCATTATCCTTATTACAACCCATTAATCATCCATAAGTTCCAAATAGGGCCTAGCAAGGCCAAATAAATGGGAAATGAAGGTGAAGGCTCGGCCGATGCGTCCATGTCCTCCGCGAGCTATCCGGGTCCCGCCATGCCCTCGTCCACTAGCGTGTATAGTGGCGTGTGTCCGCACCACCGGGTCTGGGGTCCGAGGGAGACAAGGGCCGTATTGTCTTATTCATGATCGCTGTTATCATTTATTATTATCATTCATTTATTACTATTATCATTTCTTTGTTAACTGTCTTTTATCACCCGTGCATCATGAACTCTTCCTTAGTTTATTTTATCATTTTTTGTAATTTATTTATTTCTTATTTATATTTCTTTTATTATTGCATTTTTTATGATTATCAGGTAGATTCTCCCCCTTTTTTTATTATCATTGTTATATCTTCCCCCCCCCCCTTTTTTTTGTTGGATTGGAGGAAGGATGGAGTGTGCCGGATAGAGAGTGAAGAGTGTGCCATTGAGGGGCTGGGGAGTGTACCGCTGGAGTCAAGCCATGAGTGTGCCGGGTAGAGGTTAGGGTGTTTGTCGCTGAAAGGCTATAGGTGTACCGCTGGGGAGTGTGCCGGGCTAGGGGCTAAAAGGGTGTATCGCTGGGGCGTGAAGGTGTGTGCCGGGCTAGGGGTGGACGGTGCACCGCTGGGGAGTGTGCCGGACCAGGGTTGAAGGGTGTACCGTTGGGGCATGGAGGTGTGTACCGTTGAGGTAGGGTGCCAGTGCACCGGGGAAGGGAAGGCTGAGGTCAGTGCAGTAGCCGCTGAGTCAGGGCAAGGTCGGTGCAGTTTTTGGTCTAGCTCAAGGGAGGTCGGAGCAGGTCAATGCACATGGAAGCTGAGGTCTGAGCATATTGGGCTCGGAGTCTGAACATGCCCAGAGCAAGGTCGGTGGAAGAGGGGCCAAAGTCAGAGCAGATAAGGTATGGGTCTGAGCATGGGTAGGCCAGAATAGAATGCAAGTCAATGCAACTGAAGTGTGCCGGAGAAGGCTTGATTGGGGGGTGTACCGGGATATCATGGGCTAAGGTTGTACCGGGTAAAGGGGTGGCCAAGGCTATGCCGGAGAGAGGAAGGGAGGAATAGTGTGCCGCTGAGGGAGTGTGCCCAGCAAGGCGTTGGAGAAACAGGGGGCACAAGTGTGCCAGGCTGGAGTCAATTGGAGTGTGCCGCTCAGGGCTGGTCAAGGGAAGCTCAGACTGAGATGGTCTAAAAGGTTAATTCCATTGGGGCAGCCTCCACATGAATGGGGTGAGGTCTGAAGGGAGGCCTCTGGCTTATGGAGTTCAGGTAGAGGGTTCTAAACGGCCAGCTTCTAATTCTCTATTATGTAATTAAGTCCATGATCATGTTCAGTAGTCCAATTCCTTGAGTCTTGCATAGTTCCTTTGTCTTGATTAGAATGTTGCATTGTTGCTTATTTCATTTGTTTGTTCCTTCCTTTTGTCTTTTAACATGTTGTTATTTCTGACAAAAATTCGACATCATCTCCCCTTGACCTGGATGGTAAGGGAGTAAAAGGGGAACACGCCCACAGGGAGTGGCATGACCCAACAATTTGAGGTGTGTGCCGAGGCAGCCACCTTTGAGAAAACTTCAAAAAACTCGGAGAAAACACCGAATGAAAAGCCACTAGACTGACACAAGTCACAGGTGCACCGGGGGAGCGACAACTAGAGTGCACCGGGTTGGGCTGGCTAGGGGTGTGTCGGACAGGACACAGCCAGAGTGTGCTGGATGGGGCTGGCCATGGGTGTACCGGGTAGAGGACAGCTAGGGCATGCGTGCCAGGTGAAAAGATCAAGGAGACTGTGCCGGCCAGAGAAGGCACTAAAGGGGTGTGCCGGGTAGGAGGCCTGAGTAAGTGTGTGTATACCATTGGCTTTGGATGGAAGGATGGGGAGCTCCAAACGCTGGATAAGGGCAGTAAATGCTAACAAAACCCATGGAAGGAGGAGAGGGTTGATTATGTTGGAGGAGGGGAAACCATCAAAAGGAAGATGAAGCCTTGTGCCATGGAGCCAGCGACACAACCTATTGGACTAAACAAACCGGTGTGGTAGGAGGGCAGATAGAACAGACAGTTAGAGGGTTATAGGGTGATATAAATCAGAAACCAATGATGAAGAGGAAAGGAAAACAATAAACAAGAACAACCACAGGGGGGAGGCAAAACAAAAAGACACTTTTTATTCATGAAGAACTCAAAGAAATGACAGAGATCACGGCCCGAAGGCCAAACATAATACAATGCATTCGAACAAACAGAAGAGTGAAACGAGGAAGAGGTAAGAAAAGAAAAGATGGGGAGAGGGTTGGAACGAGGAAGGGTAGCCGTTCCCTTCACTCCATTCCTTCCCCCTCCATTACATGCAACACTCCTCTCTCTTTCTCTCTGTATCCCTTCTACCTTCTTTTTCTCTTCTTCTTCTTCCTTTCGTTCTCCTATTACTGTCTTCGCATGTCTCCCTTTGCTCTCTTTGTGAAGGGCTTTTATATGTCTGGTGTTGACGGGGGGACCTCATGATGGCACTGCCATCTGGGGTTGACTCCGGTCTCATCATCGTCAGATGGAGATCCCATGGCCGAATCAGAAGGTGACACCAAGGTAGGGCGTTAGCTGGTGTTGAAGTGGCCTAGCTGCGCACCAAGGGACTCACCTAATGACCGTTGTGTTTTTGCCGGCTTGTGTCGTTCAGGCGTTTGGAACGCTGTGCCGTTGGAGGGCTCGTTTGAAGTGTGTCGTTGAATGGCACCCAAGGGGTGTGCCGCTGAAGGGCTGGCAGGGCGTGCCGCTAGAAGGGCAGAAGGACTTGTGCTGTTAGAGGGCACAATAGGGTGTGCCGCTGGGGACAGAAAGACTGTGCCGTTGGAGGGCCTGCTCGGTGTGCCGCTGAAGGACACAAATTGGGTGTGCCGGTGGAGGGCATCGAGTGAGCGTGCTGCTGGGGGCACTAGGAGTGTGCCATTGGGGAGGCACTAGGGGCGTGCCGCTGGAGGCACCTCAGGGGTGTGCCGCTGGGGCTTTTCAAGCAATGTGCCGCTGAAAGGGCACAGGGTGTGCCGTTTGGAAGGGGCCTCTGCCTTTGCTTCAGGGACTTACAACTGTGTACTCTTTGAGACATTTCTTCACCGTTAGGGACTCGAGGGTGGGTCCATAACAGTGTATGAATTCAGGAGGGTATCCTACATTTTCTTTGTCATTTAATGCGCCCGTGCAAATGTGAGGATTTGTCAGATGGTAATATTCTCCGGAGTCCTGGATGGCCAGCTTCACCGGGTCTTCTCTCTTTAGCTTTGACACCAAATGCGGGACCTAAGTAGGACATATGGATGTGTAATTTTATATGTCCATAGAGCCCCAACTATCCCAAGAATTGGAGATATGAAAATACAAAAAATGGAGTAAGCGGTAAGTCGATACCACCGGAGTGGCATGGCTCCCAAACAATGATATTATGAACAATATTCAACAAGCTAAATTAACCAATCATTTAACAAATAGGTTATTCTACCAATTTTCACATGGTTACATAAAGATGATAATCAAGGAGGAATAATTGTGGGAATAATTAAAAATTGATTATAGTTCTATTACCCTTGTTAACAATGAGTTCAGTAACATTAATGACTAGAGAAACAAGCTGGACATTAGCAAACAATCAGTCAAAAAATACAGGAAAACATGCACACGTTCTGCTGTGAGAGGCCAGAAGGCGGTCAGGAGGGAGACCGCCTTATGGAAGAGACGGTCATGACATGACCGCTTCCACAAGAATAAATCATTTTTTTTAAATACTCAATGAAGGCGTCCAGAGTGTTGGACACGTTCATATTAAAGCGTGAGGACGAGAAGACGCGGCCATAATCTCTTGGGAATATTGGCTAATAATAATAATAATAATAATGCAAGGACGGGTCCATGATAAGAGACGCGCTCATAAATTTTTTTTTGTTGAAAACCATGGTGAGAAGACGGTCTATCGCGTGGCCGCCTCTTCAGAAGGTGGTCACTGATACGACTGCTTTCAAAAACTGAGATTTGCCCGCGGCGATCTTTGATAGACTTTGACTAAAATGTCGATTACGATCAATATAATGAACGAAATTTAGGCGAATTGGTATCATTGGAAAGAGCATTCGAAGAGGAACAAGATGCCATGCTTTAATTAAGATTTAGCATGAGAGAACCCTACTTTAAATGAACTTGAAGCTAATCTCCTAGGCATACCTTTGAGTAAAACGGCAAGTTCGATCGGTATAATGAACGAAATGTTGAGTTAAAGACACGGATTCAGAGGGGGGGTGAATGAATCCCCGTTCAAAACTATTGGGGAATTAAAATCTCAGATGGCTTAATTAAATTAAGCACTATCCAGTTGACAAATAAAAGCACATGTAGAATGACTACCTCACACAAAACCAAAATTCTGTAAGACATAGTATCAAATACTAATCGAGGACACAGACTGATGTATCGTTGAACACTTTACCAAACCTTCAAACACCAAATAGGATGCTATCACAATGGATGAAAATAGCGCTAAACTGACTCACTCGCCAAAGCATATAGCGCTCAAGGAAATAGTCAACAAGACTTGTAAAGGAGGCAGAAGATAGGGAACAATCACACGAATTAAAACCACTGCTCACAGGATTTTTAGGTGGTTCGATCTGAGACCCCAGATCTACATCCACCCCTCACTCTAAACCAGAGTGAGGCTTCCCTACCAAAGTAGACGCAGACTCAGTCTGCTACAAACGCTGCCAAACAGCTTGCCCTGAGGGAAACAAATCGCTCGACCTGGTCTTACTTCCCACAAGGCAGCACCCTAGCTCTGCAGTCCACAGAACTAGAACTGGAGGTAAACTTCCCTTCCTCCAAACCGGAGGGGAAACCGTGAGTGACCGCCAGCCACTCACAATCGGAGACCCAAGTCTCCCTTCCTCTAAAACCTAGAGGGAAACCACGAGTGACACCCCGCCACTCGCAATCTGGAGACACGGTCTCCCTTCTCCTGAATCCTCAAGAGGAACCTGACCTTAAACCAGAGGATCAGAAGAACAAAGTGGAAAAGGAAAATAACAAAGGAAAATAGAACAAATAGAAAATGGAAATGAGTATAACTCTCTTAGGAGCAAATTGGTCTGGATCTGATCCAGGAACAACATAATGATTATCTTCAAAGTGCTTCAGCCGCTTCACTTTCACTTCTCTCCTCTCTCGAACTCTCTCTCTCTCTCAGACTAATTCTTCTCACAGTGTCTCTGGCTCTCGTACTCTTCTGCTCTCTTTTCTTTGTACTGGCTTACAGCTCCTTTCTTCTGGCGGCTCTTCTTTCTACTCTCTGGCTCTTCTCTATTTTCTTGCTCTTTGCTTAGTGGCGGAAGCTCCCTATTTATACCCAAAATAGGGGCTCTGTAAGAGCTCTTTGGATAGGGTGATTTTATTCCATTCATATCCTATTGGACCACATGGCAGGGACGAGAATGTTCCTCTACAATAGGGCCTTGGATCACGTGCCCAATCATAAGCTCCATGGGAACACGTGCCAGCTTCCAGCCATTTTGGGAACACGTGCCTACTTTAGTTCGAGCTCACGTGCTACTCTGCTAATCATCAGACTCTCTGAGACATTTCATCAAACATTTGGTCAGCAAGACTAATACATGCATATGCTTCAACCTTGAATAAAAAATGGGTGGATGTGCTCAGACTTCAATTGTACATATATATATATGCTCAGAGTTCAATTGTATATATATGCTCAGACCTCAAACCTCAGATTATATATGCTCAGACCTTCAAAGTGTATAGTGAGCAAATGTGCACAGACTTGGTTATGCAACAATGCAATGTGCACAGACCTCTCTTATGTAGAAACCAAAACATGCACAGACTTAGTTACGTGATATGCAAACATGTATAGAGCACATGTGCATAGACTTGGTTATGCAACAATGCAATGTGCACAGACCTCACTTATGTAGAAATCAAAACATGCACAGACTTAGTTACGTGATATGCAAACATGCTCAGACCTATATGTGCTTGGACATGAAACATGCTCAGACCTATATGTGCTAGGACTTGAAACATGCTTAGACCTATATAACATATGAGCAGATGTGCACAGACCTTAATAGCATATGGATAGATGTGCACAAACATGGTAAACAGATGTGCACAGACTTCCATAATGCAGTGAACGCATATGCTCAGACCTATGTACTGCATGTACACTGACTTCTCTGCATGTGATCTGACTTGCATAGCGCAATGAGCACATATGCTCAGACCTAGTGTATGCATATGCACTGACTACAGTAAAGATGCTCAGACTTGATTTAGGCATGTACACCGACTTGAACATGCATCAAGAAAATGTGCACCGACTTTATATGACATAAAATAGAATGTGCATCGACCTTTGCTCACCTTAGGTACTCATGTGCATTGACCTATATGCATAAAACAAAATGTGCACCGACCTTATAATAGCTAGCATAGAAACGTGCACAGACCTTATGCATTGCAGTGGAAACATGCACCGACCTTGGTTAGCACTAGATGGAAATGTGCACTGACCTGAATGAACTAAAACTCAAATGTGCATCAACCTGAGCCTAGCATCGACCCTAACATGCATCGACCTTCATGCACTTCAAACAAAGTGTGCATCGACCTTTATGTACTACAGAATGAACATGCATCAACCTTCTACATGCACAAAGCAAAATGTGCATCGACCTTGTATATGCATGTGAACAGTGAAGCATCGACCTTCATGTAATGAACAGTGATGTGCACGGACCTAGACATGCTTAGACCAGAATGTGGATGGACCTTCGTTAGGCAAAGACAGAACATGCATCGACCTTAACTATGCATTCTACATGAAAAGTGAGATGTGCATCGACCTTAGCTGCAACTAGTTCAATGAAATTAATGTGCATGCCACCTGTTTGATAAAATGACTATTCATGTCTATATGCAACCTGTTAGATGAAATGACTGTGCATGCAATCTGTTGAGGTTCTATGCATCATGAAAGTGCATCAATCTTAAAATGCACATATCATGCAAATGATTATGATGACATCATTAAATCCAATGCACAAGAATCAATGCACAGTAATCAAACCTCATTAATGCACAATGCAATGACCAAATGCATAATCAAATGCATATTGCATCATCATTCAATTTTCATGCAAACACATGATGACTTATAGTGTTTACTATCATCAAAACCACAGGGACACAACAATCTCCCCCTTTTTGATGATGGCAACACTATGAGTCAACACTATGAGTCATAAAGATAAAGCAGTCATAAAGATAAAGCAAGATGCTGACTCATGTCAATCTATTCTCTCCCCCTTTGACTTCATCAAAAAGGAAATAGTTTGATAAGATAAATACAAAGCATGCATGATATGATTGAGTCATGAACTCAAATGCAGACAGCGGACAAATCTCCCCCTGAGAGCTATAAGGGATGCTAGGAAGACGCTCTCCCCCTTGGACAGAGTAGAGAAAAGGAGTGAGAGAAATGATTAGAATGTATCAACAAAAACACAGGGGCATTTAGACAATCAAACAAGCCAAGAAATATGTCAGTGAGAAGTGCAGTCAAGAGATATGGTAGTCAAGATAAGCTTAGAATTTCAGCTGTATGGGAATGAGAGCAAACAAGAGCTTTCCAGCAGAGTAAAGTTAGGCACAATAGACTAGATTGAAAACCTAAGGGATCAAGATATTCAAGACATTTTCACTGAGATAGCCATACCATAAATCCAAAATTTGAAGATATTTCAGATTCTTCTACCATAAAGACTTATGAAATGATCTTTATTTTATAGTGTGGTTTAAATATAATGTATTCAAGATTTGTTCATGAAAGTTTCTGTACTCATATCTGAAAACAAATTTTAATAAAAGTGAACCCAGCTTTCATGTTAACATCTAGTTTGATCTCTTTTCATCTTAAGCATTCAATTTCAATGGCTCTTTGGTAGTTGCAAGAGACAAATATTGAGATTAAACATACTTGAAAGCATCATATTGTGTCCAAGATTTCAATAACATTTCATATTTTTATTTCTATGCAGTAACAAAAAATTTCCTTTTATATCAATATCTTTCAAGATCAATCAAGTTTGTACACACCTTGTAACTAGAGGATACACGTTGTTTAGACGTAAGTATCTCTGAGCACTTAGTATGACTAACTGTCATGATTCATATTGAACAGAGTTAACTAGGGCACTTCATGACGTAGGTTAACTCCATTTCTTTGATGAGGATCCCAGTTTCTCAGTGCAAGCTAATCATTGCTCTGCCTTCACATTTCACTGATTTTTCATCAAATTTTCAGCAGAGATAACTATGGCACTTCATGACATGGGTTGATTTCATTTCTTTGATGAAGAACCCAATTTCTCAGTGACCAAGGTCATTGTTCTGACCATATATTATCCTTTAGACAAATTTCAGAGCAATCAAATGTTTAAGAACAATATTCATAACAAGCATTTTAACCAAGGTAAGCCATGATAAGAACTTCTAGATTTCGGAAGATCTTACCAGATATAATCATGAAACAACTGGTTAAAGTTTATTAAAATAGATTGATTCAGATATTTTCATAATGTTCAAATTCAAACACAAGAAATGCATGAAACTTAAACCAGCTGAGAATCTCAGATATTCATAATCCCTTATAATAGAAGATTCCTTATTGACAAAGTTTCCATATTTATGAGCAAGGTATACAAATTGAAATCTTTCTGAATTACAGATAGATCAAGATGGTTTCATGAATTGCAATGATTGAAGCTTCTTTAGATAGTAGCTACATCAAAGATTTAGCAGTGAAAATCAAGCAGGAAAAAGTTATGATAATCTCCCCTTCAGCAAATACAGGAGCAGCAGACAGTAGATTCCCAAGATATGAATCTGATGTACTCAGATGATCTCAAGATAGACATAAGTGAAATTAAGAATAGCTGAAAATAGGTGAAAGTACAAAGATCAGGACAACTGAGGAGACCTGAGTTCAAGTACACATTTTAAGGAACTGAGATGAATTCCACTACAGATGCAGCACAAAGTGTTATTCAATAAGGATCATAGCCAAGATGACAGCTCAAGCTGAGAGTTGAATCAACGGTTGATCGAAATAAGGAATCTGGTCGACCAAAATAGACAATAAAGGAACAATAAACCAGATATTCAATAACTATTACCTGAAGCTAGTGTATGCTCACCCTGAATACATGCATGAGCTAGCAAGAAGTGTAAATGCCAGAAAGAGAGGAGGACGACATACAAGAATGATTAGCATACATGAGCCTCCTTTATGTCAATGCATTGAAATAACAGCTAAGATATACAGACCATGCAGAGGACTTAATCTAAACATGTATGCAAGCGCCCCAGAAATTACCTATTCCTACTCCCCCTGACTTTATCCACTCTGTCAGTCTTTTTGTTATTTTCAATATGAATCGCATGCAATCAACACATGTATGCAGATACACTGATTCCCCTTAACAGTATGCCATATGTGACACTCTGAATGCAACATATGCAATGACAATTCTGCAGGGAGTTAAATGACTTATACTCACAACCATCTAGACTGCTCAATATTGATCTATGGTACTAGGCGGAGGACTTGGTCTAATGACCACCTCACACATGGTTAGAGCTTCCAGACAGACTTTATCTGCCCTTTAGCATTAAACTATTTGATATACCATGTGATCATGTAGGACAATGCAATACAAATGCAGTCCAATGAGCATCTTAAATTGACAATATGCTAAGCATATGCAAATGTGAATATGTACGCATGTTATGTATGCAGATGAACATTTTATGCATGAGACAACATGTAGGCATCAAATTCCAGCTAGCCATTTAGATATTCAGAAGTGCAGTTTATTTTCAGTGACTATGCATCATGATAAATATTAGACAAATGTAATTGGCATGAGTGTGCATGAAATGCAGACAATTCTGATTTTCAGAAAACTTCATTCAAATGTTGCACATAGGACTTTTCATATTCATGAAGGAATTCAAATAGAACAAAGCAAATATTACATGAGAATGCAAACAGGTATGCTGAGAATTCTGACTAACAGATTTAACATGATATGCAGTTCAAAAAAAATTATAAAGAATTCAAATGAACAGACCTGAAATGTACAGAGATGGGGTTTTACCATATTCAGGTGCCTTGGTTTATTTACCCCTTTTATTTCTCAACTCCAAGGCACACTTGCAAAACAGTTTCTCATTTTGCATTTTTAGGTACCCGAGAGTTCTTGGGTCCTGTAGTGTTAGTAGCACCTCTAAGGGGTGCTCTCCACAATCTTTGAGCATATAAATCACCAGATTTCATTAAATTGCAATCACTCATAGAGTGTCCAAAGCCTCCACAGTAATGACATGAAATAACAGATCTTGAGTTCTTTTTATGCACATTATCATAAGCATGGAATCTATGTGCATTAACTTGAAGATTTTTGTTATTTACATGAACATACTGTTTTTTATAACCTGCCATCTAGCAGTCAGAGGCTCGGTGGCCAGGTTTTCCACATTCAAAACATGCGATGATTTTTCTTCCAAAAATAGGTTTATTTACACCAAAAACATTTTGTCTAGTAGGGATATTGACAAATTTAGAATTAAATTTTATACCCTGAGCATGACAGCATTCAATTTCCCAATGGCCTGGCTTCCCACAGGTTGAGCACAAAATATGTTGGCCTATTGAAGCATATTTATCCTTTCTAAAGACATGTTGGTGAGATTTACCCTTACCTTTGGCAAACCAGCATTGTGCAGCAACATGTCCTATTTTTTCACAGTGAAAGCAATGAATTTTTTCTTTTTGGACAATAGGATGTTTTCTGTTATGAAAATTTCTAGCATGCATGCTATCATCTTGTTTCATGACAAAGTAATTATGCATATGATATCCATACTTCCCACAATAATGACAAGAACCATTGGATTTCTTTGAAGTATGATTTTTCTCATTGTTGAATTTCTATTTTTGAGTTTTCAGATTTTCAGAATGTTTCTGAGGTTTATTATTCTGTTTTTGAATTTACTTTTGTGCTAGCATTTTCTGATTTTCGGGCTTTTTCACTTGAGATGTGGTGGCTACATTTGATGCTTTTGTAAAAGATGTCACCAGTTTATTTTCAAAGCATTTTTTATTAATCAGCTTGTAGCCCAGCCCTTCTTTTCTTAAGTTGACCTTGACTCCTAGCAGCTTATCAAAATTTTCTTGCACAACAACAAATTTAGACAATGCATCTTTTAAATCCTGGATCTCATTTTCTAGAGATGCAATGTGTATTTCATAACTTGCAATATCTTGTTCACTGCAATTAACAGCTTCATTCAAAACTTTGTTAGTAGTTTTGTATTCTTCGATCTCCTTTTTAAGCTCATCAACTTTTTTAGATTCATCTGTACAGATGGTTTTTCCTTTTTCCAATGTGAGAAGCCTTTTAGATATAGCAGAGTTCAGCTGTTTTAGCTTCTCATTTTCTTCCTGAAGTTTATCATTTTGAATTAACTCATTTATTAGAACCTGATCCTCTGAGTTAATTTCATACTTTCTTCTAGTTTCTAATTCCTTTAGATCTCTTTGCTATTTTTCAACATTTTTCTGTAACTCTATGTTTGCAGACTTGATAGCATCAAATTTTTCTGCAAGCAGATTCTTCTCTTGTTTGAATTTCTCAAATCTTTCTTCATTTTCTTTAATAGATTTTCTGAGAGATTCATTTTCAGATTTCAGTTTATTAAGTTCTGAGTTAACACACTCAAGATCTTTCAACAATTTTTTATTCTGAACTGAATTATTGAAAAGATTTTGATCAGTATCCGTTGAACTAAGTTTTTCTTCCAGTTTAGAAATCTCATTTGCAAGTTCTTGATTTTCATTCTTTAATAAACCAATTTGTTTCTTAAACTTTTGGATATCAGACAGACAACCATCATAAGACTGTTTCAATTTTGAACAGTTTTCACATGAAGAATTTGAACTATTCATACCAATAGTCTTTTTCATTTTTTTGTGTTATTTTCTTAATATCTCATGTGACTATAATAGATCACCATATGCATCCTGCCAATCATCTAGAGAGAAGTTCTCAAACGGATTTATCTGACCATCATCCTCCTCTTCATTTTGGTTGCTGCTTTGAACGCTGCAATTAGCCATCATGCATTGGTCTTCACCTCTCCTGTGGGCCAGATTCAGCTCATCCAGAATATCTTTAGCTGTCTTGCAATCATTGAAACAAGGGTAAAAGGCCTTGTCAGTAGCATTTATTTAGAATTTCTAAGATTTTCTAAGTGATAAAAGGATTATTAAAAGAATTTGGGCTAAATTTGAAACCAAATAAAAGGCCCAATACTTATTAATTAACATGGCCTTTTAAATAAGACCAAAATGGCCTAAAACCAAGCCCATAAGGCTTAGCCCATATTCTAGAAGCACCAATTCTGAATTTTTAAAGGATAAATAGGCTAATTATAAGATAATGGGAGATAATATCAAAATAGTTTGAACCAAATCAATATTCGGCGTCCAAAGTCAAAAAGGTATATCAGACGACTGCTTGAGGCAATAAACGGTCGCTAGAAGACCGCATGGCTCTGCAGGTTCCGCGAATGGAAGAAAATGTGAAAAGCTTGGAACTTGGATGGCCTAATCATTTCTGATCGAAGCTACCTGACATGGATGACTCTTTAGAACTCTTTAGGGATTATCTCTACTCCTAATTTAGACTCTAAGTTCGTTCTAATCTATGAGACCCTAGCTAACCCTAGAAATAGACCAAAGGTTTCACATGCGCGACTCTTACGTTTGGCTCGCGTGGAACTAAGGTATGGAGGATGAATTAGAGGTAAGTTCTTTAGAAGAATTTGTTCATAATAGTAAGGTCTAACTCCCCTCCAAATTTCAACTTAGGAGATCAAGCCATCAGAAAGATAGAAGCTTACAAAGTCACTGGTTCGGTACAAGCAACCCAGGAACCTGTGCAACAGACCCAGGAAGATCAGCAAATTAGAAGCCCTAAACGAGGTATTTAGGAGTTGTCTTTAGAACTGTCTGTTCTCCTTCGTATCCTCTCTCCACCCTCCAATTTTCACATCTTTAAGTCGAGAGAATCGGGAGATAGAGGGAAGGGAAGTTGCTGGCTTAGCATAGGACGTGCAGGAACTAGGGTCTACTTCCCGTCAGAAATTTGAAGTCTAGGAGCACTACCAGAGGTAGGTTATCTCATGAACGGCTCAAACATGATCTTAGGAATAAAAGCCCTCCTCTTGCAGTCAATTTCATGTTTTCTACACGGAGTATTTGAGGTTTTTTCTTGACAATGCATCTAGGATTACATAGCATGCATGAGCCTTACCTTTAAAACAAGAAAATGGTAATTCTAGTTTATTTTCACTCAAACCCAGGCATCTCCATGTCTTAGTATGGTGTTATTAGGCCATATTTACCTGTTGCCTAGTTTTATTACGCATGTAAAGGCCCTAGATTAGTATATATTTCAATTTTATTTCTGTTTGCAGTAGACAGGAGGAAACGGTCTTCCCCAGACAGCATATGTTTCCTTAGCGGCCCGCGATAGACTGCTAAGCCTAGTGAAACGGTCATCACAAGACCGTTTGGTTTTCTGAGTTCTATATAGATATGTTAACCCGAAACATATTGCAAAATAGCCTTAATTATCATATAGTAAGCCTAGCTATTGAGGTTTTGCTCCTGTTTTAAGTATTATATCATACACTTGGTTACATTTATTATTCATCTTAGTTGATTTCATGTTCTTTTTGCACTTGGGACTTATTTTAAACTTATGTTAATTTCATGCCAAAATATTATAATTTTGTAATTAAATGGTTTCTATGTTATGTATATAGTACATATGGTATTTTGACCGTATATTTCACAGTTTCACTCTATCTCTTGAGTCATTTTCTTATGTATATGGCACATATTCCGGTATGATGTCATTAGTTACACTTTGCACTTATAGGCACACTTTCTTGGACTTATGAACCTCTCCGCCGGATATTCCTTCTGTCGGACTAGGGAATTATGTTTCAAGGCCTCCGTAAGACTCTGTGAGTCTGGGATTCCCACTAGGACGCCGAGCTAGTTGTACCATCAAAGCCAATTGCCTAGAAAGCACTTTGCTAGTGTTTTATGTATTTTGGACCCTAGCGGCCCTATGGATGACCGCTAAAAGGCACCAAGCGGCCATTCACTAGACCGCATAGCTCCCGAAAGTTTTTCATGCGTCGACTCTATTCATGAAACGGTCTAGACTCTGACTGCTTTCTGCATGAAACGGTCCAGTAAACGACCGCTTTATCTCTGAACCTGTCTAACCCGAGGTTTGACCTTTAGGGTTAGTTTTCTTGAGTTCCTAGATGGTCTTCGGATTATCTGGAGTCTCAACACATATTTTACAAGTCAATATTAAGATATGAAACTTAATGAATGTACCGTTATGCTGCCGGAATGCCGTCGGAGTATAATATTCTTTTAATTCTTCTTTTATATCTCATGTCAGTTTTGGTACGTTCTATACCTTGGTTACTTGGTCATGGAACTTATTATTTGGAATTGAATTATTGGCCGAAATTATTATTATATATCGTGAAAGTAGCTGGATTTATAACTTGAAGATGCAAGATCGGGCACGGATTGTGTCCAAGGGCTCCATTCTAGCCCCCACGGCCGATGGTCGGAAATGTGCTATAAACCATGGGGTACGATGATACTGGCGTCGCATTACGTTGGGAGTACTTTCTCTTATAAATGAGTGAAATTCATGAGGCTCGTTATGAAATTTACATGCTTGTTAATGCATAGCCTTTACAAGGTTGTGTAAAGTACTTTCTAATTACATGCTCGTACATTCTTGTTCGTGAAAGGCCAAATTTACATCTATATGATTAATCTTGCTTGTTCATGATCGATACTTATTCACATCAACTTGCTTAGTTATTTCATGATTCTTGGTTATCTTGGTTTACATCACTTCATTATCACATTTTTATTTTTATCTTAATTCTAGAGCTAAGACGTTAATCACTTAAATATTAGCTTAATGTTGATGCGAAGATATCTACTGGGCAAGTGTGCTGATATCTACTTTCTCAATTTTCCAGGAAGTACATGTGAATCGGATTCGGAATATACAAGTAACTGGTCCGAGAGTGATTGAAAGTCAAATGGATCGAGGAAGACCTAGTTGTCAAGTGTCTAGTTATGTCCTATTGTAATTTTCCATTTTTTTGGGTCTATGCTGTAAGGATGGTTAAGTCATGAATCTAATGTACTTGTGGTTATCAGTATGAAATAAAGTGGGAATTTAGAAAATTTTACTTGTGCAATTACTTTTATGTGATTGTCTTGCGCTCTGATTTGTTTGCTTGCGAGAGGCTTACCATGCCGGCTATTCATGTTCTGATATTCCTTCCGCTGTATTAAAAGCTTGGGGCATGACAGTTAGAGTGGTATCAGAGCCTAGGTCTAAGGATTTTACCCATCCCTAGGAAAAAGAAGTCATGTCATAGGAATTAAGTCCATTGTTTAAGGACCCATGCCTATGAACCTAAGGAAAGAAATACCGACCCATGAGAGAAATTGGGTAGAACCGGGGTTGAGATAGTTATTTAGAAATTTCCTCTAAGATTAAACGCACAAATTCCATTAGAATTAATTCACTTATTACTCTTCTCAGGTACCTTATTCTTGCAATGGCTCACCGTGTCGATTGGAATGGAATGCAACAAACCGTTGCAGGTCTCACACAAGCTTCGCAAACTATGGCCCAAGCTAGCGCGAGGGCAGGAGCTGGTGATCTACACTGTAATTTTTAGAGTTTAAACCCTCCGTGATTTTCGGGTTCTTCTAAACCCGATGAAGCAAAAAACTGGATTGATGATATGAATCGTATCTTCGAGGTCATGCAATGTGCTGACCAAGAGAAGGTTCGCCTTGCTACATTCCAGCTTAACAAAGATACGCGTACATGGTGGAAGTCTGTACCTACACCACCTGTAGATGCACCACACACTTGGGAAGGATTTCTCACGCTCTTTCGAGCCAAATATTTCTCTGAGCATGTCAAGGAGAGGAAGGTGGCTGAATTTGCGTCACTACGTCAAGACATGATGACAGTGGCAGAATATGAATTACAATTCTCTCGCCTGGCACCTTATGCTCAACATCTAGTGAGCACGGATCTTCTAAAAGTAAATCGCTTTATGGACGGGCTACGACCCATCTTTATCCAACAACTTGGCCCACAAAACATTCGGACCTACGCAGAGATTGTCCAACGGGCACACTTATGTGAACGAACCCTGGAGAAGGTCGATAAACTCAAGGTCAAAATAGACAAGCCGAGCCGAAAGTCTGATCGACGAGGTAAAAAGTAAGAAAATTTGAGCATCACCTATAACTCTCGAGACAATAAGAAGAGATCCCGAAGTAGTAACGGGAGCGGAAGCCAGAAGAATAAGAAGATAAAGGAAGAAGAAAAGGCTCTTACAACCGCTTGCACATTTTACAAAAAATTTGATCATTCGGCCGAAGAATGTTGGAAACGCTAAGGTGCATGCCTAAGATGTGGAAGTCGGGAGCACCGCATGCCTGACTATCCTATGATGAAAGAGCAATCATCTACGAGGAGTAATGGAGGACGAAGGCGACAAGCTAGATTGAATGCCGTGTTGGAGGATGAACCAACCAAAGAAGGGGAGCTCATTGAAGGTACAATTCATATTTATTCCCATCCTACTTTTGTGTTATTTGATATGTGTGCTACTCATTCCTTTATTGCTAGTTCCTTTGCAAAAATATTACCTATTTCAGCTGTTCCCTTACCCTCGGATTTGACCATAGTCACTCCTTTAGGGTCGGGAATGGAATTGAAAACATATTTCCCCAATAGTGAAGTCACTATAGAAGGGCATTATCTTCCTACTAATCTCGTATGCTTTGATATGGAAGGCTACGACGCCATATTATGAGTTGATTGGCTTGTAGACCACAACGCGTATATAAATTGTCACAATAGGATAGTTTCCTTTCGAAAACTAGGTCCCCCATGATTTTCCTTTCTTGGCATCAAATACCGGAAGCATCCCTCTCTTATTTCTTCTCTTCATGCTTGCAAACTCATTTCGTAAGGATGTGAAGCTTTCCTTGCCTCCGTAGTAGTTATTGAGCCTAAGGAAATTCAGATAGAAGAAATCCCCGTAGTTAGGGAATTTCCTGACGTTTACCCTTCCGAGTTACCTGGCTTACCACCCGAAAGGGAGGTTAACTTCACCATTGAACTCACACCAGGAGCAGCACTAGTGTCAATAGCTCCCTACAGAATGTCCCCCACGGAATTGAAGGAACTAAAGAAGTAACTTCTGGAGCTTCTAGAAAAAGGCTTCATTCGACCTAGTACATCCCGTTGGGGTGCACCAGTCTTATTTGTGAAGAAGAAGGACGGTTCCCTCAGATTATACATTGACTACCGGCAGTTGAATCAACTCACCATCAAGAACAAATACCCACTGCCGCATATTGATGAGCTATTTGACCAACTTTCTGGCGCGGAGTACTTCTCCAAGATCGATCTCATGTCAGGTTATCATCAACTGAGGGTCAAGAATGAAGACATTAACAAGACTGCTTTCCGAAGCCGATATGGACATTAGGAATTTGTGGTTATGCCGTTCGGTTTAACTAATGCACCTACTACATTCATGCAACTGATGAACAATGTGTTCTGGCCTTATCTTGACCAATTTGTGGTCGTATTCATTGATGATATTCTCATCTATTCAAAGACAAAGGAAGAACACGAGGAACATCTGAGGATTGCCTTGCAAACCTTACGGCAACACCAACTTTATGCTAAGTTAAACAAATGTGAATTTTTGCTTAAGGAGGTCTCTTTCCTTGGCCATATCATTTCTAAAGAAGCCATTGTAGTAGATCCTTCTAAGGTTGAAGCTGTTAAGAATTGGAGTCGACCGAACATCGTATCTAAAGTTCGAAGTTTCATTGATCTGGCTGGTTATTATAGTCTATTTATCAAGGATTTCTCTAAAATCGCCGCTCCTTTAACAAGACTCACTAGGAAGGAAAATCCGTTCCAGTGGACAAAGGAATGTGAAGAAAACTTCTTAGCCCTTAAAGAGCATCTCAGCACGGCACCTGTACTGGCATTACCCGTAGAAGGTGGCGGATTTGAAGTTTATACAGATTCATCCGGCACTGGCCTCGGGAGTGTACTCATGCAAAATGGCAAGGTGATTTGCTATGCTTCAAGACAGTTAAAGCGGTATAAGAAAAATTATCCTGTTCATGATCTAGAGCTGGCTGTTGTTATATTTGCCATGAAGATTTGGCGTCGCTACCTTTATGGATAAAAATTCACAGTCTATTGCGACCATAAAAGCTTGAAATATCTATTCTCTCAGAAAGAGCTAAATATGAGACAAAGGCATTGGTTGGAGTATCTTAAGGACTTTGATTTTGCTATCCAATATCATCCTGGCAAAGCAAATGTTGTGGCTGATGCGCTCAGCAGGAAACCAATCGGAAAGTTGTCAAGTCTTATGAATGGTATGACCAATCTCATCTCTAAATTTGCTCAGTTGAATTTAGATATTAATATGAGGAAGAAAGAGGATTGCTTTATAGCTAATATCCAGGCATAACCCACATTAATAGAAGATCTAGTCAAACTCCAAGATAATGACCCTGTGTTATTGGAAATGAAAGCCAATATGGAGCAACAGCTGGATTTATCTATTGCAAATAATGGAAGACTGTTATTCAGGGGACAAGTTTGTATACCGGATCATTTGGATACTAAGAAATTAATCCTAGAAGAAGCTCATAAATCTAAGTACGCCATTCATCCTAGTGCTACCAAAATGTATCAAGACCTCAAAAGGAATTATTGGTGACCCAATATGAAAAGGGAAGTAGCATACTATGTGTCACGTTGTGTGACGATCCAGAGCTCCGGATACCGATATACCGATAACATCGATACACCGATACCAAGAACTGGGGAAGGCACCTAAGAGGCTGATGAGGCCCCTGAAGGGTAAGTGGAGTTTGTCGAGGGGATGTATAATGAATCGCAATCACAAGTGCGCATATTCTTCATTAAGCAATAAAATTTAATAGGAGTGCGGAAGTAATTTGAAAATAAATAGAGTGCTAATTATATAAACTAGTCCAGAGGCACAAGAGTGCTAGTCCAAAAGTACAACTACTCGGGGCATACCCCGGCAAAAGTACGAAAGAAGGCCAAAAAGGTGACCCGTCTACTGCCGGCAGCTAAGGACGGTCTCCGAGCACATGGGAAACACCGGGAGACGACGGGCGCGGCTCACCTGAAAGGAGAAGGGTGAGTCACAGCCAGACTCAGTAGGGGTCACGCGGATCCCTACCTCGTGCTAAACATGCAATCAAGCGAAATTAAAGCAATTAGTGCATGCACTTGAATAAATGAACAGGCAATGGCATGATTAAAACTGAAGACTAAAAGCTGTAAATCTAACTGAATAGGTATAAAAGCTAATACATGCCAATAACAATTAAATCCCAACGACAGAAACTAAATCTACCAATAGAATGTGCCTCAACTAACCAAGCCACAGGGAACAGGACAACCACTGGGAAAAGAAACCAGATGCATCCACTGACGGCTTACACTGCGTCTCAAGCACTCACAGTCTGTAACACGACAAGCTGAGCGCGTAAACAGTACCAAACCAAGTGACCAGTCAGAGTGACACTCGTCAGTGTCAGTCCAAAGCATCCGACCACGTGTGCACACACTGACTCTCGCCTGAGCCAGGCCCTCTAGCAAGTTTTCTACCTCGGCAGGACGCTACCGCTGGCCGGGAGCCCACGGAACTGGCTTACAAACCGTGTGACGGGAACACCCCTCCGCCATCCCCAGGCGGGTCGGAAACTCAAAGGACTTAGGGCCACAACAGTGGCTCCATCGTAAGGAAAGAAAATCTACTCTATTGGGATCTAAAAACATGCCATTATTTCATAAAATAACTCAAATATGGCGTATAATCATTGTGGAAAGCATTAAAGAATGAACATGCGACTTTTGGAAGCTAAAAGGGGTGTGACGGTCTGCTGCCACCGCATCACAGAGCGTGACGGTCGGGGGATGGTGCGTTACATCGACTGTGACGCATCCGCCCCTGGCCGTTAGAGCCACCCGAAACTAATTAATATCCATAGTTTTAACGTTCCACAGGGTGTAACGCGCCGCCAAACCAGGTCAGGCACCAGAACTGCTTTTTCAAATTCTGATACATCTTAGTGGTGCCTTGGTGAATAGCAAAGCGGGATCCATGGGCTTCACTCAGAATCACATGTCTCATTGTATCATCAGCGGGAACATACATTCTGCCATGGAAACTGACAACCAGCTCATTATCAAATTCAACATCATATCTAGATATAACACGAGCCAAATCAGGATCAGCTTGCTGAGCTTCTTTAATCTGCTGATATAAAGCTGAACCCAAAGCCAAACTAGCACAAACCGCTGTCCTCTGATCGGCAGAAATCTCTAGGTTAAGTGCCTCTCTTGGAAGCTGTTCCCACAATTTCCATTCATGAAGCAACAGATGACTGACTTGCACCTTTCTACTCAGAGCATCAGCCACTACATTCATTTTACCCGACTGATAGGAGAGTGTAAAGTCATAATCTTTCATGTATTCCACCCAGTGACGCTGTCTGAGATTCATATCTTTCTGGGAGAATATATACTGTAAACTCTGATGATCAGTAAAAATTTGAAATTTCTCACCATACAGATAATGTCTCCAGAAATTTAAGGCAAAAACAACTGCATCTAGCTCCAGATCATGCGTGGGATAATTTTCTTCATGATGTTTCAATTGCCGAGATGCATAAGCGATAACCTTTCCATGTTGCATCAGCACTGCACCCAGGCCCACTCGAGAAGCATCTGTGCAAACCACAAATCCACCCGAGCCTGACGACAAAGTCAACACTGGAGAAGAAGTCAAGAGCCTTTTCAATTCAACAAAACTATCCTCACACTGATCCGACCAGATGAAAGGTACATCTTTACGAGTCAGTCTAGTCATTGGTGCTGCAATCTTGGCAAAATCCTGGATGAATCTTTGATAATACCCAGCTAAACCTAAGAAGCTTCTGATCTCTGTCACAGTTCTTGGTCTCTGCCAATTCAGAACAGCTTCAATCTTTGCAAGGTCTACTGCTACTCCGTCACCAGAAATCACGTGGCCAAGAAAATGAATCTCCCGAAGCCAAAATTCACATTTACTGAACTTTTCATAGAGCTCGTGATCTCTTAGAGTCTGCAAAATGATCCTCAAATACTGCACATGATCTTCATCAGAAGCAGAGTAAATCAGAATATCATCTATAAAAATTACCATGAACTGATCCAGATATGGCCGAAAAATACGCTGCATTAGGTCCATGAAAGCTGCTGGAGCATTTGTTAAGCCAAACGGCATTACCAAAAATTCATAGTGACCATAACGAGTACTGAAAGCTGTCTTCTCCACATCAGAGTCCCGGATCCGCAATTGAAAATAGCCAGACCGAAGGTCAATCCGTGAAAAGATAGTAGCATACTGTAATTGGTCAAACAAGTCATCAATCCTGGGAAGCGAATATTTATTCTTGATAGTCTCCTGATTCAGTTGCCTGTAATCAATACAAAGCCTCAGTCTTCCATCTTTCTTTTTCACAAATAATACTGGAGCACTCCACGGAGAAAAACTGGGATGAATATAGCCTTTTTCTAGCAATTCAAGCAACTGTGCTCGCAGTTCTTTTAGTTCAGCTGGAGCCATTCGGTACGGTGCCTTTGCTAACGGGGCTGTACCTGGAATCAGTTCAATCACCATTTCTATTTCTCGCTCTGGAGGCAAGCCTGGCAACTCGTTAGGAAACACATCAGGGAACTCACAAACAACATGAACATCACTAACGTCCTGTCGTGGTTTCTCAACAGCAACCACAGAGGCTAAGAATCCCTGGCAACCTACACTAAGCAATCTACAGGTTCGAATAGCAGAAATAATCAAGCGAGAAGAGCGGGATCGAATACCTTGGAAATAAAATGCTGATTTTCCCTATAGCTAAAAATAGACTTTCTTCGATCTGCAGTCAACCACAGCTCCATATTGCTCCAACCAATCCATACCCAGAATGATGTCATAATCTGCCAGTTGCAATGCAAATAATCTCGCCGGCAACTGATGATTATTAATCAAAATATAAGATTCTTCCAAACACAAAGGCGTGATCATAAAATCTCCAGAAGGCAACTCAACAAACAGTTCACAGGTTATTTCTGATGTCGGCTCCTCAATGCATGCAATGAAATCCTCAGAGATAAAAGAGTGAGAAGCACCAGAATCAAATAAAACACGTGCTGAATGACCATAAAGCATAATCGCACCTTCAACCAGATGGGATGCAATCGCTTCAGCTCGGGAAATGTGAGAAACCTTGCCCTTTTACTTCTTGGATCCGGCTGAAGACTGCTGGGAAGACGCTGAAGCTTGAGAATAAAATTGCTGCTGAGGTTGAGGTAAAGGAGGAGGTCTAAATTGCGTCTGCTGAGGTTGAGAAAACTGAGGAGCTTGCATTGGTTTCGACCTCAGTGGGCAATCTCAAACCACATGACCTGGCTGGTCACAACGAAAACAGACTATTGGAAGAGAGCACGGCTATCCCCGATGGTTTCCAGCACACCTCGCACATGTCCTCGGCTGACTGATAGCAGAACCTTGACGACTCTGGAAGAAGGTGCTGTCTGCTGCTGAACAGTACTTGTACTAGATGACGGTTGCTGAAAGAACTTCTTCTTCTTCTTGAACCTTTTGAACTTGGGCTTGGGAGAGGAAGAAGCATCGCTAGTATCTGGCGCAACAGAGGGAACTCCTGACACTGGTGGTCGGTAAGTCTGCGGAAACTGAACCGTCGGCTGAACCGACCCAGCTTGAGAATATCCTCCTGGTCTCGCCATCTCTAGCTCAAGTGCTACCGGTACCTGGCACGCACTATCAAGATCAGCCACACGATTAGCGATCAACGGCAACTTCAACTCTGGCCTCAATCCTCGTAAGAACTGCGGAGTCTTCAAGGCCTCATTGGCAAGCACATGGGGTGCATATTGACCCAATTCCATAAATTTGTTCTGATATTGAAGCAGAGACATATCACCGTGAATCAATTCCATGAACTGGTACATCTTTGCCATTTGCAAATAGGCAGGAGTATATGCACGCTCGAAGGCTGCAACAAACTCCGCCCAAGTGATCTGCCGAAGGGACCTGGAACGAAAAGCAATCTTCCACTCGGCTTTCCACCCTATAATAGCTGTACCCTGGAGCTGGAACGTTGCCAACATCACCTTTTCATCCTCCGCGCACTCCATAGATAGGAACACGCGCTCGATCACATCCAGCCACTGCCTCGCTACCTCTGGGTCTGCCTGTCCATCAAAAGCTGGCGGATTGAATAGAAGAAACTCTTTAAGAGCCTTGCCTCGACTACCAGTCACTTCGACCTGAGGAGCAATGACTGGCGCTGGAGGAGGAACTACAAAAACTGCAGGAGGCTGAGCAGAACCACTCTCTTCTCTAGGCGCATGCCTAGGAACTCGAGGAGGTCTTCCTCGATGAGGCGGCATAATTGCAACTGCCGAACACATAAAATAACAGCAAATCCATCAATCTTACAAAAAACATCCTAAGCCAGCAATAAGCGACACAATAGACTAACTCTGGACAAGTGTAAATTCCAATTCCTTATACAATTCCTCAACTTCGCTCTGATACCAACTGTGACGACCCAGAGCTCCGGATACCGATATACCGATAACATCGATACACTGATACCAAGAACTGGGGAAGCCACCCAAGAGGCTGATGAGGCCCCTGAAGGGTTAGTGGAGTTTGTCGAGAGGATGTATAATGAATCACAATCACAAGCGCGCATATTCTTCATTAAGCAATAAAATTTAACAGGAGTGCGGAAGCAATTTCAAAATAAATATAGTGCTAATTATATAAACTAGTCCAGAGGCACAAGAGTGCTAGTCCAAAAGTACAACTACTCGGGGCATACCCCGGTAAAAGTACGAAAGAAGGCCAAAAAGGCGACCCATCTACTGCCGGCAGCTAAGGACGGTCTCCGAGCACACGGGAAACACCGGGAGACGACGGGCGCGGCTCACTTGAAAGGAGAAGGGTGAGTCACAGCCAGACTCAGTAGGGGTCATGCGGATCCCTACCTCGTGCTAAACATGCAATCAAGCAAAATTAAAGCAATTAGTGCATGCATTTGAATAAATGAACATGCAATGGCATGATTAAAACTGAAGACTAAAAGCTGTAAATCTAACTGAACAGGTATAACAGATAATACATGCCAATAACAATTAAATCCCAACGACAGAAACTAAATCTACCAATAGAATGTGCCTCAACTAACCAAGCCACAGGGAACATGACAACCACTGGGAAAAGAAACAAGATGCGTCCATTAACGGCTTACACTGCGTCTCAAGCACTCGCAGTCTGTAACACGACAAGCTGAGCGCGTAAACTGTACCAAACCAAGTGACCAGTCAGAGTGACACTCGTTAGTGTCAGTCCAAAGCCTCCGACCACGTGTGCACACACTGACTCTCGCCTGAGCCAGGCCCTCTTGCTAGTTTTCTCCCTCGGCAGGACGCTACCGCTGGCCGGGAGCCCATGGAACTGGCTTACAAACCGTGTGACGGGAACACCCCTCCGCCATCCCCAGGCGGGTCGGCAACTCAAGGGCCTTAGGGCCACAACAGTGGCTCCATCGCAAGGAAAGAAAAGCTACTCTATTGGGATCTAAAAACATGCCGTTATTTCATAAAATAACTCAAATATGGCGTATAATCATTGTGGAAAGCATTAAAGAATGAACAGGCGACTTTTGGAAGCTAAAAGGGGTGTGACGGTCTGCTGCCACCGCATCACAGAGCGTGACGGTCGGGGGATGGTGCATTACATCGACTGTGACGCATCCGCCCCTGGCCATTAGAGCCACCCGAAACTAATTAATATCCACAGTTTTAACGTTCCACAGGGTGTAACGCACTCCCGGAGGCACGTTACGACGCCCTGACGGCCGCCCGACAGGCCGTCAGGCCAACCGCCAAACCAGGTCAAGCATAGACCAAAGAAACGTAACGGTCGGGGGCACGACCGTTACACACACTGTGACGCACCTACTTAGGTCCGTCATAGGACTGTAACGCGTCCCAAGGGGACCATTACCAGTGTGACGGTTCCTGGTAGGACCGTCACACCGTCTGGGTTACGGATGGGTTACATTTGAAAATGGGTTCCCTCCCGGGCGACATAAATCACCGGGTAATCGACGAAAAACCTGTCTCCTGCCAAACCACACGCCCACAACAACAATATACTACTAAAACATTCATTTATCATGCTCACAATGGATTAAACGTGAAGAACAAAACCTAAGCACGATAAACGAGAAATTTACCACATGTACACTACATGAGCTTAACTGGAAAAACAAGCTATAGGGAAGGCTCCTAACGAGCTCAGGAGTCCATCCCCCTACCTCGTTTGAGCCGGAACGGCCGATTAAGCCACATGCAAGGGAAAAGAACCACCGAGCCTCCTCTCCCCGTCTCTCTTCCACAAGCCGCGAACCACGACAAGGTGAGCGTCCACGCGCTCCACTCGACGCGAGGAATCCAACGGCGCGGTCCACGCCTCAAACTGCCGTCGTTTCGCCTGAATCCCCAAGGAGAGAGGAAGAGGGCGATCGATGGAGGGAGAGGACGAGAGTGAGATCGAAGAGGGGGAAAGAGAGGAGTGGGGAAAATGGGGAAAAAGGGTTATTTGATATAATATAATTCTTTTATATAAAAACCTTATTTTCCCCTTTTAAAATCTCAAATAATTCCAATTAAATTTTGAAAAATGTCTAAAAAATTCCTAAAAATCCAGGAAAATAGCCAGAAATTCCAGAATGGATTCTAGGTCCGAACCACTAAAGATCCGCTAAGGCACGGGCCTCACACGTTGCCTCACTTGTCAACAAATTAAGGCAGAACATCAAAGGTCCGCTAGAAAACTACATCCTTTGGAAATTCCAGATTGGAAATGGGAGAGTATAGGGATAAAATTTATCATGGGACTACCTAAATCAAGAGGTGGACATGATGGAATATGGGTGATCATAGATCGTTTAAAAAAATTGGCTCATTTTCAACCTATTAAAAGCTGATGGTCTGTAGATATCTTGGCTTCTTTGTACATAAAAGAGATTGTTAAATTACATGGTGTCCTTGTCACCATCATTTCTGATCGAGACCCTCGATTTACTTCACAATTCTGGAAAGAGCTGTAATATTCTTTGGGGACCCGATTAAATTTTAGCACTGCGTTTCATCCGCAAACTGATGGACAAACTGAAAGAACCAATCAAGTGATAGAAGATATGCTAAGAGCATGTGTTATAGACTTCGGTGGATGTTGGCACGACCATTTACCTCTAGTGGAATCCACCTCCAATAATAGTTACCAAGCTAGCATTCAGATGGAACCATTTGAGGCACTATATGGGAGAAGCTGTCGCTCACCTATCTGTTGAAGTGAAGTTGGGGAAAGATAACTTCTAGGTTCAGAATTGATAAGGGATACTACTGAGAAGGTAAAGCTAATTCAAGAAATACTCAAGATGCCCCAAGATAGAAAGAAATCATATGCTGATAATCGAAGGCGTGACCTGGAATTCCAAGTTGGTGACCATGTATTTGTCAAGGTCTCTCCGGGTTGAGGTATTCGAAGGTTCGGCATCAAAGGCAAGCTTACACCAAGATTCATTGGCCCTTTTGAAATTCTTGAAAGGGTTGGAGAGGTGGCGTATCGATTGGCCTTATCTTGGAAGGAGTTCATAATGTATTCCACGTCTCTATGTTAAAGAAATATGTCTACAATCCATTCCACGTTATCACTTATGATAATCTAGAGATGCAAAAGGCTTTGACGTACGAGCTAAAGCCAAGCAAAATAACTGAACAAGAGGTACGTCAACTCCGGAATAAAACCATTCCCATGGTCAAAGTCTAGTGGACACAATCTTGCCCACATGAAGCAACATGGGAGATAGAAGAAGCCATGCGCAAGAGATTTCCCGATCTATTTTAATGTAAATAAACTCTCCCTTAAAGCCTATGTATTAGAATTTAGGGACCAAATTCTCTTAAGTGGGGGAGGGTGTAATACCCCAAAATTTTGTATATGATATTTTAGAATTTTCTAGCATTTATTTAGAATTTCCAAGATTTTCTAAGAGATAAAAGGATTATTAAAAGAATTTGGGCTAAATTTGAAACAAAATAAAAGGCCCAATACTTATTAATTAACCTGGCCTTTTAAATAAGACCAAAATGGCTTAAAACCAAGCCCATAAGGCTTAGCCCATATTCTAGAAGCACCAATTTTAAAATTTTAAAGGATAAATAGGCTAATTGTAAGATAATGGGAGATAATATCAAAAGAGTTTGAACCAAGTCAATATTCGGTGCCCAAAGCTAAAAACGGTCTATCGGGTGACTGCTTGAGGTATTAAACGGTCGCTAGAAGACCGCATGGCTCTGCAGGTTCCGTGAATGGAAGAAAATGGAAAAGCTTGGAACTTGGACGACCTAATCACTTTAGATCGAAGCTACCTACCATAGATGACTCTCTAGAACTCTTTAGGGATTAACTCTACTCCTAATTTAGACTCTAAGTTCATTCTAATCCATGAAACCCTAGCTAACCCTATAAATAGACCTAAGATTTCACATGCGCAACTATTATGTTTGGCTCGCGTGGAACTAAGGTAAGGAGGACAAATTAGAGGTAAGTTCTTTAGAAGAATTTGTTCATAATAGTAAGGTCTAACTCCCCTCCAAATTTCATCTTAGGAGATCAAGCCATCAGGAAGATAGAAGCTTGCAAAGTCACTTGTTCGGTACAAGCAACCCAGGAACATGTGCAACATACCCAGAAAGATCTGCAAATTAGAAACCCTAAACGAGGTATTTAGGAGTTATGTCTTTAGAACTTTCTGTTCTCCTTCGTATCCTCTCTCTACCCTCCATTTTTCACATCTTTAAGTCGAGAGAATTGGGAGATAGAGGGAAGGGAAGTTGCTGGCCTAGCACAGGACGTGTAGGAACTAGGGTCTACTTCCAATCAGAAATTCGAAGTCTAGGAGCACTACCAGAGGTAGGTTATCTCATGAATGGATTAAACATGATCTTAGGAATAAAAGCCCTCTTCTTGCAGTCAATTTCATGTTTTCTACACGGAGTATTTGAGGTTTTATCTCGACTATGCATCTAGGATTACATTGCATGCATGAGCCTTAGCTTTAAAACAAGAAAATGGTAATTCCAGTTTATTTTCACTCAAACCCATGCATCTCCATGTCTTAGTATGGTGTTATTAGGCCATATTTACATGTTGCCATGTTTTATTACGCATGTAAAGGCCCTAGATTAGTATATATTTCGATTTTATTTCTGTTTGCAGTAGACAGGAAGAAACGGTCTTCCCCAGATCGCATATGTTTCCTTAGCGGCCCGCGATAGACCGCTAAGCCTAGTGAAACGGTCATCACGAGACCGTTTGGTTTTCTGAGTTCTATATAGATATGTTAACCCGAAACATATTGCAAAATAGCCTTAATTATCATATAGTAAGCCTAGCTATTGAGGTTTTGCTCCTATTTTAAGTATTATATCATACACTTGGTTACATTTATTATTCATCTTAGTTGATTTCATGTTCTTTTTGCACTTGGGACTTATTTTAAACTTATGTTAATTTCATGCCAAAATATTATAATTTTGTAATTAAATGGTTTCTATGTTGTGTATATAGTACATATGGTATTTTGACCTTATGTTTCACTGTTTCACTTTATCTCTTGAGTCATTTTCTTAAGTATATGGTGCATATTCCAGTATGATGTCATTAGTTACACTTTGCACTTATAGGCACACTTTCTTGGACTTATGAACCTCTCTGCCGGATATTCTTTCTATTGGACTAGGGGATTATGTTTCAAGGCCTTCGTAAGACTCCGCCAGCCTAGGATTTCCATTAGGACGCCGAGCTGGTTGTACCATCAAAGCCAATTGTCTAGAAAACACTTTACCGGTGTTTTATGTATTCTAGACTCTAGCGGCCCTATGGATGACCGCTAAAAGGCACCAAGCGGCCATTCACTAGACCGCATGGCTCCCGAAAGTTTTTCATGCGTCGACTCTATTCATGAAACGGTCTAGACTCTAACCGCTTTCTGCATGAAACAGTCCAGTAAACGACCGCTTTATCTCTGAACCTGTCTAACCCGAGGTTTGACCTTTAGGGTTGGTTTTCTTGAGTTCCTAGAAGGTCTTCGGATTATCTGGAGTCTCAACACATGTTTAACAAGTCAATATTACGATATGAAACTTAATGAATGTACCGTTATGCTACCGGAATGCCGCCGGAGTATAATATTCTTTTAATTCTTCTTTTATATCTCATGTTAGTTTTGGTACATTCTATACCTTGGTTACTTGGTCATGGAACTTATTATTTGGAATTGAAATATTGGCCAAAATTATTATTATATCTAGTAAAAGTAGCTGGATTTATAACTTGAAGATGGAAGATCGGGTACGGATTGTGTCCAAGGGCTCCATGCTAGCCCCCCCCGGCCGATGGTCGAAAACGTGCTATAAACCATGGGGTACGATGATACTGGCGTCGCATTACGTTGGGAGTACTTTCTCTTATAAATGAGTGAAATTCACGAGGCTCGTTATGAAATTTACATGCTTGTTAATGCATAGCCTTTACAAGGTTGTGTAAAGTACTTTCTAGTTACATGCTCGTACATTCTTGTTCATGAAAGGCCAAATTTATATCTATATGATTAATCTTGCTTGTTCATGATCGATACTTATTCACGTCAACTTGCTCAGTTATTTCATGAATCTTGGTTATCTTGGTTTACATCACTTCATTATCATATTTTTATTTTTATCTTAATTCTAGAGTTAAGACGTTAATCACCTAAATATTAGCTTCATGTTGATGCGAAGATACCTACTGGGCAAATGTGCTCATATCTACTTTCTCAATTATATAGGAAGTACAGGTGAATCGGATTCGGAATATACAAGTAGCGGGTCCGAGAGTGATTGAAAGTCAAATGGATCGAGAGAAGACCTAGTTGTCAAGTGTCTAGTCGAGTCCTATTGTAATTTTCTATTTTTTTGAGTCTATGCTGTAAGGATGGTTAAGTCATGAATCTAATGTACTTGTGGTTAATAGTATGAAATAAAGTGAGAATTTGAAAAATTTTACTTGTGCAATTACTTTTATGTGACTGTCTTGCGCTCTGATTTGTTTGCTTGCGAGAGGCTTACCATGCCGGTTGTTCACGTTCCGATATTCCTTCCGCTGTATTAAAAGCTCGGGGCCTGACAGATCTCCTTTTTAAGCTCCTCAACTTTTTCAGATTTGTTTGTACAGACTGTAAATAGAAAGCTTAGGCTAATCTATCCAGCCCCAAACTAATAAGCACGCACGTATGAACATGCATATGATCATGAAGTGTAAACAATGGGAAGCAAAGGGGCGATGAAGAAAAGAAATGAACCGTGATCGCCACCCAAGGAATAACAATAGGAAATAGATACTATGATGGAAACAAACCTACTGCGTACCTTGGGAAAGGAAGAAGAAAACCGCAGCCGAAGGTGACCGCTACAACGTGTGATCGCGCCTTGAAGACGGGTGCGAGGAACACATGGGATCGGACCTCCTCTCCTTCCAGCCGGCTAGAGGATGAGGCCCTCACGTCCTATTGATAGTCTCCTGTAAAACAAAGCCATGAAAACAAAAGAACTCCCATTAGAATATGATAGTGTAGCACATGCCCCGAAGTGATGAAATAGCATAAAAGAATGGGGGAGAATGCACCAGGGGAGGGTTTTTAACCCCTATAAATGGGTGCAAAAGGAAGGTGGGAGTGTTATGCATGCATAGGATTTGAAATCATGAAATTTGGTGGAAAGAAGAGGGAGAAAAATGTTGTGCAAAATGGAGAAAAATGCATGAACGTGCAGAAAATAGTGCAACAACTAAGTGTAAAAACTGTGGTGATTTGTGAAAAGTAGGAGAAGAGAATAAGAAATTGGAGAGAGTATAGAGAGCCCATAGAGATAAAAAATGAAGAAGATACTCTCTTCTTCAGGATGGGACCAACGGAGGACGAAGAGGATGCCGGATGACTCCGCCCCGAGCTGACGAAGGGCGCCTCGCCGCATAGGTTCAAGAACTTGTGATGATTTGCAAGAAGTAGCGGCGAAGTTAGGAGGGAAAACGAAGATGAAATGAAGCAAATGAGGAACCAAATTAAAGCTAATACTTTTCTCAATATCCTGGGGTTGAAGGTTTGAGTGGACGATCCGGCATGGCTTCACCCCAGGTCGAAGAAGAGCCCCCCGTCGCGCAGGCGAACTGGGCATCTATTTATAGAAAAGTGGTGAAACCCCAAACTTTCTCCCATGATTCCAAGAGATAGAGTCCACCAAATCTCGAGATCTCTAGATCATTCTCGAGATAATAGTCAAGATAAGATGTAAGAACAAACGTGACTCTTTTTGGTGGAAGGATGTGGAAGTTATGGCTCTTGGAAGAAGCCTCTGGAACCTAATCTGCAGGAGTTTTTGGTGCATAAAATGCATAAAGCCTGATATTGCAGCCAAGATTCCAGGATATCTAGTCAATTAAAAATCATGCACCGTATACCAAATTCGAGATAATACAAAGAGGAAAACAAAGAAATAAATGTGGCTCAATTTCGTGGAGGATTCTAGAAGATAGAGTTCTAACAAGGAGGCCCCGTTGCACAGGTTTCGGCCTTAGAGTCCGGCGGCGAAGAAGACGGAGTTCAGGATCATCGGGACTCTCTATCATATAAACGGTCGCACGATAGACCATTTTTAGAAATAAACGGTTATCATTAGGCCGCTTTTATCATGAAGAGCAGAGACCTGGGTGACCACCGCAGATCGGGCTAAAACAGGATGAAAATGGTCTAGCAGTAGACCGTTTAGTGCTTGGAGCAGTCTTGCATTAGACCACTTAGTGATGGGACGGTCTAGCAGTAGACCACTTAGTGATGGGACGGTCTAGCACTAGATCACTTAGTGAATGGGGTGGTCTAGCAGTAGACCACTTACTGAATGGAAGAATATTCTGGGTAGACTGCGCGTGGCTTTGGAAATCGTAGTGTATCTTGAAAACGGTGTAGAACTAGCAAAAGTGGTAGAAGAAGAAATTGTAGATAATTGAAAAATGAACAACTTTTAGGAAGAGAGAAGGATGAAAAGATGATCATAAGAGATAGAAAATAGGGCAAGAACAGAGGGGAACAATGTCAGGATGCAGGTGAATAGCGCAGCACGCCTGAAAAATATGAAACACTTGAAATTGGTGGAGAACTGGGCAATGGCGTAGAATAAGAAAATGTAGGGCTTTAAGAATGGAACAGCTTTGATGAGGGACATATTTTGAATAGAGGAATAGAATGGGATGAAAAAAGACTGTTTTAAAGACTACACAGTGAAAGGGGCCGAATGCTTGAGGGAAGTCGACCTAAATGGGCCGTAAGTCGACTTGGAAGGCCGAAAGTTGATTCAATAAGCTCCAGAGCTCTAAGAAATCATGATATCCAAGCCTCAAAGGGAATTAAATAATGAAATGGGCTCAAAATCTATCCAAGGAAGGCTCCAAAACAATGGTTGATTAAGGACATCAAAAATGATGAATAAGAGAAATGACGCAACTTGCGGGCTAAAAATGGGTGTCAACAGATACCCCTCCTTGATGTCCGCTTTGCAAGGGAATGAGTGAAAGTGATGTGGAGGCAAAATGGAACGGAGATGGAGCGAAAGCGATAGCGACGTGAAATGGAGATGACGCAGAGATGAAGCAGAGAGAACTGATAAGCGGGAATCAAGGTAAAAGACACCCGTTTTAACCAACAAGCGACATGAATTTTCCCGAAATCGCCGAACTAACCACCAGGACTGGATGACAAGAACGAGACATGTCTAGAGAATTAAATTAACAGAAAAAAAGGAAACACGACCAGCCTCATCGGGGACACAAGTCACAGATGATGAAGGGGTCGAAAAGGAACATAACGTAAAAAGCAAGTGAAATATAACTGAGATAAAATCCAGATAGGAATCACGTCGGCCAACCAGACCAAGCGGCAAGATCAGAGAAATCGTTCAAATTCGGAGTGGAATGAGGATCTCTTATTCAGAAGAGAGCTGAAGTGCAAACAACCATTGCTTAGGAACAACCTTGAATGGATCACGAGGCGTGCGTGCTCAAAATGTGACATGATGCATACTGGGCTAAAATAAAGAAATCATCAAAATGAATGCAAAGAAAGTATAAAATAGAAAGTACTCGAGAATGGTATTGCTAGACTGGAACAATCAGGGTCAAGACACTATCCGCAATCACGGCGTGCGAGATAGAACCATCGCCCCCTAATTTCCCAACCTAACGGCCTATCTGATGATTAAACATGCGCACCTAGATCATTATCATTTTTTTTAGAGGGGAACATCAGATCTTTGAACACGTGAATGACCAGCCGATTCTCGAGATAATATAATAATATAGATATCATATAGTAATACAACAATGAGAAGGGATAGAAGGCTATATCCGACTTACATGTGTAGGCGAAACAATGTTTTTTTTGGATTTTTGAATAAGACACAATCACATGAACAAGCATGAGGATAACATAACATAACTGAACATGAATTAAACATAACATCACAAAAAACATAACAACATAACAAACATCACAAGAACAAATGGCAAGCATGCATGAGATTGAAGAATACGGTGGAACAAGACAACACCACAACACGGTGGGACAAGGACATGGTGGGACAAAGACACGTGGGACAACACCACGGGGGACATAAGACAACACATGGGATGACACATACATGGTGGGACAAAGCAACGTGGGACATAAGACCACATGTGCGATGACACGGACGGACAAAGGCACGGGTGACAAGGACAACACGTGCGGGACATAGACACATGAAACAAAGACATGATAGATATAAACACGTGTGACAACCAACACGGGGGACAAAAGATAACAAACATATTCTTCAATCAAAGCCCCAAGGTCGGATGAAGCAGAACTTGCCATGTTCAAAATCGCGAGGCAATGCCCTCTCATAGAGACATGATGAGACGAAGCGAGACTTGAGAAGGACACAAGCTTAAGAATAGATCGAGAGAAATAGATTGAAGAAGAGAGAACAGATCAGAAGTCGTGAATAGGAGGCATAGCGAAAGATAGAGTAAGGAAACTTGAACACCTGCAAGCTGCACAGTTAGCGAATCGATCACGTATCCGTCCTCAAAATAAATAGATAAAAAGGAAAAAAAAGATAAATATTTTTAGAATTTTCAATTTTCCTGATTTTTTTTTGAATTTTCAACAATATTTGATTTTTGGTTTTTGAACAATATTTGATTTTTTTAGACTTTTGATAATATCTCATTTTTCAGATTTTTGGTAATATTTCCTTCTTTTTTTTGAAATTTTGAAATAGCAATCCGCAGCACCCAAAGACGGTCTCGAACTACTAGATAGGGACCGTCGTTCCTACCCCTCTCATTAAAGACTTCCCTTAAGCAGGGCGTGCATATGAGGGTGGCTCGCCACAACTAACCGCCTCTAAAGAACGATACCCCTACTAAGGCCATACCCGGGATACAACCCAGCCTAAGAGGGAGAAATTGAAGAAAAATTGGAGACAAGTTTTATGCAGGATGGGAGATATTAGGACTCGACTTCCTTCCAGGGCACTACCTCTCAAAGATACAGTATGTTGCGTCTGGGCTTTGTGTCTTTGATTTTTAGACCCATATTTATGAGGCACGCATGCGACCGAGCTCATGACGTCACGCAGGAAACTGTACTGCCACTCTTGAAATGCCTTTATTTTCATAATTTTGCATATTGATTCATTGAATTTTGATTTTGAGAGCCCTTATTGGCTAGATATTACATGAAAGCTCATTTTTCAAGGTCAAGACTACCCCTATTTGAGACCTCTCTCGTATTAGGGAGCGCCTAGGTTGGTCATCTCATCCGTCAATCTCTTGCCCCTGCACTCGGCCGAGCAGAGAAAAGAAAAGGCCTTTGTGCATACCCATGGTATGGCCAAAGTAGCAACAGTGTGCCTTAGAGGAATCGGCTATGGCTTTCTATGAAGTGTGTGAAAAACCCATACAAAAGGTCACCCTCAACAATCGTGGAAAGAAACTTGACTCCCGGCGCGGAGCTATCACCAGCCTAAGGATGCTACAGAAGCTAACTTTTTCACTTGACACAAGGTTAAGATCTAATTAAACAAAGACTCCTAAAGCCACTAAATCATGTTAAGGAATTAACATTATAACCATGTGTAGAAATAATAGAAATAATGGAAATGAAAGCACGTTTCTTGCACAAAATAAAGATACCTTTGCAAATCCATGGCGTGGAAATTGGCATCCTGAAGCGATCTCGATCATCGAGCTTTGAGGAGCACGAGTAGCTTTGTATTCCTTGCTTGACAGAATAAAGGATGAAAGGAGAGCAAATGATTGGATTCCTCGACATAGGGAGGAGTGGCAGACATCATACTGGACGAAGAAGGGATAAAAAGGAAGAGAGACGAGGGCTAGAACTCCCTCGTTAAGGCACTGATACCCTGATAACAAGGAACCAGATACAAAATAAACATGGATTAACTTAGATCAAGGTGGGCTAAAACCTCAAAAGTAGCATGAAAAAGGGCAAGAACCCTAAAAGGGTGAGGAGGAGTAAGAAGAAAGAGGAGAATAAGAATCATCCGACATGGTCAGAGAAGGAGAGTAGCGATCACCTGCTAGAGGCGGGGAAGAAGATGCATGAACACCCGACAAGGTCGGGGAAGGGTAATCATAAACACCCGACAGGGTCGGGGAAAGGGCACGAAAAACACCCGACAGGGCCGGGGAAAGAGTACAAGGAGTAAACCCGAGAATACTGGAGGGGAAGGATCAGAAGAAGCCCCGAAAGTGGGATGAAAGGATGACATAGGCCGAAGCCTAGAATCATGAGAAAATGGAGAATTCGGAGGTTCTGGATGAGGGGAGAAAGAAGAATGGGGGTTTGTGGACCTGAAAAGAGAGGAGAAAACAACATAAATTAGATTGGGAGAAGGTAAATACACCACCCAAGGGTGGGAGCTGAGTAGAATAAATGATGAATGGAAGAAAGGAGTAGAAGAAGTAGCGGCACCTCGAGTGCACAACATGCGGCCTTTGTACTTGCACCGTCGCCTCTTCTTGGCAAAAACTATCTTGTAACGGACCCGCCTGGCGCAGACTTGGACCTTCGGCCTTCTTATCTTGAAACATCTTTTCATTTAACGGGCCCACCTGGCAGACGGCCTAGCCCAGTCATGAATATGCAGTTTTATCGGGGTGGCTGCCCCTAGACACCCGTTGCTAACCAAAGGCAGACATCCTTGAACAAGTAACTCCTTAGGATGAACATCAGAAAACCACGGAGTCTTGTCACTCGGCACTAGCAACATGAGATTCGACATCTCTATTCGATGATCAGGCATGAAGCATAACTCCCTTACCAGAAGAGTAGGACAAAACTGAGGGAGAGTAATTAATGCGCGGCGTTGACGTGGCCGATTCACCAATAAACCGAGGGAGATTGCATAACATGTGCAGAATGTCTTTGAAAAGTGCAGAAGATACGGCCAATTGCCCCTTGCATAGGGAATCCATCAGGCTCCTGGCGGCCGTATGGGTTAGCACAATCCGATTAGAGAACCCCTCTCGGCTAGTGAACTGAACAGCAATCGAGCGAGAGGTAAGAACAGCATCAAAGGTGAACTTCTCGGCGAGCATAGAGATTGCTACCGACCTTGCTTTTGAAGAAACTGGCACTAATGCAAGGGAACTCTTCTTTGCAACCATTTCTGAAAATGCAGGCTCATTATCCCCAAAATAGCCAAAGACTAGGACCCAGATTGGCATGCGGCAAATGACATCTTGAATCTTGAGATGCACAATCGAAACCTAGCTCGGCTCATTATCTCCCTGGGGACTAGACCCGAGGGGCACTAGAGATAGCGTGCACCTGCTCCGTGGGGTGGGAAGTAATAGAGAAGGGGTGGAAGAAAAGGGTTTGAAAGGTGTTGGTGAGGGTAATGCGAGTGGCTGGGGGATGGTGGTGATGATAGGTCTATGTGGAGGTAAAAGCAAAGGTGGAGGTGTAGGTGTGGGTTCAGCCTCCTTAGGCTCAGACAACGATGGTAAAAGGGGTGGCAAAGGTAGTGGAGATGGTGGTGGTGATGGAATACGGGTCTTCGGGGGAGGAGGCGGTGAAGGCGGTGGTGATGGGTTAGGCAATGGTGAGGATAGTGGAGATGGTGATGTGGGCAATGAGGGTAGTGGAGGTGAGGATGGTAACAGTGGTGGTGAGGCGGAGGAAGTGGAGAGTCGTGATGCCCACCTTCGACGCATCGACACAACGCGTCGAGTGGCATCGGGAATAGAAGTGGTGGTGGAAATGGAGGAGGAAGGAGAGGTAGCACTTGCCTGAGCAGAGGCACTACAAGAAAAATGTGAAATACCGACGATATTTTCTGACTAAAAAGTTTTTGTCGGCAATACGTCGGAATGTTTTATTTTTCTGACAGAAGAATATTATTTCAGAAATTCGTCGGTAATTACCGACTATTTTTTGACATAATATTTTTGTCGGAAATACGTCCGAAACTTTCGACATAAAAAATTAACGTCAAAACTACGTCGAATATTTCGGATGTATCTCCGACAAAAATATGTTTTGTTGAAAATAAATAAATGCAGGTTAAAATATATGAATAGTTTACGACGGATAAATTTAAGATCGAATATTCGTCGAAAACTTGCCGACGTATCTCCAACAAACCTTTATCTGTCGAAATATTTGGAATCCTTTAATAACCCACGACCTACCAACATGTCCCTCAACCTTGCATTCTGAAGACTTTGTTCAGCAGCAGTGACCTTCTATTAGACTTTTATAATTATTATATTAATTGAATATCATTTTCATGGTTTGTCAGAAAGTCATGTATTTATTTATTATCATTTTTTATGCAATTTTATTGTTATTATATTTATTTTCTCTTTTGGGTTCACCTTCCGTATGTGAGAGCAGTAGAGTAAAATGTATGATGAGGGTGATGAATGCATATTATTGGTGACAAATAAGTTGACAGAGACAACAAATACACATTAGGGGTGACAAATAGGTTAACAGGGGCGACAAATGCGCATGAGGGATGACAAAAGGCTCTTAACGGTGAAAAATGCACAAAGGCGGTGTCTCCCAGGAGCAAAGGCGACGGCTACTGCATGCTAAGAGTGAAAAATGCCTATTAGTGGTGACAAATAGATCAACATGGAGACAAATGCCCATGAAGGGTAACAAATGGATCCTAGTGATGAACTATGAGCATGAAGATAAGTCCTACTAATATTAGAACTATCGACAAACCCTGCTACTTATAGGGGAAGAACTCCGCTTCGTAAAGGTAACCCCTACCTGTGATGGATGTTATCCTTCATTTGACGGCAACCACATCACACAAAGATCAAGCATCCATCATGCAAAGAAAGGTTACAAAAAAAGAAAGTATACTGATAGGGGGAGAGGGTACAAACGGTTACTCATCCTCTTTGGGACGGAACCTGTCAGGTTGGAGGCTCGACACCCCCTTGTTACAAAACAGGCAGTCCACCTTCATCAAGGTGTCCTGCCACCCTTGAAGGTACCCCGGCTTGTATTGCCCCGAAACATCACCGCCGCTGCTTTCCCCTGATGGCTGGTCCGACACCGGCAGGGCTTCCTTTCGGAAGCACAGATGTTTGGCTAGAACTGACTTCTCAGACGACGACATCTTCACGAGAGTGTCTTTGACCGTCAAAGGAACTCAGGATGTCCTTCGTGTTCCCCACAGAGTCTCTATTTATATGAAGGAGACGAAACCCCCAGAGGGCAAAAGAGTATTCGTGCCTCCCCAACTTTATGGAAATCGAAGCAACGGGACCGCGAAGATCGTTCCATCTCCCCCAACTTTTTTGACTCTCGGTCCTTCCTTTTTGTCAGTCATGAGATTGCTTGGACCGAGGTTCCTTTCATCCAGATACATTAACAGCATAGTAGATGAGAGGCCGGAGAGATATACTCCAACGGCTAACACCGCATAGTGGTGACAAATAGTCGTCAGTGGTGACAAATAGGCTTCAAGGCTGACAAATGTCTCGTAAGGGTGATAAATCGATAACAGAAGTCACAATATGTGATGAAGCGAAACAAAGGCAACGCCTAACGAGCAATAAGGGTGACAAATAACTCGTTATGAGTGACAAATAGCCATTAGAAGTGACAAATAGCTCCGTAACAGTGACAAATATCTCATGGCAGTGAAACATGAAGAAACTCAAGTTCGTTTGAAGGATTTAACCGTGTCCTAGTGATCCTAACTCTACCAACATGAATCTGAAGCTTTTCTAATCATTAAACGACACTGATTAAACTCTACCTGTCTTTCTAACTCGACCTGCCTTTCATATGTTCAGACCTAAAATTGCACATATGCTCAGATCTAAAATTGCACATATGCTTAGACCTTAGTGTGCGCTCATGCACATATGCTCAGACCTTAGTGTGCAACAGTGACAATGTGCACCGACCTTTGCATACAACATTTTGTTCATGTGCACTGACCTGAAATGCAACACTGAACATGTGCACCGACCTTCTGTGCTTACATGCAGACATGCACTGACCTCCATATGAGTGCAGGACTACAGGAGGTTGAGACTTCTTCCAAGAGCCACCATTTTTTGTGTTTGTTAATGCCCCTCTCTCTCTCTCGCTGTCTCTTTCATTTGTCACCACTACATGCTATTTTTCACGTTTAGACACATTTATTACCCTTAGAAGCTATTTATCACCCTTAGGACCTATTTGTTACCATTACGATGTATTTCTTACCCTTAGAAGCCATTTGTTTTTTCCCCCATCCCTTGCTTTTCCTCCCGTGTGTAATAAATAACAAAAATAAACAAAAATATATCAACAATTTAGCTGGATAATATTCGAATTCGAATCCGTATTAATTAGCGGATAATATTCTAAATAGTATTTATTTTTTCAGATACGGATAATATTCAAATTTGAATCGGAGCGGAAACGAATATTATAATATTAGTTTCATAAAATATATGTTCGTAATATTATATTATATATCATATAATATATATATGTAAATAATATATTATAAAATAGAAGTTTCCTAATATAAAATATAAAAAATATGGTAAGATGGAAGATTGTTACACTTCCCGAAACTATAATAACTGGCCTATTTTAACCATTTGACTTGTAAAATTAAAACCAGCATTTAGTTGGGAGAGACACTACATCTTCCACCGACTTTAGGTCTTCCACTGCCTTTAGTAAAATTAAAAATCTCAACTCAGGAGTAGTTGGTAGCACCAGGACTGCAAGATTGCAGGAGGATGAGACGTGTGCCAGGAGCCACCATTTTTTCTATTTGTTAATGCCCCCCTCTCTCTCTCTCTGTCTCTTTCATTTGTCACCACTACAGTCTATTTTTCACATTTAGACATCCATTTATTACCCTTAGAAGTTATTTGTCACTCTTAGGACATATTTGTAACCCTTAGAAGTATTTGTCACCCTTACGACCTATTTGTCACCCTTACGACGTATTTCTTACCCTTTGAAGCCATTTGTTTTTCCCCCATCCCTTGCTTTTCCCCCCTCGCCGCAGACCATCGCCACCTTGTCCTCGTTTGCCCACGGGTGCCCTGCGCACCCTCCCTCTCCTCCGCGAACCAGCACCGCCGTGAGTGTCGACTAGCCCACCGTCGCGCTCCCCCTTGTAGCCACGTCGGTAGAGCACCGCTGCCCCTCCGGTGCCGTGCCGTGGCAGCCGACCGGTGTTCCTGCCGGACCCGCCCACCGGCTGCCGTCTAGCACCGCTGCAGCCGCCGTCGTCGGCTGCCCATCGCCATTCGGCCACCGCCGCCCGCGCAGGGCCTCTATAACATCACATCCAAGGTGTGACTGCTAGGGTTTAATCCCTCATGTCATGATTCCTAATTTCATCTCAGTTCACATGTTGGATGGAATTTATATTTTATTTAATATATTTTTTCAGGATGTTAAAAACTGGAGAATAGTCAATTTTTAAGGGAGATGTTGTTGAAATTTTTTAGAATACTCACTCCATTCAAACCACAATTTTGAAATAAGCTCTTTTCTGAAGCAAGTATCATGATCTCTCTCTTTCGGAGAATCAACAGCGACCAGCCTATATGTGTAAACCTTCCTCATCTATCTTGGTCTAAAAGCAGGACCAATGGCTTGGCAAGATACCAAAGCTATTGTTCGTGCTTTTAGACCAAGACAGATGAGGAAGGTTTACACATACAAGCTGGTCGATGCTGATTCTCCGGAAGAGAGAGATCATGATACCTGCTTCAACAAAGAGCTTATTTCAAAATTGTGGTTTTAATGGAGCGAGTATTTTAAAAAACTGCTGTCTCAGAGGATTCTAGCGTCGAAACTTTTCAATCAGACGAGGGTGACACTGTAGAGTTGCTTGTTGGGCAAGAGGAGTCGTCTGAGAGAGGGGATTCTTCTGCAACTGGTGATGGTGGAGGATGATCCAACGGATATCTGTTGATTTGTAATTGTAATTGTAAAAAATGACACATTTGAATGAATGTAATTGTAATTTATTTTATTCATTGATTTATATGTTGTGTGGATTACATCGGGGGATGTGTGTTTTATGTTGAGTTGTGTAGGTTGTGTATAAATGGATAACATAAGTAAAAGGTTTGATGGATAACAGAAGCAAAATGTTTGTTTTGTAGCGAAACAAAGGCGACGGTTGGCTAGCGATAAGGGTGACAAATAGATGTTCTGAGTGACAAATAGCCGGTAGCAGTGACAAAGAACTCTGTAACGGTGACAAATACCTCATGGCAGTGAAACTTGAAGAAACTGAAGTTCGTTTAAAGGGTTTAACTATGTATTGGTTTCCTAACTCTACCAACACGGATCTGAAGCTTTCCTAGTCATCAAACGATGCTGATTAAACTCATGTAAGGTCAAGAAATGAGATTTACCTCCAGTTCTACTAATTTACGGTGGGATCAAGCCAAGTCGTTGATAATGAGTAAAATGTCCAATACATTATTTCCCTACGGAGACAACAACAATAATAACAAAGCAACTAATATGAAGAGGAGCAACACTACTAGAGTACATAATAGAACAATAACAATACAAGGCACATTTGACATTTGTGTAGTCGTCTGTTGGCGTAGCCTAAGAATTGCATGATATGTATGCATGGGCCTTTCCTGTAGTTGAGGATGATCAACATACGCATGGCTACTATTTCCAACCCCATTTATAGCAGCATGTGCTTTCTCCACCGAGTGAAAACCCTTATAACGAGCTCCAGGGTATCCATTCACTTAGACAAAGCATTCGGGCCAACTATAATATACAACGGGTTCGCGACCAACCCACACTACATAGCATTTGTACCTTCACATTTTCTAAACCTTAATTCCCTGCATGTGACGACAAGGGACCGAGAGGAGGACGCAGAGGAGACGAGCTCTTATGCTGGGGAAGCCACCGCTACGTGCACTAATGAAGGGGATGACATTACGGAGGAGCCTTAAGAACTTAAAATAGAAGAGCGGGTGTCAATGTAGGGTCACGAGCAGGATCGATGTGCCGATTTAACACATCGCTACAATGGAGGTGGTAACACAGCCCCTCGGGAGTAGAAAAATGGGGAACGTCAGGAGCGTATTGCAGAGGTGATTGGACAAGGGAGGGTGTAGGCGTAATTAGGTTCCCCAACCTCCCTTCTGACGTTACAATCTACCGTGATGGTCGCCGTTGACGTCGGCCCAGGGAACGCACATCCACTGTGACGGCGAAGGCAACAAGCTGCACCAAGACTGGCGCAGTGAAGCGGCAGCGAGAGTGCGATGGTAGAGCACGGCGTCGAGGGTTTTGCGAGTGGAGAAAGGAGGATAAGGGTGTTAAGTAACCCACATGGGGTACCCTAGTTTATACCACGGTTTGACGACAGATCAGTGGCTTCGGGGAGTATAAGGGTGACAAATAGTTGCCTAGTGCTGACAAATGTTCGATAGTAGTGACAAATAGCTGCGTAAGTCTAAAAAATAGCTTGCAGCGTTTAAATTGTGAAAACCTCAATGTCGACGCATGAAGCAAAGCCAGTGGATAAGGGTGCAAATACCCTATCAGTGGCGACAACTAGATCTGCGTAGTAGCCAAATACACTGGTAAGAGTGAAAAATAGATTCTAGAGCTAACAAATGAAAAGCAGGAGCTAAAAGAAGGAGTCAAGTTCACAGGAGGAAAAAAATATGAACAGTGTATCAAGAGTTTCTATAACAATCAGAAGAACAACGAAGGGACTTGGTCAATGCCAAGATAGCCAATGTTGACTGGTCAAGGTCAACGCAAGTCAAAGAAGTCTCAAGCGAAGCTTAACTTTTTGTTGAACAGTTATGAAGTCCCAGTCAAAGTCCAAGGTCAATGAAAAGACTAGTCACCACTATGCTCCCCAGACAAAGCCAAGCAGGTAATGAAGAGAAGAGAAGGCAACGACTGCTCATGTAGTCATGTGGTAAGAGTGATAAATATGCAATAAGGGTGACAAATGGCACTTTAGTGGTAACAAATGCACAACTAGCGGTGACAAATGGCTAAGGCATAAGGTCTGTACATGAGGTCTGTGCACATTTGCATTTTGCGAGGTCATGTCGGTGCACGTGTTAGCGATAGCATGTAAGGTCGGTGCACGTGTGTTAGAGATAGGCATAAGGTTAGTGCACATGCGTTAGTGTTAGAAGCATCAGGTTGGTGCACATGCGTTAGCGATAGAAACATAAGGTCTGTGCACATAGCACTATCAGGTCGGTGCACATTCACATTCTAGTCTGTGAGGTCGGTGCATGTCTTCATTCCACTCTAGTCGACACTTGTGCAAGTAAAGCCTTCATCTTTTCACACTTCAGCCTAGTTCCTTAACCAAACTTGAATCTATCTTCAAAAAACTCATTGATATTCATGAATATACATTATCAAGCACACATTAACGACATTAAAACATATGAAACTTTGAAGATCAAAATGTATGAAAAAAGAAATATCAATCAACACAGGTATGTCACATTCTGAGATTTGAGACGTGAAATTTTTTAAGATCTTCTATTTCCAAAGTTAAGGAGTTGGGCCCCAAACCAGGCTCTAAGCATATTATAATCACCCTCATTAAATGTTCATGATGTCTCCATCTTCTTTGACAATTCATCAACATATTTCAGTACATAAATGGCATAGTTGAGGCTTTGATCCTCCTGTTGGGGACATTCGTTGTCGAATACAAGTTCCCAATTCTCAACTCCCATGAATTGCCCATAGTTGTTCATAAACTCCCGTACAACTGCAGCCTGCATATGAAATATTTGACATTATTAAGGAATAACTAAAAGACACATTAAAGATATCTTGAATATAGTTACATGGATAAGAAAAAGTACCCATTTTCTTGTAGTGGCATCATGGATGGCCACGCCTCTCATGAAATTGTATGAGACAAAGCGGTGATTCTCCGTGTCAACAGCAAGTAGATGCCAGTGATTTGATGAGTGTAACATGAAGAATAAATATTTGTTCTTGTGCAGTTCGATTAATTCAGAATTCTCAAAGGCGCACTCCAACAATTTGTTTGATTTTGCGGAGTCGGCCTCTTGAATGACGTTGATGTGATTCACTAAAATGGTGGGAAAACAAACCCACTGATGAAAGATGTCAGATTCATTGCGTCTTAATTTGAGGAGGTACATCATCGTGTCGATCACCTATAAATTAACAATCACGGTTCTATTAGTAGTTGAAACACAAGTTCAACTATGGGCGAGACGTAAAATTGCACAATTAATGAAAGAGAGTACCGTATCATCTATCATCCGACCGTATAATAGATCAATGAAATGACGATGTCTCAAAACAATCCCGTTCTCTAATGATAATATGGCGTCACTATATTGGACAAAAATTTAGTTATTGGCAGTCAGAGTAAGGCAAATCAGGATAATTACAGAAAGTATAAGAGGACAACTTACTTAATATTCCCCAAGACACTAGCAACAATGAATTCATTCACAGCGTTGTTATCTTTTGGATTCAGTCGGCCTTTGCAGATCCAATCAGTATTCTGTAGGATTATTCTGATGTTGTCGGCTTCATCTCCCTTCTACATGTATGCCAATGTACTAATCTTAGATTCTATACTGTAAGAAGTCGGAACAACGTAAACTCACCATCTTCTTGCTCCGTCCTGTTTTCTTTGGAGGTGCCCGCCTTTTCTTCACAGGCTTCTCGTCCCGTTCATGAAGGGACTGACAAAAGACACCTGGACGACGGTCACCATGCCCATTGGTCGCCTCCACCTGACCTTCGATATCGCCTTGCACATCCTCTTCAGGAGCTGCCTTACATGGCACAGTATCATCCGTAATTTGTGGAAGCCCTTGGAGCTGGGACATCGATGGCATTGTCCACCAAAGTTTGACAGATATTTTCCTCAACATTTTCAGCCCCTTGCACTTCCTCTCCAGGGGGTGGCTGTGGTCACTTGCCATCATCCGTCACCTGTTCGATGGGGCCAGGAGGTGCTGCATCAGCGGGAATGTGAGCCCCTTCCACACTAGTCAGATAGAAGGCCCTCATTTCCTCAAGTAGCCACTGCTGGATCTCCAATGTAGCGGCAATATCCTGTAGCACAGGCATGTATCTCTCTGATGAGGATGTATAATCGCGACTGGGTCTGGTCATCATCGTTTCACCGTACACCATCACCCTTTCACTTGGCTCAACAAGGACCTCTTCGATCACCTGCATTTCAAACCACATCACTCCGGTTATTCATTAATGTTGAATGACAAAGAAGAAGATAATTTTAGTACTCATAATACATGTTGGTCTCGCAGGGATCCAATGAAGAATTTTAATTTCCTATCTACAAATGTCCCCCACCTAAATAGTCAGGGAAATGCCACCTGCCTTACTGGCTTCCACACCCGCGTGTGCTCAAAAAACCAGACCTATAATATGAAATATATCAAGTTATTTTACAATGCAGTAGAATTAATGATTTACATATTATTACACAACAAAAATAAAAAAACTTACAGCAAGTGCGGCAGAACAACCAAATATGGGTGTATGGGCCTGAGATGCATTCTCGGCTCTTCTCTTAGCACAATCAATTGTACCTGACCGCCGTTTCTGGACCGCCGACACTAATTCCTCAAACTTGTGCATCCTTACCTGTTGCACGGCGACTGCCCAATTGTAATATGAAACTCTCTCAATGTCATCTAAGCATGACAGCATCTGTTGTGGACAAGAAGTTGCCGACCATGGGCAAAGGAAAGTGGACAACAGGAGTACAATCCACAGCCGGACAGTGTCGGCCACATCTTGCTCTTCATCGGACCCAACAATTTGCTGGATGAGAGAGCACACTTTGTTCCGGTCAAATGTTGCTGCAAATCCAAATCGATTATGCAACTTCGACTTCTGCTTCGCGGATCCATAATGTTGAACCGGCTGACCGGAGCAAGGCAATCCTAAAATTATGCCCACATCTTCCACACTGAATGCGACCTCCTTACTACACATACAGAAGTAATTTCATCTACTATGGGCGTAAATAATCTCCTCCAATAGTGTCATGGTGAAGAATACGCGAGAAACATTGTCAACATATGGACGAAAGGGTGTGGTCCTCATCAATGACTTGTGGCATTCTCGAAATGTCATCTGATCCCTATCCTTCATGTAATTGTCCATAGAACACCGGGCCCAGATGACCCGCGCGTTCACTAGATTCAAAAAATTAACGTGTAAACAAGAAATTTAGTTATTTAATTGACGAATCAAGAAATACAAAAAATATTAACAGTAAGATGAGGGTGACAAATGTATATATAGACAAGGGAGTTTAGGTGTGGCAAATAGGTGCTCAAGGGTGACAAATGTATGAAATACGATGATAGGTAGGTCTAAATCTGACACAAATAGGTAGATAAGCATGACAAATAAATAGGTCGATAGGGGGGGGGGGCAAATAGATATGTAAGGGAGATAAGGAACCACAGTACCTTTAGCTTGTCATCCTGAAGTAGAGGCCTTAGAAACCCTAGGTTCCTCAAACATTTCTTCTTCTGCCGTAGGAACCCGTACAATGTCATGAGATGCAGGTGGGACATCCACTTTACGGCGGACAGAGCGTTGCATGCGTGTCTTCTTCGGTTCCATGACTAAGAGGTCGCAAAAGGCACCGCGGGGAAGACGAGACGCTGAGCACGATGGAGAGACAAGCCACCTTCTGGTAGGTTTCGTAAGAGGCGAGACATGGCGGGAAGGGTATATAAGGAATTGGGGATTTTTAGTTTCGAGGTCCTGTTCGGCCCTTCGGCGTCATCATTTCTGTTTATGTGGCCTGCGGCGTTGGATCGGCAGCAATACGCGAACAACACCCACGCGTGGCCGACGTGTCCCGTTTTCCACGTGGGCCAATTAGAGGTTAAGGGCGACAAATGTGTCTACACGGGTGACAATGGGTTAGCAAGGGTAAATAATACCCTGCTAATGGTGACAAATAAGGCTCAATAGAGACATGCCCGACGCGCTGCTTTCAGGCAGTGGAGTAAGGGCGACTGTTTCTGGAGTTTAGTGGTGACAATTAGGTGAGTACGGGTGACAAATGCTCAACTGGGGTAACAAATAACTTCACATTGGTAAAAAGTGAGAAGGAAGCTGAAGGTGAAAAAGAACAAGAGGAACTTGAGGAGAAAGAGACTTGCTAACTGGAACAGGGTGACAAATAACTTCAACTATATGTTGACCGAATGCACCAATACTCCAGGCAAAGTCAATAGTGAAAGTCAAGCTTTTGGAACTGTTGACGTCCAGTCAAAGCATGGTCAAGCTTCGGCTAGTGACAGTGGACACAGAAAACGACAAATGTGGAAGAACAACAGAAGAAGACTGAAGGTAACAAATACTCTCCTAAGGGTGACAAATGAAGATGATCTCGGTGATAAAGAGATATATAAGCCTAACAAATGGATGTTAAGGGTGACAAATGTGGGAACAACGGTGAAAATTTGCAAGATAGCAGCTACAAATAAGTCGCTAAGGGTGATAAATGGGTTAGCGCGACGGCAATGTTGTAGCACGGAAGGGTGACAAATAGATGTTAAGTCTGACAATTAGCCGTTAAGACAAAGAGTGAGCTTGCAAGGGTGACAAATGGCTCAACACATGAGACGTAGAGCGGGGCACTAGACTAAGTTCGTTTAGTGTATCGTTGTTAATCATGACGTGTCGGGTTCCAAAACAGAGTTCTGCCGTGTATTCATTTACTTTTTTGAATAAGTTATATTCAAAAAATTTACGAAAACCTTACGCTGAAGCTAAGATTTGAACCCGGAGAAACCTGTTCAAATGACTGAACAATTAACCAAATATACAAGATGTCATTTCAAATAGTTTAATTTATTCCATTATATATATATTATAGTTTTCCATATCAGTACGCAATGTACCATCTCGTCTCGAGCCGTGGCCGGGACGACCGGTTCAGCAGGGACAGCCACACCTACCCCGAATGATGTGCACATGACTCAAGGATGGAGTGACAAGTCATTGATTGCTTCCACATGGCATTAATATTCCCCGCGATCGAGGAGCCCTATCTCCCAAAATGTTGGTGATATATAGACGTGATAGTAAATTCACGGCACATGAGTTTCAAGGGGGCACGGAACAATAAGGAAATGGTCAACATGTGACCGATACGGCTCTGAATACCTTTTCACGCGCACCCCGATGTCGGGCTTTCAAGGTAGCTAGGCTTTTCAACATGTTCTCTCTTCTTTTTATATAATCGAATCAACTTATCGACCATGCAGCCCCATTGCTTGGCGTGGCGATTAATTAAACATTTCCTCCTCTTTTATCATTGTGAATGACCTTTATGGCACGACGGGTCGCCAGTCCCAACCGAATGCCCACCATCGTCTGCTTTATGATAATAAGGAGCGCACCTTCGGTTAGTCCAGACCATCTCAGCCGTGGAACTTGAACACATTGTCAGACACGTGATTGGCACGCCCTATCCTGAGTAAAATCGATGAAAGATACAATGATATTTGATTATTAATTATCCTATATCCTGAGTGCTTCCACGTGGCTTTAATATTCCCCACGATCGAGGAGCCCTAGCTCCCGAAAATTCATTATATAAAGACGTGACAGTAAATTCATGACACATGAGTTTGAGGGGGGCACGAAACAATAAGGAAATGGTCACAACATGTGCCCGATACGGCTCCGAATACGTTTTCGCGCGCACCCCGCAGTGGGCCTTTATAGGTAGCTAGGCTTTTTAACACTTTCTCTCTTCTTTTTAAATAATAGAATTGACTTATTGGCCATGCAGCCCCATTGCTTGGCGTGGCGATTAATCAAATGTTTTCCCCTCTTTTATCATCATGAACGACCTTTATGGCACGACAGGTCGCCAGTCCCGTCCGAATGCCCACCATTGTCGATCTGCTTAGTGATCAGAAGGAGTGCACCTTCGGTTAGTCCAGACCATCCCCGCCTTTGAACTTGAACACATTGTCAGACACGTGATTGGCACGCCCTATCGTGAGAAAACCGATGAAAGATACAATGATATTTGACTATTATATATCCTGAGTGCTTCCACGTGACATTAATATTCCCCGCTATCAAGGAGCCCTAGCTCTCGAAAATTCATTAAATATAGATGTGACGGTAAATTCACGACACATGAGTTTGAGGGGGGAACGAAACAATAAGGAAATGGTCAACATGTGACCGATACGGCTCGGAATACCTTTTCGCGCGCACCCCGATGTTGGGCTTTCAAGGTAGCTAGGCTTTTCAACACGTTCTCTCTTCTTTTTATATAATTGACTTATCGGCCATAAAGAAGTTGAAAATGTTTAAATTACAGATCTTCGGATCTCTAAATAATAAATAATATTTTTTTTAGATGTAATGATATTTTTTACAAAGAATCATGAATGAATGGATGAAAATATGGCGCCAAATAGAAAGAGACAAGAATTAGAAAAAACGTCCCCTCTTCTGTCCTCCTTAGTCCTTCCCCCTTCCTCCTCATTCAACCACTGCATCCCCCTCTCAATCTCTCACCGGCGGGCAGCGGAGTGGCGAGGGCGGGCGGGTGCGGAGCTACCCAGGGATGCCGGTGAGGGGCGAGCGAAGGCGACACCGGCAGTGAGGGCGCAGAAGCGGCGGTGACCTCCGGCAGCGGCGGTCAGCTCCCACCCTTTCTCATGCTCACTCTCTCTCACACACACACCTAGACACAAACTCTCACACACTCTCACTTTTCAAGCCTGGTCTACAAGATGAACCTTTTCTCCATATCACCTGGTGTACTCTTACAACATCAGATGAAATTCCAAGCCCCTATTTTTTTTGGGAGGGTGGGAAGAGGGATGTGGATATAAATGTGTGTGCGTAAATGTGGATATGACCCTTTGTTCCAATTTTGCCTGTTCAAGCCTTTTGTTATGATATATGTGATTAGTATGCTTGGATGTGAATTAAATTTGTAGACAGGTGTGGATGCCGATATGTGAAAAAATGTGTATGTGAATGCGAGTATGATAATGATTGTTTCCAGAAGATGATGTCGATGTCAACGTGGGTGTGTGAATATGGAAGTGAAAGTGGATGTGGATATGGATGTATATGTTACCCAACATGATGTACAATTGTGGAAAATAGTCAATATTTAGGGGAGATGTTGTCGATATTTTCTTAGAAGTAGTGATAAGACATATTGATATGAATTTTTTAATTTGTTAGGTAAATATGGCTAGAGTTGATCGTTCATGGATGAATCACAGAGTAGTTGACGGAGTGGTGTCAGAGGAGTTTAAGGATGGAGTTCATAGTTTTATTCAGTTTGTATTGGGGTATCCAACTGCAGTAGACCAGCGTGGTAACATCCGGTGTCCTCATTTACGCTGTAAAAATAAGAAATTTCTTTCGCTATGGGATGCGCAAGTTCATTTATATAGGAAAGGGTTTATGAAAGGTTATATGAATTGGGTGTGTCACGGTGAGGACTTTTGGTTGCATGCGCCCGACAATGTTGAGGGCACAAGTACCTATGCAGACATGGTAATCGATGCTGCTGGCCCTAACTTTAATGTACAAGGGGAACATGTGTACAACGAAGAACCACCAAACAAATCGGCTGAAAGAATTTATCAGTTACTTTGGGATGCTGATGAGCCGCTGTGGGATGGTTGTGAAAATCACACTCGCTTATTTGCTGTCTCACAGTTGTTGAATTTGAAATCCGAATTTCACTTTAGTGAGAGTTGTTTTAACCGTATGCTCCTCCTTATCAAGAGTATGCTGCCTACGGATGAGAAGCTGCTTGAAAATTTTTACTGTGCAAAGAAGATGGTCAATGATTTATGGCTTGGATACCAAAAAATAGATGCATGCCGTAATCACTGTATGCTATATTATGCAGACAATTTTGATAAAATATCATATGATATTTGTCATCATGATAGATTTAAACCTAAGAGAGGGGACAAATCAAAGCAGAAGGATGTGCCTTACAAGTCACTGTGATACTTCCCTCTCACGCCCAGATTGCAGCGGATGTATATGTCGTCAAAGATAGCTCGGCATATGATATGGCAAGCGGAAAGAGTACGTCGTGTAGATGATATAATCAGTCATCCCGTCGATGGTGAAGCTTGGGCTCATTTCAGTTGTAACTATACTACTTTTGGTCACGAGCCACGTAATGTTAGGTTAGGTTTATTCACAGATGACTTCAACCCATTTGGAGGTTCAGTAGCGTCTTACTCATGTTGGCCAGTCTTCATGACGCCGTACAACCTTCCGCCGGGCATGTGCATGAAGCGTGAGAACCTTTTCTTAACTTTGGTGATTCCGGGTCCAAAAAATCCAGGAAAAAAATTGGACATATATCTCAGGCCACTGATTGATTAGTTGAAAAGATTATGGAATGATGGAGTTGTTACTTATGATGCGTACAGAAAATAAAATTTTACTACGAAGGCTGCATTGATATGGACAATAAGTGACTTCCCTGAATATGGAATACTATCTAGCTAGAGCACACACGAGAGGTTGGCATGTCCTTACTATATGGCTGATACCAAATCCTTTGTCCTGAAATATGGTAAGAAATCATGCTGGTTCGATTGTCATCGACAGTTTCTACCAAATGACCATCCTTTTCGAAGGCAAAAGGACTCATTCATTAAGAACACAGTTGAAATGGATAAAGCAGACTTGGATGGGATGTCTGGTCGACAAATGGCATTAGAGGTGCAAAACTTACCAGATATAGTGCAATTGTCGGGTAGTACATGACATCTTCTTAGATTTGGAGAGGAACACAATTGGGTGAAGAAAAGTATCTTTTGGGAATTGAATTACTGGTCAGCTCTTTTGATACGGCACAACCTGGACATCATGAATGTTGAGAAGAATGTCTTTGATAATGTGTTCAACACCATCATGAACGTGAAAGCCAAAACAAAGGATAATGCCAAGGCACGAGCGGACTTGAAGATACTTTGTAAACGACCAGAGTTGGAATTGCGGCCGGTACAGGACAAAGTTGTGCAACCTAAAGCAGCTTACGTGTTGAAAGACAACAGATCAATGAACTGCGCCAGTGGCTGAAGCAATTAAGATTCCATGATGGATATGTGTCTAACATAGCCCGTTGTGTGAATGTCAATGAGGGAAAAATATATGGGTTGAAAAGTCATGACTGCCATGTGTTCATGGAGAGACTTCTGCCCATTGCATTCCATGACATATTACCAAAGCCTATATGGGGAGCATTGACTGAGTTGAGTCAATTTTTTAGGATTTTATGTGCATCAGAACTCAAACTTGGGGACGTGCAAACTATGGAACAGAATGTGGTCACGACGGTATGCAAGTTGGAGAAGATATTTCCCCCCGCATTCTTCGATTCCATGGAGCACCTGATTATCCATTTGTCATACGAGGCCAAAGTTGGAGGTCCGGTACAATTTCGATGGATGTATCCATTTGAGAGGTAATCAGTATGTATTTACTGATTAATTGACAGTAGTTACATATGTCTGTCATTGTCACTATATGTCATTGTCATATGAATTGTTGTCATAGGTGTATGCATGACCTGAAAATGAAGGTTCGCAACAAGGCTAAAGTAGAGGGTTTGATTATCGAGGCATATATTATTGAAGAAATTTCAAACTTCTGTTCGATGCACTTCGAACCTAAAATTCAAACTCGACGCAATCGACCTCCACGTAATGATGAAAGAGGAGTGGTTGGTCCGTCCGATCGGTTGTCCATATTTAAGTATCCAGGTCGTGCATTCGGACGTTGTTCGAATCGCATATTAGAGGACAAAGAGTTGTTGGCCGCGGAGATCTATGTTCTCCTGAATTGTGCTTAGATTGAACCTTATGTTGAGTGAGTCTTCAACTCCACAGGTGCTGAAATTTATAAGCATCTTGACATTCTTCCTCCCATTTATGGTGATGTTGCATTCATCATTGCAGGCAATTTGATTTAGAATTAATTACTCGATGTCCATACCTCAATGAGTTGGAGGTTCAAAATGAATGAGAGAGATCTTTTGCCAGATGGCTTAAAGGTCAAGTAAGTGCCAATCTACCAATTCCATAAAGCTTGAGGTGTATGCAAGTTCAATTTAAAGTAACGTGGTTTATATTCATAAGTTGAAGAAGGTTATTTTACTGATGAAAGAGTCTGGGTGATAAGTTATGGACCTTCGAAGGTCGCGCATGCCTATCCATGATTTTTAGTGAATGGTTATAGATTTCACACTAGAGATTATGGACGAAATAAGTCTACGATGAATAGAAGCCTATGCGTGAAAGGTAGTACATACAATGAAAATGATCTCGATTACTATGGTATTCTCGAGGAGGTCATAGAATTACAGTATTTCGGACAACATAGTCATATATTCCTTTTTAAGTTTCATTGGTTTGATCATAATTCAGTTTGAAACGACGCAATATATGGGATTGTCGATGTCAAACATAGATCCAAATTGAATACCTATGAGCCGTTCATTTTAGCCGCTCAAGCCCAACAAGTGTATTATTTAAGTTATTCATCGTCCAAGAATAAAGATTGGTGGGCAGTCTGTAGGGTAAAACTAAGGCTTGCGCCTAATGATGAGTTAGATCTGACTGAAGCTATCTTAGAGGATTCTAGTGTCGAATATTTTCAATCAGACCAGGTTGACACTGCAGAGTTGGTTGCTTCTAATCTTCATCTGATCGAATCTGACGATCCACTTTAGTTGTGTATAGAGGACAAAGTGGAAGAAGTCGATTCAACTGAGCTAAATGAAGCAATTACTGGGCAGGAGGAGTCCTCTGAGGAGGAAGTGTATGAATCTAGTGAGAATGAGGAAGATGACGAAAATGACAATGAGGTTTATATATCTTCAGCATCTTGGTGCGGACACTAGAGCACACGAGCGGCACGAGTCGGCGAGCCACCAGTACCGTACGCGGAGCACCACCCGAGCTACAACGGCTTCCATCTGGCTCGGAGACAGCTTGGAGACTCCCCCCTGAGTCTCGATATTCATAGTTTATTGGGACTTTGTTTGTGTGTATTTTGTGCTTTATTCGGATTGTAATTCGGATTGTTAGAGGGATTTATGTGTAAAATGGGAACACCTGGGTCCCGCGGGCCCCCCATCCCTTCTCCCATTGATCCACCTCATCTCTTGGGCTCATGTGGGGTCAGTCAACCCTCCATGGTGGGCTTCTAGCATGGTTGGACCAAGGGGGGGACAAAGGGAGCAAAATTTCAAAATTGGATGCCTTAAAGTCAAGGGGGCGCCCCTAGCTTATTATATTTTAATAGGATTTGAATTATTATTTTATTTGATTCCAAATCACATGGGAGAAATAGTTTATGGACTCCCTCTTTTACCCTCCCCAACCCTAGATCTAGGGTTAGTTGAAGTCTTTTTGTATTTCATATATATTCCTTGTATTTTCATTTGATTGGAATTAATGCCATAAAAATTCAGAATTTCTTTGGAGCTCCATAGCTTGGTGCGCCCCTCTCCCTCTCTCCTCTCTTCTTCTTACAGCTGAGAAGACTATATTCTGAGGTGGGAAGCCTCATCTATCAGGTGTGAAGTTCGTCGTTGCCGCCGTCTCCCCCATCGAGCCGCCGTTGCACCACCACCACCTCCGTCGGTTTTCTATCAATCGGGTGACAGCAGGCCCTTCCACGAATTTCTGCTCTCAGCCACGGACTCTTCTTGAGCTTAAACTTTCAGGGTGAGTTCCAGATGTTCCCCCCACATCCCATAAAAATTGGTTTGGCTTCCAACTTCCAATTTCCATTTTTCCATTTCCGTCCATCTTTTCCTTCCAGATCTGCCTGTTTTTAGTCTAGATCCACAGCCACCCTGATTTTCCAATCTCCGGACCTCCTTTTGAATTTTTCTGGAACTCCCAAACTTACTGGAGGTTATGTCCACCCTCCCCACCACCCAAACATTTTCTTGGAATTTTTACAAGCCTCCACCTATTTTCTAAAAATCATTTTCAGATCCCCTTCAGTTCTGTCTGCTCCTGTCCAGATCCGACCACCCGCCAGTTTAAAATAGCCTTCCCCATCCAAATCTCCACCAAATCGACCATAAAAATTATTTCCGTTTTCCTCTCTCTCCCCGCTACAATCTTCATGAAGAGCTCAAGATCTGACTCGGAGGTTTGCCCTGCAGTCAACGCCAACTCTCAGGAAACTCAGTTTCTACCTAGTCAGCTCTGAAACTAAGAGTAGGTCGGTTCTAAAATCGTCCATCAGAAGCACATCTCCGACAAATTTTTCTGAATCCCACAGTGTCGAAGGACTTTGAGAGAGATTTCCAAAGATACCTCTTGTGCGTCGATCCAACGTCGGGAGTGATCACAGCAGCCGATCTCGCCGGATCGCGCGCCTGAAAACAGAAGCAACCAGTCCATGGGCAGCAACTCCAAAGCTTGGAGATCGGAGCCGATCGGCCTCCGACCGGCGTTCTCGTCCGACCGCCTTCCAGGGAGGCGCGCCACCAGGGGTCTCCATCATAGAGGGACCCACCCCATCAGACTTGGAGGACAGAGCGGTCCGTGGGCCCCACGAACCCGTAGTTCGGCTGTCCGGACAGCACTAAACGCGGGTTTCGGCACCGACAGAGCGACATCAAGATGCTGCCCGTCAACCCAATTCGCGTGACTCCCGGGCCCCACATGTGACCTATTACCTCCCTGCATGGAGTGGGTCAAATTTTTGTACCACGGTAAAACTTTGTTAACCGGGAGTCCAGTTTTGGCCGGGGTTGTCTTCCCCAAGCCGGGTGCGTGGAGGTACGATCGTAACTTCTTCGCATTACTTTGCTTAGCTAGTATATGGTCATATGCCGCTGTGAGAGCATAGGATTCTAGCCCGTGAGTCCATGTCACCGCTGTGAGCGAGAGAGTGACCCGTCCCGTGGCTTGATCCGAGTACAGAAGTGAGTCGGACTACCCTTAACTCTACCGGTTTCTCAACCGTGCACGATCCGTGTTTCCCTCGCTTGGGACGACGAGTGAGCTTTCGTTTCTGTTAGCGACGTATAGCCCATATGAGCTCTTAGTGTCAGGCCTAATGTCTCTCCCATCGTATGTTGCTGGTCGTGTGTGCATTTAGAGTCCGAGATCCATATCACTTAGAGTCAGTCCCCGTGTCCGTCCCGCATCAGTTTAGTATCAGAGCGAGTCCAGTCTAGGGTAGTCGTTGCATAAGTCCTACAATGTCTAAGTCGAGTCTAGGATCATCATTATTTTCAAAACAAAAAAAAGTGTTTTAAAATTGCATTTCATCTCGATAATTCGGTATATTAAAAGGTGTTGTCCGAACGTTAGGCTACGTCTATCGGGAAGGCCACACACTTGCGGGAGTGATCTTCGGATCGATTAACTCCGCCACGTATCGGATATTGGTTTAGGTCTAGGTTCATTAGTCGGTGTTTGTGTGTCCTAGTTCGTGTGTCTTTGCATGCCCACCCATTGAGGTACCCAATACTCGCCACCACCACCTATGGTGGATTCCCGAGCCCGTAGCTCCGATGAGTCCTCGACGGCCGAGATGTTCCCAGCCATTATGGATCGTCTTGACACGCGTATGGATGGCCTTAGTACGCGTCTAGATGGCGTAGGGACGCGTCTAGAAGGGAGGATGAAAGCCCTCGAGGATCGGGCCGAATCTTCAGACCAGTCCATCCAGGGTCTTGTAGGGAGGATTGTCGTCCTCGAGAGGGCCCCAGCGGCGGCGCAACCCGCGCCGACCAATGGTCAATAGGAACTGGCTCAGCAACCTGCTGCGCCAAGAGCTCAGGCGGTAGATGTTGGGAGGCAACAGGTGCATGAAGTGTCTGACTATGCATTTGATAATGAACAAGGGGGTTACGGTCGTCGGAATCAACGACGGAATCATGATGACGATGATGACGACCGCATTCTTAGGGGCGTGCGTGCGGACCCTCCCACTTTTAGCGGGTCCTTGGACCCGAAGGTCTATTTAGATTGGGAGGCCGGCATGGACCGATACTTTGAGTGGTTTGAGATGATGGACCATCGGAGAGTTCGATACGCGAAGATAAAGCTGCATGGGTAGGCCCAAACTTATTGGACCAATGTGGAGAGCCTGCTAAATCAGCGACGTCAACCCCCGATCGGTACTTGGGATGACATGATAATGAAATTGAGGGAGAAGTACCTGCCTGCCTCATACTTCCAACGTCTCATAGACAAATGGCAAAGTCTCTCCCAAGGGAACCGATCCGTGACCGAGTACACCGTCGAGTTTGATGAGTATTATTTGTGGTGTGGAGTTACGGAAGAGAGCACCATGACCATATCACGCTTTCGGAGAGGTATGCGGCCAAACTATCAATATGAACTTTTTCGCCGCAATGCGACCACTTTGGAACAAGCGTATCAGGTTGCTCTCGAATTGGAACAATTTGAGGCCGAGTTCGAGTCTCCCCATCGGTTGGGCTCCTTCCCCCTTCGTAGTGTCGAGCCCTGTGGCTCTTCTGGCACGTATCCGAGGGCCCCCATGGCCCGACCTTAGGAGCCCACTCATCCCGAGCCTTTCGCTCCTAGGCCTCTCCCTCCACCCCCGAGGGACCTTCCTCATCCCCAACATCTTACGGCACCCACAGCCTGTCCACCGGCACCCGCACCTCCTGCCCGTCCTTTGTTGCCTTCACCTTCTATCTGTCGGGAGGATAAGGGAAAAGGACCCATGATTGGGGAGCCTAGTGGATCACGGCAGCAGTGTTATCGCTGCAATGGGTTTGGCCATTTTGCCAACCAGTGTCCCACTCGGCAGTCTCTTGTCATTGGGGACACATAGGCCGAGGATACCACCCCTACGAACTTCGAGTTAGTCAGCTATGAAGCAGATCCGGAGCTAGCTGACGAGTACTATGAGGGCAAAGGTAATGGCCAGGATGCCCAGCATCCGGATGATACCCACTTGGGGGTCATCAGGTGTATTCTCACCCAGCCACAGGCAAGTGATGACTGGCGTCGGACCACTATCTTTCACACATTCTGTAGGCTGGGTAAGCAAGTTTGTAAGGTGATCATCGATAGTGGGAGTTGCATCAATGCAATCTCCACAGGCACTGTCTCCAGTCTTGGTCTTACACTCGTGGATCATCCTTGCCCCTATCGAGTATCTTAGGTGGACTCCACCTCCATTCCGATCAGGCAGCGGTGCCTGGTCCCACTGCAGTTTTGTGCCTACCGTGACGATATCTGGTGTGATGTCCTTCCCATGGAGGTGGGCAGCATTATTCTTGGTAGGCCATGGTTATTTGATCGGGATGCCACACTCCATGGCCGGTCGAACACCTGTACCTTCGACCATGCTGGCCAACGGATTACTCTCCACCCCCACCAGCCCAAGAGCCCATTAGTTAGGGGTCCTACTGGCCCTAGTACTCCGGAGCCTTCTGTCCCCGGGCCTAGTACCCCATCCCCAGCTCGGGCTATGACCGTTACATCTGGCCCAGGCGAGCCCTCGACTAGGAGGTTGATGATGATTAGCTCCCGAGAAATGGAGCGGGAGGCGAGTCGGGGCTGCCCCGTATTTGCTATTACGGTCCGAGTGGTGGAGCCAAACTCAGAGGGTGAACTCCCACCCGATGTCATTCCTATTCTGCAGGAGTTCGCTGATATTTTTCCCGAGGGACTCCCACCCATGCGGGATATTCAGCATGCTATCGACCTGATTCCGGGCTCCTCATTGCCCTATCTTCCTCATTATCGCATGAGTCCCACGAAACATGTCAAGCTAAAATGGCAGGTCGACGAGTTGATGCAGAGAGGGTCTATTCGGGACAGCATGAGTCCATGTGCTGTTCCCGCATTACTCACCCCAAAGAAGGATGGCACGTGGAGAATGTACATTGATAGCCGTGCCATCAACAAAATCACCGTGAATTACAGGTTCCCTATTCCTCGCTTAGATGACATGCTAGACATGATGGCCGGTGGCACTATCTTCTCAAAGATCGATCTTAAGAGTAGCTACCATCAGGTGAGGAGTAGGCCAGGTGATGAGTGGAAGACTGTATTCAAGACCAAGGATGGTCTCTATGAGTGGTTGGTTATGCCATTTGGGCTGACCAATGGCCCTAGCACTTTCATGCGGCTCATGACTCAGGTCCTTCGACCATTCATTGGAGTCCTTGTGGTAGTGTACTTTGATGATATTCTTATCTATAGTTGCACCACGGGGGACCACTTAGACCACCTTCGGCAGGTCTGTCTCCTTCTTAGGCGAGAGCAGTTATTTGCGAACCCACAGAAGTGTGCCTTCATGACACCTCAGCTTACCTTCTTGGGTTTTATTGTGTCTAGTACTGGGGTCTCCACCGATCCGGAGAAGGTCTGGGCCATTGTTGAGTGGGCGGAACCCCGTACGGTCCATGATGTCCGCAGCTTCCATGGCCTTGCGACGTTCTATCGTCGTTTCATCCGCGGATTTAGCTCCGTCACCACCCCGATCATGGATTGTATCCGGAAGGGCACATTTGTGTGGACGAAGGCCACAGCTACTGCCTTGAAGGACATCAAGGAGCGCATGACCCAGACACCTATCCTTCGATTGCCAGATTTTTTGAAGGTGTTTGAGGTCTCTTGTGATGTGTCGGGTGTTGGGATAGGAGGAGTGTTGAGTCAGGAGACCCACCCGGTCGCATATTTCAGTGAGAAGCTGAATGACGCGAAACTGCGATACTCCACTTATGATAAGGAATTCTACGCAGTTGTTCAGGCTTTTAGGCATTGGAGGCACTATCTATTACATCAGGAGTTTGTCTTATACTCCGATCATGAGGCTTTGAGGTACCTCCATTCCCAAAAGAAGCTTAATGTGCGTCACAGCCATTGGGTTGAGTATCTCCAGCAGTTCACATTTGTGCTAAAACATAAGGCTGGAGTGGAGAACAAGGTGGCCGATGCCTTGAGTCGGCGAGCGTGTTTGCTTACCACCATGAGTGCCGAGGTCATAGGGTTAGAGAAGATGAGAGAGGCCTATGTTGACTGTCCTAACTTCGGTCAGATTTATACCACTCTCCAGGCCGGACCCTCGAGAGACCTTGATGATTATGTGCTTCGGGAGGGTTACCTCTTTCATGGAGGCATGCTTTGTGTTCCCCGAACTTCGGTTCGAGACTTCTTAGTCTGGGAGCTACATGCGGGAGGTCTAGCCGGCCACTTTGGTCGGAACAAGACTATCGAGGCTGTTGAGCATAGGTTTTATTGGCCGAGCTTGAAGCGTGATGTTGCTCATATTGTGGCTCAGTGCCGTACATGTGCTACGGCCAAGATGAAGAAGCAAAGCTCGGGCCTTTATACACCTCTTCCCGTGCCTGATGCTCCGTGGCATGATGTTAGCCTGGACTTTATTTTGGGATTGCCACGTACCTCCAAGAAGTATGATTCGGTCTATGTGGTTGTTGACCGGTTCTCGAAGATGGCCCTTTTTATTCTCGGGTCGAAGACTTCGGATGCTTCGAGGGTAGCCCGCCTATTCCATACTAATGTGGTGTGCAAGTTTGGATTGCCTCATACTATAGTGTCTGACCGTGATGTTAGATTCACCAGTTATTTTTGGAAGACACTGTGGCATATGTTGGGTACTCACCTCAAGTTTTCCACTACATATCATCCCCAGACAGATGGTCAGACCGAGGTGGTCAATAGGAGTGTAGGTGACCTTTTGAGGTGTCTTGTCAGGGATCATCTAGGAGATTAGAATGTCATATTACCATTGGAAGAATTTGCATATAATGACTCGGTAAATAGGTCTACCGGTATGAGTCCATTCGAGATTGTCACAGGTCGTAGGCCTAGGAAGCAAGTGGATCTTGTCCCCATGCCCATCCATGCACGAGTGTCGGAGTTTGCCGAATCGTTTGCTAGGCATGTTAGGAGTCTGCATGACGACATCTGTCGTCACATTGAGGCCAGCACTGCACGGTATAAGGAGTTAGCCGATGCCCATCGACACCACCGTGAGTTCCAAGAGGGTGAATATGTCATGATCATGGTAAGACTTGAACGGTTTCCCTCTGGAACCGTAAAGAAATTGTAAGCTCGCGGAGCCGGTCCATTTAGAGTGTTGAAACGTGTTGGATCCAATGCGTATGTTGTGGACTTGCCCGAGGAATATGGTATAAGCTCAACTTTTAATGTATCAGATCTAGTTGCCTATATGGACCCTGCGGTGATCCCTAGTGAGCCTTTTGAGCCATCCCCTCCCATTGAGAGTGATCCGACACCGGAGTGTCTACCTCCTGCCCCTTTTCCACAGCTGCGAGAGCATATCGATCATATACTGGATGAGCAGGTGACAGTTACCAGGAGTGGATCTTACCCGCGCTACCTAGTGCGTTGGAGAGGGCGACCCGCCACCGAGGATACTTGGATCACACGGGCCGACTTGCAGAGGATAGATACGGACCTACTAGAGCGGTACTAGAGTGATGCAGACCCTTACTCGACAGGGTCGAGTTTCTCTCACCCGGGGAGAATTGGTGCGGACACTAGAGCACACGAGCGGCACGAGTCGGCGAGCCACCGGTACCATACGCGGAACACCACCCGAGCTACAGCGGCTTCCATCGGACTCGGAGACAGCTTGGAGACTCCCCCCTGAGTCTCGATATTTATAGTTTATTGGGACTTTGTTTGTGTGTCTTTTGTGTTTTATTCGGATTGTAATTCGGATTGTTAGAGGGGTTTATGTGTAAAATGGGACCACCTGGGTCCCACGGGCCCCCCATCCCTTCTCCCATTGATCCACCTCATCTCTTGGGCCCATGTGGGGTCAGTCAACCCTCCATGGTGGGCTTCTAGAAGGGTTGGACCAAGGGGGGGACAAAGGGAGCAAAATTTCAAAATTGGATGCCTTAAAGTCAAGGGGGCGCCCCTAGCTTATTATATTTTAATAGGATTTGAGTTGTTATTTTATTTGATTCCAAATCACATGGAAGAAATAGTTTATGGACTCCCTCTTTTACCCTCCCCAACCCTAGATCTAGGGTTAGTTGAAGTCTTTTTGTATTTCATATATATTCCTTGTATTTTCATTTGATTGGAATTAATGCCATAAAAACTCAGAATTTCTTTGGAGCTCCATAGCTTGGTGCGCCCCTCTCCCTCTCTCCTCTCTTCTTCTTGCAGCTGGGAAGGCTGTATTCTAAGGTGGGAAGCCTCATCTATCAGGTGTGAAGTTCGTCGTTGCCGCCGCCTCCGCCATCGAGCCGCCGTTGCACCACCACCACCTCCGTCGATTTTCTGTCAATCGGGTGATAGCAGGCCCTTCCACGAATTTTGGCACTCAGCCACGGACTCTTCTTGAGCTCAAACTTTCTGGGTGAGTTCCAGAAGTTCCCCCCACGTGCCAAAAAAATTGGTTGGGCTTCCAACTTCCAATTTCCAATTTTCCATTTTCGTCCATCTTTTCCTTCCAGATCTGCCTATTTTCAGTCTAGATCCACACCCACCCTAAGTTTCCCATCTCCAGACCTCCTTTTTAATTTTTCTGGAATTCCTAAATTTACTGGAGGTTATGTCCACCCTCCCCACCACCCAAGAATTTTCTTGGAATTTTCACATGCCTCCACCTATTTTCTAAAAATCATTTTCAGATCCCTTTCAGTTCTGTCTGCTCCTGTCCAGATCCGACCACCCGCCAGTTTAAAATAGCTTTCTCCATCCAAATCTCCACCAAATCAATAATAAGAATTATTTCCGTTTTCCTCTCTCTTCCCTCTACAATGTTCATGTAGTGATCAAGATCTGAATCGGAGGTCTGCCCTGCGGTCAATACTAACTCTCAGGAAACTTAGTTTCTGCCCTGTCAGATCTGAAACTGAGAGCAGGCCGGTTCTAAAATCGTCCATCAGAAGCACAGCTCAGGCGAATTTTTCTGAATCCCACAGGGTCGAAGGACTTTGAGAGAGCTTTCCAATAATACCTCTTGTGCATCGATCTGACGTCGGGAGTGATCACAGCAGCTGATCTCGCCGGATCGCGCACCTGAAAATAGAAGCAACCAGTCCGTGGGCAGCAACTCCAAAGCTTGGAGATCGGAGCCGATCGGCCTCCGACTGGCGTTCCCGTCCGACCGCCTTCCAGGGAGGCGCGCCACCAGGGGTCTCCATCACAGCGGGAGCCACCCCATCATACCCAGAGGACAGAGCGGTCCGTGGGCCCCACGAACCCGTAGATCGCGCCGTCTGGACAGCACTAAACGTGGGTTTCGGCACCGACGGAGCGACATCAAGATGCTGCCCGTCAACCCAATTCGCGTGACTCCCGGGCCCCACATGTGACCTATTACCTCCCTGCATGGAGTGGGTCAAATTTTTGTACCACGGTAAAACTTTGTTAACCGGGAGTCCAGTTTTGGCCGGGGTTGTCTTCCCCACGCCGGGTCCGTGGAGGTACGATCGTAACTTCTTGGCATTACTTTACTTAGCTAGTATATGGTCATATGCCACTGTGAGAGCGTAGCATTATAGCCCGTGAGTCCATGTCACCGCTGTGAGCGAGAGAGTGACCCGAGCACGGAAGTGAGTCGGACTACCCTTAACTCTGTCGGTTCCTCAACTGTGCACGATCCGCGTTTCCCTCGCTTGGGACTACGAGTGAGCTTGCATTTTTGTTAGCGACGTATAGCCCATAGGAGCTCTTAGTGTCAGGCCTAATGTCTCTCCCATCGTATGTTGCTGGTCGTGTGTGCATTTAGAGTCCGAGGTCCATATCACTTAGAGTCGGTCCCCGTGTCCATCCCGCATCACATCTGAAGATGAAATATACACTGATTGAATATTTTGTAAGAAATTTAACATATATACACTTATCTTTATTATTTACCACTCCTCAAAATTAGTTGTCGACTAATATGCACTACTTTAAATGTTGCCAATAATTAGATGGTTCGAGGCCATAGCGGATCTTCGAGGAGAGGTGGTTTCGGGAGGGGTTCTACATGTATGTTTATTTAAATTCTTAGATCACAGAGTAGTGATTATGCATTTTCTTTGGGTAATGATATTTTATGTCTCTGCACAAGGTACATAGTCTACACCGCCCCCACCACCTGCTGCTGGTATGTTTATTTCAATTCTTACATGAATGAGTAGTGATTATGCACTTTGTTTGGGTAATGATATTTTATGTGTCTACACCAGGTACACAGTCTACACAAGCTCCCTACCTACTGCGAGTATGTTTATTTCAATTCTTAGATCACAGAGTAGTGAATATGCACTTTCTTTGGGTAATGATATGTTATGTCTCTGCACCAGGTACCCAGTCTACACCTGCAACACCACCTGCTGCGGGTATGTTTATTTCAATTCTTAGATGAATGAGTAGTGATTATGCACTTTGTTTGGGTAATGATATTTTGTCTCTGCACCAGGTACACAGTCTACACCGCCCCCACCACCTACTGCGGGTATGTTTATTTCAATTCTTAGATCACAGAGTAGCGAATATGCACTTTCTTTGGGTAATGATATTTTATGTCTATGCACTAGGTACACAGTCTACACCGGCCCCACCACCTATTGCAGGTATGTTTATTTCAATTCTTAAATGAATGAGTTGTGATTATACACTTTGTTTGGGTAATGATATTTTATGTCTCTACACCAGGTACACATATTACACCGCCCCCACCACGTGCTGCGGGTATGTTTATTTGAAGCCTTACATAAGTGAGTAGTGAATATGCACTTTGTTTTGCTAACAATATTTTCTTTTTATAGGTTTGAGTGCCTCTACATCAGTTCTACCGAGTACACCCATTCCATCACATTCTATTGGTATGTTTTTTAAAATTTTTAGTTAAATGATAAAAATTCTATATGTTTACTTGTTGAATAATTTTATTTTTAACAATGTGCTAAATTCTGATTAACTACTTCTATTTTACTTGTAACAGGTATGTCAGGCACACCACCTGCGATAGTTTGCTCGTCCGCCCAATCGGGCACACAACCGGCAGACGATGTTGTTAGCCATCACGAGGGCAAGCAGGTGGTCTTGCAAGAGGGACGCAAGCCATGTTGGGTCTCTGGGTAAAGATTTAAACTCATGAATTATGTTCGTTACCTATCCAACAACTATATAATTGTTAGCTATCATTTTAACACATGTAATTACAGGGATAAAGTAGAGCCCAGTGAGGCTTCTCGTTTTATTACCAACATTATTGAGCGACATGTTATTGGCCCATATAAGTCATTTTGAAAGTTTCCTTATGATATCCGTGATCGATTGTATGACGAGTTCTTGGTATACGATTTAATCTTTTAAATTACATATTTCCTAACTCCACAATTTCAATCCACTAACGTATAAAATTTGAATTCTTGACAGGAAGCATATCAGTTTGTGAGGCGAGCTGACGTCGGACGAGCTCGACGTGTATGGGAGGCCACAACAACTGTAAATTATAAGCATCATTTACATGGCTATCGGGAATGTGCCAAGGCTCTAGCTGGGGGGAGCAAGGACCATGGCCTTTGGAAGGCACACGGCCCCACATGGATGAGGAGGGAGCACTGGGAGGACCTCTGTGATGGATATGCCGAGCCTAAATGGATTACCAAATCCGCAAAAGCCAAAGCCGCATGTGCGTTACATCTAGACGTGCATCTCCATACTTCTGGATATGTTTCCTTCGCGACCCAAAAGGAGAGATTAGTAAGTAATAATCTTAATTTTATTATATTTAATTTCTTATATGTACTTATTTATTCTCTATAACATGTATAACAAAAAAAGAAGAGGGGTGGTACGGTCTCGTACCGCGATTTATTTGCTACAGTTCACCAGAAGAAGGGGACCGATCAGTATGTGAGCGAGAGAGCTAGCTTGGTAGTGGTAAGATTATACATACACATTTCTTTTCTATTTCAATTTTTAAATATGATTCATTAATATGGAATTTACAATATTTTTTATTCAATTTACAGGAGTCATATGATAGGCATATGACTGAAAAGTACGGGGAAGAGGAGACGCAGCGGCTGCAGCTAGATCCTGATGCATGGGTAGCAGCAGCCGGCCCACCGAAGAAAGGATGAGTATATGATTTTAGCCAAAGTTTGGACGCCAGCCCGATTCTAGCATCTTGTCCGGGCTCAGCTTCGTCCTATCCCGGTAGCAGTTCCTTCTCTACTCCCTCCATCGGCACTTCTACGAGTCAGATTACATCCATCGTTGAACATGCAGTAGGACTGGTCGAGGAACGCATGGAGGCATGCTTTGCTCGTGTGGTTGCTACCCTCCTGGCCCAGGCGGGGATTTTGCCTCAGGGAGCACCCTCGAGCACAACACATCCCTCTCATGTGAGTATTTAACTTAATTTTTAATTTCGTAGACTTTAGAGATATAATAGGGGAGAATCTGTGATACCAATATTTTATGCCCTATAGGCAAAGCCAAAAGCAAGTATATGATAATGTGTGCACAGCAGTATAGATCCTATATAAATTTTAAGCTCAATTTTTAGGCCTAAGATAATTTAACACTAAGCTATCAAACCCCGAGCTCAGATGATATCTGTGAGAACAATATAAATGAAAGTGACAAGAATGCACCAACGAAGAGAATGCTACCTCACAGAATCCACTCAGATCAGACAGATCTAACCGAATTCAATACAACCACCTAGCGTATAGGGAAGATCAGTTCATATGCAAACCTGTGAATGGAGGCCTTAGATGATAAGGGCCAATCACACCAATGAAAATCACGGCACACAAAATTTTTAGGTGATTCGATCTGCCAAGCAGATCTACGTCCACCCCACACTGAAACCCGAGTGTGGCTTCCCCTTGCAATAGCAATAACCGCTGACTCAGTCTACAAACAAACCCTGACTTACAGCTTGACCTATAAGAACACTCTTCTCTCTTCTGATCAAATTAGAAGGAACCGTGAGTAACACCCAGTTACCCACAACCAGAGGACCAGTCCTCTCTTCCTCTGAAGCACAGAGGGAATCATTCTCTTCAACCAGTTTCATCATTCTTCAAATGTCAGCGACATGAGCCACTTTACACCATTGAACATCCATTTTAAACTTCTATATATCCATTTGTCTACTTTGTCCACCCATTTTCACCCTTAATCTGTAGCTAAAAAGTCTTCTTTCATTATGTGAATTCTTCTGTCAGAAGTCAACTTGTAAGCCCTCCCGAGTCGGCTTGAGGTTCTTGGATTTCAGCTGTTCCACACCTGCTGCCTATTATTCACCTTTACACTGCTATTTGTCACCACTGTTGCCTATTATTCACCTAGTCCATCTATTTATCACCCTTAAGGTAGTATCTATCACCCGTAATGCACATTTGTCAGCCTTAAAGGATATTTTTCACCCTTATTCTTCAGCGGGTAAAGAGTCTATCTTAAGCTGATATATCAGCTTGTTCCTTCACGATTGGAGGCTTCTTCTGCAGAGTTGCTTCTAGGGCTGCTGTGACACTGCCATGCTTATGCTTACCTGAACTCTTTAGATATTACAGTTCTTCAAATAGACATTCTTCAAGCATACAGACATAACAGTTCATGCGTTCATAGCATTGACATTACAATTCTTAAAGCCTTCATATGAAAATGTTGTTCAAGGCATTAGAAAACATATCAACATTAGCCAGCACACATCAAATTCATGATATAAAAAACCATTATCATAATATGATTCATAGTGTTAGACATCATCAATGCCACATGGCACAACAATAACATTACTACTTATTTCAAAGAATTCACCTTTGAGAGGGAAAGAAATCATCTTCATGTTATCTACTTTCGGCCTTAGAAAATCAAAAAGATATTTAACTAGATTTATTAATATTTATATTTATTAAAAATCTATTTATTATTAATTTTTTGTGATGTAGGATCCTCCTACAGTCGGTGATGGTGAAGATGCTACGAATGACGAATGAGGATGATGCAGCGGATATCCCTTGATTTTTTTAATGATATTATGAAAAAATGATACATTTCAATTAATGTAATTGTAACTTTTTTTATTCAAAGATTTATGTGTTGTGGACGTTCTTTATTCTAATTTATAATAGGATTTTATCCTATTGCGTGTTGTATATGTTGTTTATTACGTGTTTTATGTTGAGTTGAGTCGATTGTGATATATAATTGTAGCTTTAAACATGTTTTTAAAATTTGAAAATATATAAAAAAATATGTGGAGAAAGTTTTCGACGGAATTTCGACCAACGAACAATTCGTCGGAACCAATTTCACTCACTTATTTCCTGACGTATTAATTATCCGTCTCAAATACGTCGAACATTAACGACGTCTTTTCTACCAAAGGTAGTTTCGTCAAAGGTAATTTGATTCAAACTAGTTCTGATGTATTAATTATCCGTGGCAAATTCGTTGAGCATTAACGACATATTTGTGACACAATAGTAGTTCGTCGGAACTAATTTGACCCACAGGTTTTCAACGTAATATTTATGCGATAAAAATTCGTCAAAAATTAAGGACGTATTTGCCACCAAAATAACTTTCGTCGGAACTAATTTAACCAATATGTTTGCGACAACATAATATATCTGTCGGAAATTCGTCGAAACGTTAGACCTATTTTCAACTAAATTATGTTCCGTCGTAATAATTAATTAATTTTTGTATTATTAATTACCGACATAAATAGCCAGGATAATGTCGATGAGATAGTTTCGTTGGTAATTTCGGACTCATTGGCGACGCTATAACAATATGTCAAAAATTTACGACGAATAATTCTGACGTCCATATTCCGTCGTTCATACGTCGTAAATATGTCGAAAAATCAAATTGTGACGTATCTCCGACGTATTTACGACGATAAATGGACGTTGGAATTTCTCATTTTTCTTGTAGTGAGGCTTGGGTCTGTGGAGAAAATACAGGTTGAGTACGAGATGGTGAAGGTGCGGGGGTAGGTGATGAAATAGGTGAGGGATCGGGTGGTAGAGTAGGTGACAGAGCGGGTGCTACACTACTCAAAGAGTCACAGGGGTGCCCCTGGTCTTGTGACGGAGATGGCTGCCTGGGTGGCACTTCTTGCTGCTTATTGCGGAGATTTAAAGTAGCTTCATGCATGGCGGCCCAATTGATCCTCTTACCATCTTCCAGACCATAAACAAACTCCCGGAACTCGGGGCAATCCTCGACCAAATTCCCTTGCTGACGATGAAAATCGCAAAATTGGAGCAAATCTCTGACCGCGGGTCGAAAAGACATAACTAGGGGGAGTTACAACGCGTGAGCGGCCATCAAAGCCATAAAAATATCGGTAAATGATTCCGGCAAAGGAGAACGATGAGGAGCCCGCTTCGGGCAAGGTGGATGCTGAGGGGTATGAGAAGGTAATGGAGATGGACATGGAGGTTGCGTAGGCAATGGCACATGGCAACTGGTGGAGAGACTAGGCGGAGGCATATGTGGAGCGGGGATATAGTTGACGACATCTACCTGCTCAGGGTGTGATGTTTCCTCGACCAGAGGTGAGGACGCGGGCGAAGATGCATATGTGGAGGTGGAGGGCTGACTCGTGGAGGGATACGTGGATGGTTGATGCATGGAGGTATGTGGGAGCAGGAGGATGACTTATCGCAGGATATGTGGTGGAGGGCTAACTCGTGGAGGGTTGACTGATGGGAAACGACGGATAGGAGGCGTATATGGGCGTAGAAGGTGAACGGGACTCTAGATCAAGGGAAACTAGGAGTTGTTGGCGGATGAAGCGTGCTCGGCTATACAATTGTGGTCAGGAGGTGATATCATTCAAGGCTAAGATAAACTGATACTCGGGCGTTGCATTAGAAATAATCATTTTGATATGTTCTCCCTCCGGAATATGCCCCGGGACTTGCGCGGCCAGGCGACGCCAGTGGTCGGCGAAGGTAGAGAACTCCTCGTTGGGCTTCATCTTCTCATGGGCCAGATCAACCATAGAATACTTGGGCCCAACCCGATCTTGATATTTCTGAAGAAATTTCTCTTGAACGGCTTGAAAATCCACAACTTGCTCTTGCGGCAATGGAAAGAACGAATCCCGAGCCAAGCCTTCTAAAGACAGACCAAACAGATAAGCCATCAAGCGTTGGTCATGCCGAAACTGGGTCGACTCACAAAGAAACTCCTTCAAGTGCACATAAGGGTCACCGACTCCACCATAGCGGTGATATGTAGGAATTTGTGAACGCGGTGGAAGCTGAAGACCTTGTAATGCAAACGAGACACTCAAAGAAGATTTGGGATCAATTTGACGTTGAAGTTCATCAAGCTGGCGTTGGGCTTGAGCAATAATCTCCAAGATGGGGAGAGACCAAGAAGGATGTAATCCAACCTGAGCAAGAGAGTGTGAATTTGGACCAGGAGTATGGTATTGGGTCGGATAAGGGGATCCGGACTGAGAAGAATAGGGAAAGCCTATTCCAAGAATAGAAGGATGCATGGGCCTGGAAGAAGCATGAATATGAGAATAGGGACCCATTGGGCTAGTAGAGACATGGGCAGAAGGAGCAGGCCCATTATGAGAAGTAGGCCCATTAAGCGAATAGGAAGGCTTGTTATGAGAATAAGGCCCATTAAGATGATTAGCAATGAATTTTTGGGCCTGGACCGGGTCCATTTGGCAGGCAACAGATGATAAATGGGCCACAAGATTTGCTTGTGGGTCAGAAGGGCCACAAGGAGATGGGCTCGCGTGGGAAGAGGAGTCCACGCGGGAATAGGAAGACGGGGAAGAAGAAGGGTAATATACAGAAGAAAAATGGTGCTCCATGAGGGAAAATGGAGACTTTATAAAGGAAGGTCAGGGAAATACAACGAGGGAAGTAAGGGCTCGAAGATCAAGGAGGGGAACTGACTCAATAATGTAAAGGTAAAAGAAGAAAAAGAAACCTAAGACAATGAGATTAGACAAATGGACACACAGAATGGACTAGTCTAAATGGGCCTAACAACAAAATTTATATGGATGATGGGGGATGCAACATGAAATAACACCAATGGGATTGGACAGGCCCAAACAAACAATATGGGTGTGAGGGGGTTCAACCAAGATCAAACAAGTTGATATGATCGTCAATTTTTATTTTTCCAAAGTTTCGATGTACCTTTTAATGATTCGAATTAAGGTCAATTCCCTCAAAATAGGAAACCTATAGGGAATAAGGTCCAAACTTTGGGTTTGACTAAGGTTAATTCTCTTATATATATGCAAATGCAAACTTAAGGGTAGAAAGGTACAACCGGCCCGGCGTCCGTGTGGGAATCCACGGCTCACGGGGACTTATGGAGGTCCCGGATAAGATCACCTAGTTGAGCCCAAGGAATATGGGAGCAAGAGGATCACTTACCAAGGGGGAATGCAGCTACAATATGCAAATATGCATGATCCTATGTGCACCGGGGTGCATGCAATTTCTAGCCTAAGTATAGCAAATCAAGAGAATAATGAAATTATGCAAACATCACAAAAATGTATGAAAAATGCAAAACAATATGAATAACAATGATGCAAGACCTGAAATAGGGATACCTAGGCACTAAAAGATAAGAAAAATTATTAAAGGACAACATACCTTTGTGTTTGCCCCCGGACCTACAAGTGAGCTTTATGTGTAAAATGCATAAATGAAGGCAATATTTAAGTAGATAAATGAAGTCCAATGCATGCAAATAATATATGGATGTGAAGATAATACAAAAGACTATCCAATGGAACCAAGAAACAGCCAAAATAGACCCTGGAAGGTAATTTAAATCAGCAAGTAAAATGCCCCTGTGAATCTGCCCCCAAACTAGATGTGAAAAATGCAAAAATGGAGGCACTTTTTAAATATGTAAATGATATCCAAATGATGCAAATGAACTACGGATGGAAAGATAATACAAAGGTCTACACAATGGGCTCAAGAAAAAGGTAATCCGACCTCGAGAAAACAATTAAATCGTCCAAGAAAGATGCCCCCGTGAACCTGTGCGCAGACCGCATGTAAACTAAATGTCGAAAATGTAAAAATGGAGACACTTTTTAAATATGCAAATGATGTCCAAATGATGCAAACTTTATAGGTATGAAAAGACAATACATAGGTTAACACAACGCAACAAAAATCAGCCAAATCCGACGTTAGGAGACATAGTTATGCCCGAATGAATAAGGCCCCTGTGAACAGAAATCCTACCTGACCAGAACCACTAAAAGGTCCATGGATGACCGTTTTTACCCTGTAAGCGGTCTCCTGGGGGACTGCCCAGGTCCTGGACGGTCCTTGGAGGACCGTTTATAACTATAGAGGGTTTGGGTGGTCCTGGAAAGGCCGTTAAAGGTTCGGGGCGGCCCTACGATAGACCGTTTATCCCTTACAGATCCGAAAATGGACAAAATGATGGAAAAATGTGGAGGAGACTACCCAAACAGGCATGAACACCCACCCAACATGCAAGAGACTAAAAATATAACGTGATGGGCACTAGGTGTCCCACCATGATCGCCAAAAAACTGGGATGTTGACATGTTCCCCCCCTCTTCTTCTTTCTCTTACCTTTCTAAGTCAAGATATAAAGGCAAGCAAAAATAAAGGAAAGAAAGGTATGGAGAGGTGTGTGCGTGATCGTGATCGCCACCAAGACACGGGGTACCGAAGAGTACTACGCACCTTGTAAAGGGAGAAGACACTTGCTTGAAGTGCAGCGCTGGCAGTAGTACACGGTCCAGGGAGAACCGCTCAATGGATGGCACGACCGATCGATAGGCCGTTCACAGCGCTAGAGAGAGAAGCGGGACGAAGGCTGGACTGGCTCCAAAATTGTTCGTAGACGGCCGCTCACAGGATCCAGACGGCTCATGGAGGACCGCTCTGATCTACAGACGGATGGAAGAAGACCGTTCAAAATCGCCAGACTCCAAGTTGTAGGACTTGATCCTCCACCCCTTCCGACCGGCCAGAGGGGATGGGCCTCGTGCTATGCTGATGCTGACCTGCAAAACAATGTATAGGACAAGGAAATAACACCCAAATTAGCCCTGGAATGTGTAGTAACTATAAACTAGAACGGAAAATCAATATAATAGCATGGAATGGGCGATACCTGGGGTGGTTTTTAAACCCCTATAGGGCGCAAAAACAAATGGGAAGAGTGTAAGATGAAGATGGCAAGTGCAAAACGTGGATGGAAAGGTGATGAAAAGAGCATGCAATGAATGGAAAAATGGTTAAACACCTTGAAGAGGCGGAATCTCGCGCTGGGTCCTGAGCGGGCTGTGGATCACCAGAAGATGAATCTGCAAGAGAGGGAAACGTGTCAGAGGGCCCAGGGGATCTCCCTGGGGCAAAACCTTCGATGGCTAAGTCAGTAGAGCGATGGTGGAAGCGATAATGGGGGGAGGAGAGAGCTGATGCGTGAGAATCCTCTCCACCAAAGGGTGAAGCGAATCGTGCTCAGGAGCTTAGGGTATGTGAATGCCTAGTTCATCTTACCATCTTCCGGAGGGTATCCCTTGCTTAAATAGTGCGTCACCTTTTAAGAGTCCGGTGAGCTGAGGGCTTCCCGGCGGGAGTTACGTCTTCAGCGGGGGCTTTTATGGCCGGATCGTGGGGACGTTATCCCCTTGGAGTCCGGCGGCACCCCTGACTCTCCCGTCGGCGGAGGACTCTGAACGGCCGTACCTGCAGATTAATCAAACGGTCTTACCGAGCTTCGGGGAGGCTAGCTCTGGTCTGAGCGATGGCCCGACGAAGGTGGGGTCGGATAGGTCGGCTGGAGCCTATCTCTCTCGGGTGAGGAGAGGGCTTTTAGACCGGACCTTGCTTGGGACCTGACCGCTGTCTCGGGCCCTCCGAGCCTAGAAGGCCGCCGGGGAGAGTTGGTTCCTCGAGTCTTTATTTATTGGGCTTTTCTTCCCTGAGTGGGCCCAGTGGGCTATCACTCGGGCGGGCTCGCCTAGTTGGACCGTGTGGGTCTTGTTGGGCTGCCTTTGTGGTGGGCTACGGAAATCCCCCTCTCCACTTGTCCCCCTCCTACTCCCGAGCCAAGGAGGCTCGGATGAGTAGTTTTTCGAGGCTTTGGACCGGCATGGCTTAGGTGGGTGGAATTCCATTGGCGTTGTGGAGCCGCTTATAGCGGTCGCCGAGGCCCATAATGATGATCCTGACTGATTGGAAGCGAAGGGGCCCCCCTTTTTCTCGGAGCACGGAACGGCGCGCCGCCACCCTCAAGGGTTTTTTAAGGGGCGCTGTTCATCGTTCTAGGCTTCCAGGGTTTTAGGCTTTCCTTGCTTCTTGATGCGCCGTGAGAGCACAGCGGAGACGCGGAGCCTTGCGGCGGCGTTCGAAGAGTTGGCGAGGATAACCGCGGAGGCGATCCGGCAGCTTCCTTCTCCCCCAGAGTCTTCAAGCTCGTGCGAGGGATCTTCTCTCGACTCGATGGCGGACCGGAGCCCGGAACCTGTGCCGGTGAGGCGGGAACCCATCCCCAACTGTAGCGAGTTGGGGGAGACGGAGGTGAGGAGGTTAGAGCACTGTTTCCGTCTGCCTCTCCGCTATAGCTTTGTTACCGCCACTCCGTATGAGACGAGTTTGGATGATCGTGCTGGGCTTATTTGCACCTTCCTTCTGGCTTGGAAGAGCGGATTTTGGCTTCCTTTCGATCCTTACGTGCTGCAGCTTCTCAATTTTTTCCGATTGGCACCTATTCAGTTGGTGGCCAACTCCTATCTTCTTCTTTCGGCCTTCAGGATTCTGTGTCGCCAGCGTGACATCTACCCTTCTCTGGACCTCTTCCACTTCTTCTTTGAGTTGAAAGCGCACCCGCAGGCGGGGAAAGGCTTCTACTTCATCCAGGCGCGGAGGAACAAGAGCTGCATCTCACTTGCGGCGAAGGACTCCTCGCACAAGGGGTGGAAGACCCAATTCTTCTGGGTGAAGGCGGTGGCGACGGACGAGATCTGGAGATGCCGGACCTCGCCCAACTTTCACCCGAATCTGCCCCCTCGCCAGGAGGAGTTCCCTCCCCACGTGGATTAGCAGGCTACCCGTCTGCTGGAGAATCGCCAATCGACCGAGGAGCTGGTGACGCCGGAGAACATCGAACGGTGTCTTCTCTCACGGTTGACGTCGTCAGGTACGGCTCTTGAGGCTCTTTTTCTGGGGTGGTAGCTCTTTTTTTCTCCTCCTGACCGGGGCTTCTTCTTGCTGCAGACGTGAGGAGGGAGCCTCTGGAGGAGGCGGCTGAGGTCATCGATCTGGGAGATGACTCGGCAGCCGATGAGCCTGATGCCCCGGTGGGTCGCGTCAATGCCCGAGATAAGGGCAAGGGGGCGGCCTCCAAGGGGTCTTCTCGATCGACTGGTCTGAAGCGCAAGGATCCCCTGGTGGGAAAACTGCGGGAGGCCGCGAAGGCCAGGAAAGCCGGTCTTCCTACCGCCGTCGGGGGCGATTCTGGCTCGGCGGCACTCCCCCCTCGGGGGCAGGATGGGGCCGACCCTTCCGGGCTGGCTCTCCCATCCGCCGAGCGAGAGGGGGGCGAGGAGACCAGGGGCCCCCAGAGGGAGGTGATGGGTCGGCTCTCCCCTCTGTAGGGACAGAAGGGGCCGATGCCGGTGTGGCCGGCGCTGGGACCGAGGGTTCGGTCGGCGCGGATGGGGGTTCGCCCGCGGGGGCGTCGCAACCCCAAGTGCCGGCAGCTTCTGGTGCGGTTGATCCCGCGGCGCCGATCGAGGGTGGGGGTTCGCCCGGGGAGGCGTTGCAACCCCAACCGACCGTGGCGCGCGGGGCGGTTGGTTTCGCCGCCACAACAGGGCCTTCTGGCGCAGTGCCCAGGGTGGAGCACTCCCCTTTGCCGGAACCTCTGGTCAGGCTCGGTGTCTCGGGTGACCTGTACCGGCTCTACCGGTCGATCGCCGATAGGACGAGGGGGGGAGAAAAGCGCAGCACTCCTGCCGGGGTCCTTGACATCCTGATGGAGGGCAGCCTGGTCATAGCTCGGACAGCGACCGTGATGGCAGAGGTGCACGCCCGGACGGAGGCGGAGCGGTCGAAGCTTGCCTGGACCCTTGGTGGATGCGAGGGGAAACTAGCTCGGCTCGAGGGGGAGCACGAGGGGCTCCGGCGGGAGTTCCTCGCATTCAGGGAGTTGGCGCGGTCGAGCCGACGGGAGGCCGAGGTGCTGGCCGAGCAGCTGACAAGGGCCCAAGAATCGCTCGAGAGGAAGAGCAAACGTCTAGAAGACGAGCGTCAACGTCACATCGAGCTGGATAGCCTCTGGGAGCTTGAGCGCGGCGAGCTGCAGGATCGGGCGGAGGACGCGGAGCGCCTTCGCGCTGAGGCCGAGGCGGACCGAGCCCGGGCGGAGGGTCGGATGATCGAAGCTGAGCGGATGATGACCGAGCTGGAGGAGCGTCTGGCGAGGGCGGAAGAGCGTGCGGCCGAGGCGGAGCGGGTTCGGGACGGGCAGGTCGAGGCGGAGGCGATCGAGCGCTATAAAGGCTCGGAAGCTTACTCGGCCGACCTGATTGCAGCTGCCCTACCCTACTACAAGGTAGCGCTACGCCGGGGTGCTCGAAAGGGGTTCAGGCAGGGCTATCGCCAGGCGATGAACTATGCCAATGAGCACCTTGCCGGGGGTGATTTTCCTTATGGCCAGAGTTATGACTCAGACGAGTCAGATTCCAGCTCCTCATCTTCGACCGGGGAAGAACCGGAGGAGTCGCCTCCAGCGGGGTCACCAGCTCCGGAGGCCTCGGGAGGGCTCACGACCGGGACAGTTCTCGCACAGGCGAGGTCAGTGTCCGGGCCGGCCGTCGCCGAGGGTACCGGGGGTGACGCATCCCCTACTGCTGTTCCCGAGCTTCAAAGTGTTCCCGAGGCCTGATGTAACTTCATTTTGCCCCTTCCCCTTTTTGTCTGTCTTTCCTTTTGTAAGAGGTTTTTATGGGAGGCAATAAATGACTTACTTTATTTGATCGCTATCTTTGCTGTGATTTGGTTGGCGTATCGGGGCAGTTGGAAAGTGCCGATATCTTTTGCGCCGTTTTCGCACGTCGATTCGGGAGACTTCTTGCGGGCGTCCTTCCGTATTACCATGCTTTGAAAGTCAAGGTGCTTCGCGAATCCCGCTAGGGTGGGGACCGAGGAATTTGAGGTGATCTTTCAGGGGAGGTCATATAGCGTGTTTTCGAGGGGGGAGTCATTTAAGACGCGTGGCCTCCCTTGGCCTATAAAAAGGACCGAAGGGTGCTCCTTCCCTCTTAACACTTAGGACTCTCGCCGGCGGTCTGCTCTTATTCCCTCGTCTTCGCTCTGCGTAGCGCCGCCGCGATCAGAGCATGGAGGACCCTTCAGAAGGTGACGCTGCAGACGACGGGGAGTGGCCGGTTCCAGCTGTCCTGGAATATCGGTTGGGTCCCACGGTCGCCGCGCGTGCATGAGACGGGTCCGACGGTCGCCGTGCGGATCTGGAGAGGGCTTCGACGTGCGGGGGCACGCCGTTTGCCTCCTCTTGGCTCCGGCGAGGCTTCCGGGCGGACGCCGAGATGGAGGGCGGATGGGGGAGTTAGGGAGGTAGCTCCAGTCCCTTCCTCGCCCCTGTCCGCAGCCTCTTTCTCTCTCTTTTGTTCTTCATTTCTTTCACTCTTCGGGGGCTGCTTGCTTTCTGTTCGCCTCCAAAGAGTTGGTAGTTTGGCGGAGAGGAGACCTTCACGGCATTCCTTTTTCCAGGTTGTTGCCAACTTGGAAGGTAGCCTTCCTTGTGTGAAAGGTGGCCTTCTCCTTGCTGTCCCTCTGTCACCTTTGTCACGGCCCACCCGAGCCAACTGGGTCGACCATCTCTTGTTCGAGCCAGTTTCTACGCGAGGCAGAGTCAGTGGCTGGATGCGAGAAGGTCAAGACCGGGTCGGCCGGGTGATGGCCATTTGCCGCGGTGCTAGATGGATTTTTGCTTTTCACTGTGTAATGTATTGGCAGTTGCCTTTCTGATGTACCAACAGTTATCTTGAATGAATGCGAAAGATAAGGGGGTTTATTTTACCCGATTTGTTGATACAGTATTCAGAAATAAAATCTGCGTAGTGTGGTTGCATTCCATGTCCGGGGAATGGGTTCCCCTTCCATTGTGGCTAACCTGTACGCACCTTTCCCGAGCGTCTCGATCACTCGGTAGGGGCCTTCCCAGTTGGGGGATAGCTTGCCCGCCGCCTCCAGTGGTCGAGATGCTTCGGTCTTCCTGAGAACGAAGTCCCCTGGTCGGAATTTTCTGCCTCGGACCTTGGCGTTGTAGTACCGAGTGAGGCGGCGCTGGTATTCCGTAGCTCGGACGTTCGCGATCTCTCGGAGTTCGTCTGCCAGGTCGAGGTTCTCGAGCAGCTTCTGCTCGTTTGCCTCGGGCAAAAAGCTGATCACTCGGAGAGACGGATTGGCGATTTCTAACGGAACGACGGCTTCGGTGCCATATACCAGTTGAAAAGGGGTCTCACCGGTTGCCGTTCTGGGGGTCGTTCGGTGCGACCATAGTACGCTAGGCAGTTCCTCGAGCCAGCTACCCTTAGCCTTGCCGAGTCTGGTTTTTATGCCCTTCAAGATGGTCTTGTTGGCATTTTCAACCAGCCCGTTGGCCTGAGGGTGGGCGACCGAGGTGAAGTGGTTGTGGATATTTAGGTCGTCACATCTGTCTCGGAAGTATCGAGAGTCGAATTGCCGCCCGTTATCGCTCACTATCACTCGGGGGACGCCGAAGCGACAAATGATCGATTTCCATACAAAACCCCAGACGACTGTCTCGGTGATCCTGGCTGTTGCTTCAGCCTCGATCCACTTGGTGAAGTAGTCGATGGCGACGATGATGAACTTCTTCTGGGATTGAGCCGTTGGGAATGGCCCAAGGATGTCGATCCCCCACCGAGCGAAAGGGTAGGGCTCGGTAAGGGTGACAAGTTCCGTGGCCGACTGGTGGACCAAATGGTCGAACCGCTGGCAACGGTCGCAATGTTGTACGTAAGCCGTGCAGTCGCGCTGTAGGGTCGGCCACCAGTATCCTTGCCTTAGCAGGATTCTGGCCAGCGACCGACCTCCCGAATGTACTCCGTACAGGCCTCGATGAATCTCTTCAATAGCTTGGCTCGCTTTGTCGGGGCCGAGACACTTCAGAAGGGGCCCGAAGAACGATCTTCGGTAGAGAGCGTTGTCGAGGATGACGAAGCGCCGAGCCTGGTACTTCATCCGGCAGGCTTCTCGAGGGTCGGAGGGTTCCTGGGAGTCTCGTAGCCAGGATAGGTAGGGGGAGCGCCTGTCGTCGGGAGTGGCCGAGTCAATGGCGAGGAGCTCCGAGTCTATGCTCGGGCGCTCTAGCTCTTCTAGTAGGACCGATCGTGTACCTTCCGGGTCTAGGGAGGAGGCCAGTCGGGAGAGGGCGTCCGCCCGAGAGTTTTGCTCCCGAGCTATTCGGACTACCTCGAACTCCTCGAACTGCTGGGCCAGGCTCCGGACCAACTGGAGGTATTTGATCATAGGTGCCTCCCGAGCTTCGTACTCGCCACTGACCTGGCTTGCAACTAGCTGGGAGTCGGTGTGGATCCTGACTCGCTCAGCCCCCAACCGTCGGGCCATGCGGGCCCCCGAGATAAGGGCCTCGTACTCGGAAGCATTGTTGGATGCCAAGAAGTTGAACTTTAGGGCGTATTGCAACTCTATTCCTTCGGGGGACCTTAGGAGGATCCCTGCGCCGCTACCGACCGAGTTGGACGATCCATCGACGAACAGCTCCCAGGTTGGCCCGGTTGCTGTCGGAGGCTTGTCCTCGACCGGAACGGTGCTCTCGGCGATGAAGTCGGCGAGCGCTTGCCCTTTGATAGCTGATCGTGGCCGATACGAGATGTCGTATGCCCCGAGCATGATGGCCCATTTGACAAGTCGTCCCGAGGCTTCGGGGTGGGCCAGAATCTTCTTCAGTGGCTCGCCGGTTAGCACTGTGATGGGATGCCCCTGGAAGTAGGGTCAGAGGCGCCTTGCGGAGGTAACCAACGCTAGCATGAGTTTCTCGGTTGCGGGGTACCTCCGCTCGGCCTCGTTGAGCACCTTGCTGGTGTAGTAGACCGGCCTCTCGACTCCCGAATAATTTCTGACTAGGACCGAGCTGACCGTTGACGGCGTCGCCGAGAGATAGAGCAACAAGACCTCGCCCGGGACGGGCTTGGAAAGCACCGGGGGCAAAGCCAGGAACTCTTTGAGCTCGGCGAACGCTGTCTGGCATTCCCCATCCCATGCGAACGTGGCAGATGCTGCCTTGGGCCCCCTCATCAGCTTGAAGAAGGGCAAGCATCGTTCGGCCGCACGGGACAGGAAACGACTGAGAGCAGCGACACGCCCCGTTAGACGCTGGACGTCTTTAATACACGCGGGCGGGCGCATGTCCAGGATGGCCTGGACCTTATCGGGGTTGGCTTCGATCCCTCGCTGAGTGACCAGGAAACCCAGGAACTTCCCGGATCTTACCCCAAAGGCGCACTTGGCGGGGTTGAGCTTCATGCAGTACTTCAAGAGGGTGCCGAAAGTCTCGGCGAGGTCGGTGAAGTGGTCTTGGGCCCTTGGGGTCTTGACGAGCATGTCGTTGATGTAGGCCTCGACGTTCCGACCTAACTGTCCCTCGAACATATGGTTGACCAGTCGCTGGTATGTGGCTCCAGCATTCTTCAATCCGAAGGGCATCCGGGTGTAGCAGTACACGCCGTAGTCGGTGATGAAGGCGGTCCTCTCGACATCTTCAGGGTTCATTCGGATCTGATGATAACCCGAATAGGCATCCAGGAAACTGAGTATCTCGTTGCCCGAGGTTGAGTCAACCAGTTGGTCGATGCTCGATAGCGGATAGCAGTCCTTGGGGGTGGCCTTGTTCAGATCGGTGAAGTCTACGCACATTCGCCACTTGCCGGTGGTCTTCGGCACCAGGACGACGTTGGCTAGCCACGTTGGGTACAGGACCGGTCTGAAAAGACCAGTCTCTTGTCCCTTGGTGACCTACGCCTTGATGATCGCCTGTTTCTCGGGCGCATGCTTCCTCCTCCGCTGCTGTATGGGTCTCACGGTGGCATCGAGGTTAAGCTTGTGCATCACAGTTTCCTCTGGTATACCAGGGAGTTGATCATCGGACCAAGCGAAGACCCGGACGTACCCAGAAAGAAACTCCTTGTATTGCTGCTGTTCCTTCGGTGGTAGGTCGGCACCGATCCTTACTCCAAGGGCCGGGTCGTCGTTCAGGAATACCGTTAATAATTCGCCACCGGGCTCGGTGGTCACGGCTTTTCCTTCGACTCCCCTGGGGGCCTTATCCTTCCCGTCCGGCCTTGAGGCTTCCTCCGAGATATTGTAGCACCTTCTAGCCGTGGCCTGGTTACCTCGGACTTCTCCCAACCCATTTTTGGTGGGAAACTTCATTTTTTGGTGATAGCTAGATGGTACGGCCTTTATTCGGCTGAGAAATTTTCGGCGGAAAATGGCGTTGTACGCTATCATACCTTTAATCACTATGAAGTCCACTATGACCGTAACGGTTTTGGGTGGGGTGCCGATAGTGACTGGCAGGCTTAGGGCTCCCTCGGGGTAGGTGGCCAGGCCATTAAACCCGCTAAGGGGTGTTCGGATCGGGCGGAGCTTGGATGGGTCTTCCCCCATCTTGAGAAAACAGTCATAAGATAATACATCGGGGGCGCTCCCATTATCAACCAAAATCCTGTCTACATTACAGTGATTTATCGTGGCCGAGATAACGAGGGCATCGTCATGCGGGGTGCTCAGCCCTTCCAGGTGTTCGTCGGAGAAGACTATGACCTGGGGCTCCATCGGCGGACCTCTGGGAGGCTCTAAGGCTTGGCTGGCCCGCTCGGCATGACGTTTCCTTCCTCGGCTGGTGTCGCCGCCCGATGCCGCCCCTCCGAAGATGACGTTGATGTGGACCCCTCGGGGAGCGTTGTCGATCTCCTCTGCGGCGCCTCGGTCTTCTTTGTGCCCAGTCGTGAACCGGGCTAGATGCCCCAGACGAATGAGGCGCTCGATCTCATCCTGGAGCTGATGCCAATCTCCGGTGTGGTGCCCGTGGTCACCGTGGAACAGGCAATGCCTGTCCCGCTTGCGGTTCTTCGACCTCATTGGCTCGGGCTGGCGGAGAAGTCCCGAGTCTTTGATGTCTTCATAGATCTCGTAGACTGGTGCGGTCAAGGGGGTATACCGCTCGTACTTTCTCTTGCGCTCTCCTTCTCGATCGCGCTTCTTACTCGAGCCGGGGTTTGGCTCGGAGGTCCGCTTTTTGTCCCCCTCCCGACCCGAGCCGGTTGCGTCTCGGCAGGCGCTGAGTACCTCTTCGCACTCGGCGTGGCGCAGTGCCAGAGTCACTAGCTCGGCAAGGGTCGAGGGAGGGTGGAGGACAAGCTCGCGGCGGAGATTCTCGTCCCGGGTGCCCCCGGTCAGTGCGGTTGTGGCTGAGGCCACATCCAGGTGGGGGATCCTAAGGGCTTCCGATTTAAATCGGTGGAAGTAAGTCCGGAGCCTCTCCCCTTGCGCCTGTTTGAGAGCCAGGAGCCCCGCTACTGACCTTGGGGGGCGCTACCGGCGAAGCTCTCCTTGAAAATTCACCCGAATTGCCTGAAGTCTCCAATGGACCCCGGGGCGAGGGCCCGGAACCATGCCTGAGCGCCTTGGACCAGGGTGGCCGCGAAGGCTCGGCATTTGATGGGATCCGGCGTTCCATGCAGGGTCACCAGGGCGTCGAAGCTATCGTAGTGGTCGGCTGGGTCGCCCTGGCCGTCGTAGAGCTTGAAGGTTGGGATGGAGGCTCTAGGAGAGACCTCTGCCTTCAATATGTATTCGGAGAAAGGGGATTTCTCCTCGTCCTCTGGGAAAGAGGTCATCTGCAGGGGGCGGAGAGGGCGCTCTTGCTCTGCGAACCGTCTTTCAAAATCTCGTAGCCGGAGAGACAGTTCCGGCTGTGGCCGCGCCGTGGGGCTGGGGGGGGCATCGTGGTGATCTCCCGGAGCACTGGTGCCCGGGCGCGGCGGCCTCGCCCCCTGCTTCCCTCTCCTCGGCGTGGAGGAAGCCTCTTGCTCCGCAGGCGGAGCTTGCGAGGGTCCTCCGACGTCATTGCGAAGGAGCTGTCGGCCGCGGAGGGTGAAGCGGCCTCCGGCGGTGTGCTGCGTTGCACTCCTTCGAGGGGGACTTCCTGACGGGGTGTGGGACCTCGCGTCCCGGGCCGCCTGGGCCCTCATGAGCTCCACGAGGACGTCCATCTTTTCGTTGAGGGCCTGGAAGGCGTTCGCGCCACCGTCGAGGGGTGCCCCTGTCTCCGCCGGGGGGGGTGGTGGCCCGTTGGTGGGGACGCTGGCGTTGGAGGGGGGGCTCTGTGAGACCCTAGAGGGGGCGCCTCCCGCCGCCGCCACAGCCTTACCTGCCCCACCGGCGGATCTCCTCCCTGAGCTTTTTCTTACCATCTTGACTCTTCGTGCGTTTCCCACAGACGACGCCAGATGAAGAAGCGGAATCTCGCGCTGGGTCCTGAGCGGGCTGTGGATCACCAGAAGATGAATCTGCAAGAGAGGGAAATGTGTCAGAGGGCCCAGGGGATCTCCCTGGGGCAAACCCTCGGATGGCTAAGTCAGTAGAGCGATGGTGGAAGCGATAATGGGGAGAGGAGAGAGCTGATGCGCGAGAATCCTCTCCACCAAAGGGTGAAGCGAATCGTGCTCAGGAGCTTAGGGTATGTGAATGCCTAGTTCATCTTACCATCTTCCGGAGGGTATCCCTTACTTAAATAGTGCGTCGCCTTTTAAGAGTCCGGTGAGCTGAGGGCTTCCCGGCGGGAGTTACGTCTTCAGCGGGGGCTTTTATGGCCGGATCGTGGGGACGTTATCCCCTTGGAGTCCGGCGGCACCCCTGACTCTCCCGTCGGCGGAGGACTCTGAACGGCCGTACCTACGGATTAATCAAACGGTCTTACCGAGCTTCGGGGAGGCTAGCTCTGGTCTGAGCGATGGCCCGGCGAAGGTGGGGTCGGATAGGTCGGCTGGAGCCTGTCTCTCTCGGGTGAGGAGAGGGCTTTTAGACCGGACCTTCCTTGGGACCTGACCGCTGTCTCGGGCCCTCCGAGCCTAGAAGGCCACCGGGGAGAGTTGGTTCCTCGAGTCTTTATTTATTGGGCTTTTCTTCCCTGAGTGGGCCCAGCGGGCTATCACTCGGGCGGGCTCGCCTAGTTGGACCGTGTGGGTCTTGTTGGGATGCCTTTGTGGTGGGCTACGGAAATCCCCCTCTCCACACCTAGACTAAAACATAAAGAAAGTGACTACTCCCTTGACCGGAGGCTCAAAAGGACGTAGAAAGCCTCCCTCCCTGGCTACAACTCGCTCAGAAATTCGATAGAGCTTCGACGTCGACGTTGGATCCCCCCCTTCAAGCCTGGACTAGGGGTTCTATTTATACACCCCTGAAAGTCCAGCCCTGAAATGGGGTTTTCCAATGGATATCAATCTGAGATTATTAAACAAAATCCGTAGATAATACTCTAATCTTCCACCAGGATCAAACGGCATCCCATTTGGTTGGGAAACCGCAGAGAAATGGGTGGGAGAAGTTAGGGATTTAACCACGGATGGAGAGAGAAAAACCAAACAATCCCCAGATCTCGGGCCTTTACACGGTCGCGCAATAGGCCGCTCAGTCATGTACACGGTCCATTGCTAGACCGTCTAATGCTGTCGGTGATAAATAAATAAAATAGGAATTTTTCCAATTATCCACCGAACTGACCGGCTATCACGGCGCTGGACTCTTTCGGATAGGACGGTCTAACGATAGACCACTTAATGATGGAACGGTTTAATGATAGGCCGTGTAAAACGTGGCGGTGATAAATCTAGAAAAATAGGATAAATAATAAAATATCTCAAAAACCCACTTGTTTAGGTCTCTGGGATATGAACGGTCTAAAGACACGTTCAATGGCAGTAAACGACTAAACTTAGACCGTGTAAAGGCTTGTCGGTGAAAATTCAAAAAATGAAATAAATATCCAATAAATCGTTATGAGCTTGTAAACGGTTCCAAAGAGACCGCCCAACCACTGAACGACTCATCGCTAGACCGCGTACAGCCCGAACGTTTAAAATTAATAACATGGTATAAACGAGCCCATTTACACCAAAACCAAGCGAAATCAAGGCCCATTAAGCCTGATTCCAAGAGCAGACCTAGCCAGGGAGGGAGATACCCATAAAATAAGCCCAAAGACGAGCCTGTAAATAGCCCAATGAGTAATGGATAACTCGAGGCATCAACAAATGGTGGTAATGGGAATGACCCAACTCATAGGTAAAAAACGAGTGTCAACACAGATGTTTTTCCCTTTTTCCAATGTGAGAAGCCTTTCAGATATAGCAAAGTTCAGCTATTTTAGCTTGTCATTTTCTTCCTTAAGTTTATAACTTTGAATTAACTCATTTATTAGAACCTGATACTCTGAGTTAATTTCATGCTTTCTTCTAGTTTCTAATTCCTTCAGATCTCTTTGCTATTTTTCAACATTTTTCTATAACTCCATGTTTACAGACTTGATAGCATCAAATTTTTTAGCAAGCAGATTCTTCTCTTGTTTGAATTTCTCAAAATTTTCTTCATTTTCTTTAACAGATTTTCTGAGAGATTCATTTTCAGATTTCAGTTTATTAAGTTCTGAGTTAAGACACTCAAGATCTTTTAACAATTTTTTATTCTGAACTGAATTATTGATAAGATTTTGATCAGTATCTGTTGAACTAAGTTTTTCTTCCAGTTTAGAAATCTCATTTGCAAGTTCTTGATTTTCATTCTTTAATACCAATTTATGTCTTAAACTTTTGGATATCAGACAAACAACCATCATAAGACTGTTTCAGTTTTGAACAATTTTCACATGAAGAATTTGAACTATTCATACCAATAGTCTTTTTCAATTTTTTGTGTTGTTTTCTTAATATCTCATGTGACTCCAATAGATCACCATATGCATCCTGCCAATCATCTAGAGAGAAGTTCTCAAATAGATTTACTAGACCATCATCCTCCTCTTCATTTTGGTTGTTGCTTTGAATGCTGCCATTAGCCATCATGCATTGGTCTTCACCTCTCCTATGGGCCAATTTCAGCTCGTCCAGAATATCTTTAGATGTCCTACAATCATTGAAACAAGGGTAAAAGGTCTTGTCAGTAGCTACTTTCATCAATTCAAGTTCTCTTCGATTTTTACCGCACATCGATCTATCAATGTCAGTCCATTTGGACTTGTTCTTTTGTAGCCTGTGTGGACCGTGTGAAATGATATTCCACAGATCAGAATCAACCGACTTGACAAACATGCGCAAGTTGTTAAACCATAGATTGAAATTAGTACCATCAAAATCGGTGGACAAGCCGTGAATATAATCGACAAACAAATCATTGCACCAAAATAGGTATGCTCGAAAATGCACCTAGGAGGCTGTAGGATCTACTGCGGATCGTTAGATCCGATGAGACAGCAACCCGCTCTGATACCACTTGTTGGAGTGCAAGGCACGGATTTAGAGGGGGGGTGAATGAATCATCGTTCAAAACTATTGCGGAATTAAAATCTCAGATGGCTTAATTAAATTAAGCACTCTCCAGTTGATAAATAAAAGCACATGCAGAATGACTAGCTCACACTAAACCGTAATTCTGTCAGACATAGTATCAAATACTAATCGAGGACACAGACTGATGTAACATTGAACAATTTACCAAACCTTCTAACACCAAATAGGATGCTATCACAATGGATGAAAACAACGCTAAACTGACTCACTCGGCAAAGCATATAGCGCTCAAGGAAACAGTCAACAAGACCTGTGAAGGAGGCAGATGATAGGGAACAATCACACGAATTAAAACCATTGCTCATAGGATTTTTAGTTGGTTCGATCTGAGACCCCAGATCTACATCCACCCCTCACTCTAAACCGGAGTGAGACTTCCCTACCAAAGTAGATGCAGACTCAGTCTGCTACAAACACTGCCAAACAGCTTGCCCGGAGGGAAACAAATCCCTCAGCCTAGTCTTGCTTCCCACAAGGCCAGCACCCTAGCTCTGCAGTCCATAGAACTAGAACCGGAGGTAAACCTTCCTTCCTCCAAACTAGAGGGGAAACCGTGAGTGACCCCCAGCCACTCACAACTGGAGACCCAAGTCTCCCTTCCTCTGAAACCCAGAGGGAAACCACGAGTGACACCCCGCCACTCGCAAACAGGAGGCACGGTCTCCCTTCTCTTGAATCCTCAGGAGGAACCCGACCTCAAACCAGAGGATCGGAAGAATAAAGTGGAAAAGGAAAACAACAAAGAAAAATAGAAAAAACAAAAATTGGAAACCAATGTAGCTCTTGTAATACCCCAAAATTTTGTATATGATATTTTGGAATTTTATAGCATTTATTTAGAATTTCTAAGATTTTCTATGAGATAAAAGGATTATTAAAAGAATTTGGGCTAAATTTGAAACCAAATAAAAAGGCCCAACACTTATTAATTAACCAGGCCTTTTAAATAAGACCAAAATGGCCCAAAACCAAGCCCATAAGGCTTAGCCCATATTCTAGAAGCACCAATCTCGAATTTTTAAAAGATAAATAGGCTAATTACAAGATAATGGGAGATAATATCAAAAGAGTTTGAACCAAATCAATATTCGACGCCCAAAAACAAAAATGGTCTATCGGGCGACCGCCTGAGGCAATAAACGGTCGGTAGAAGACCGCATGGCTCTGCAGGTTCCGTGAATGGAAGAAAACGTGAAAAGCTTGGAACTTGGACAACCTAATCACTTTAGATCGAAGCTACCTGGCATGGATGACTCTCTAGAACTATTTAGGGATTAACTCTACTCCTAGTTTGGACTCTAAGTTCGTTCTAATCCATGAAACCCTAGCTAACCCTATAAATAGACCTAAGATTTCACTTGCGCGACGCTTACGTTTGGCTTGAGTGGAACTAAGGTGAGGAGGACGAATTAGAGGTAAATTCTTTAGAAGAATTTGTTCATAATAGTAAGGTCTAACTCCCCTCCAAATTTCATCTTAGGAGATCAAGCGATCAGGAAGATAGAATCTTGAAAAGTCGCTGGTTCGATACAAGTAACCCAGGAACCTGTGCGACTGGGCCAGATTGATCAGCAAGTTAGAAGCCCTAAATGAGGTAATTATAAAGGGGTTCTTTAGAGTTATTTGTTCCTTTTAGTACCCTCTTGTTACCGTCCCGAATTTCGTGGTATTAGGTGAAGAGGATCAGAAGTTATAAGGCCAAGAAGTTGCTGGTTCGGTTCTGAACGAGCAGAAATTAGGATTGATTTTCAGCCTTAAATTCGACGATTAAAGCCCAGATGAGAGGTAGGTTATCTCATGAACGGCTTAAACATGATCTTAGGAATAAAAGCCCTCTTATTGCAGTCAATTTTTTGTTTTCTACACGGAGTATTTGAGGTTATAACTTGACTATGCATCTAGGATTACATAGCATGCATGAACCTTACATTTAAAATAAGAAAATGGTAATTCCAGTTTATGTCACTCAAACCCATGCATCTCCATGTCTTAGTATGGTGTTATTAGGCCATATTTACCTGTTGCCATATTTTATTATGCATGTAACGGCCCTAGATTAGTATATATTTTGGTTTTATTTTTGGTTGCAGTAGATAGGAAGAAACGGTCTTCCACAGACCGCATATGTTTCCTTAGCGGCCCCGCGATAGACCGCTAAGCCCAGTGAAACGGTCATCACGAGATCGTTTGGTTTTCTGAGTTCTGTATAGATATGTTAACCCGAAACATATTGCAAAATAGCCTTAATTATCATATAATAAGCCTTGCTAATGAGGTTTTACTCTTGTTTTAAGTATTATGTCATACACATGGTTACATTTATTGTTCATTTTAGTTGGTTTATGTTCTTTTTGCACTTGGGACTTATTTTAAACTTATGTTAATTTCATGCCAAAATATTATAATTTTGTAATTAAAGGGTTTCTATGTTGTATATATAATACATATGGTATTTTGACCGTATGTTTCACTGTTTCACTCTATCTCTTGAGTCATTTTCTTAAGTATATGACACATATTCCGGTATGATGTCATTAGTTACACTTTGCACTTATAGGCACACTCTCTTGGACTTATGAACCTCTCCACCGGATATTTCTTCTCTCAGACTAGGGGATTATGTTTCAAGGTCTCTGTAAGACTCCGCGAGTCTGGGATTCTCACTAGGACGCCGAGCTGGTTGTACCATCAAAGCCATTTATCTAGAAAGCATTTTACCGGTGTTTTATGTATTCTAGACCCTAGCGGCCCTATGGATGACCTCTAAAATTCACCAAGCGGCCATTCACTAGACCGCATAGCTCTAGAAAGTTTTCCTACGTCGACACTTCTTTTTCATGCGTCGACTCTATTTATGAAACAGTCTAGACTCTCACCGCTTTCTGCATGAAACGGTCCAGTAAACGACCGCTTTATCTCTCAACTTGTCTAACCCGAGGTTTGACCTTTGGGGATGGTTTTATTGAGTTCCTAGATGGTCTTCGGATTATTTGGAGTCTCAACACTTGTTTAACAAGTCAATATTAAGATATGAAACTTAATGAATGTACCGTTATGCTGCCGGAATGTCGCCGGAGTATAATATTCTTTTAATTCTTCTTTGATATCTCATATGAAATTTTGGTACGTTCTATACCTTGGTTACTTGGTCATGAAACTTATCATTTGGAATTGAATTATTGGCCGAAATTATTATTATATCTCGTGAAAGTAGCTGGATTTATAACTTGAAGATGCAACACCGGGCACGGATTGTGTCCAAGTGCTCCATGATAGCCACCACGGCCGATGGTCGGAAACGTGCTATAAACCATGGGGTATAATGATACTGGCGTCGCATTGCGTTGGGAGTACTTTCTCTTATAAATGAGTTAAATTCACGAGGCTCATTATGAAATTTACATGCTTGTTAATGCATATCCTTTACAAGGTTGTGTAAAGTACTTTCTAGTTACATGCTTGTACATTCTTATTCGGGAAATGCCAAATTTACATCTACATGATTAATCTTGCTTGTTCATGGTCTATACTCGCTCACATCTACTTGCTCAGTTATTTCACAATTCTATATTCTTGGTTATCATGGTTTATATCACTTGATTATTGCATTCTTATTTTTTCTTAATTCTAGAGCTAAGACGTTAATCACTTAAATATTGCCTTCATGTTGATGCGAAGATACCTACTGGGCAAGTGTGCTCATACCTACTTTCACAATTCTCCAGGAAGTATAGGTGAATCAGATTAAGAATATACAAGTAGCGGGTCCGAGAGTGATTGAAGGTCAAATGGATGGAGAGAAGACCTAGTTGTCAAGTGTCTAGTCGAGTCCTATTGTAATTTTCTATTTTCTTGAGTCTATGATGTAAGAATGGTTAAGTCATGAATCTAATGTACTTGTGGTTATTAGTATGAAATAAAGTGGAAATTTGGAAAAAAATTACTTGTGCAATTACTTTTATGTGATTGTCTTGCGCTCTGATTTTTTGCTTGCGAGAGGCTTACCATGCCTGCTATTCACGTTCCGATTTTCCTTCCGCTGTATTAAAAGCTCGGGGCATGACAGTGAGAGTGGTATCACAGCCTAGGTCTAAGGATTTTACTCATTCCTTGGAAAATGAAGTCATGTCATAGGTTAAGTCAAAGGTTTAAGGACCCATGCCTATGAAACAAGGAAAGAAAATTCCCCACCCATGAGAGAAATTGGGTCGAATAGGGGTTGTGATAGTTATTTAGAAATTTCTTCTAAGATTAAACCCTCCAATTCCATTACAATTAATTCACTTATTACTCTTCTCAGGTACCTTATTCTTGCAATGGCTCATCGTGTCGATTGGAATAGAATGCAACAAACTGTTGTAGGTCTCACACAAGCTTTGCAAACTATGCCCAAGCTGGCGCGAGGGCAGGAGCTGGTGATCTACGCCGTAATTTTCAGAGTTTGAATCCTCTGTGATTTAATGGTTCTTCCAATCTAGACGAAGCAGAGTACTGGATTGACGAGATGAATCATATGTTCAAGGTCATGCAATGTGCTGACCAAGAGAAGGTTCACCTTGCTACATTCCAGCTTAATAAAGATGTGTGTACATGGTGGAAGTCTGTACCTAAACCACCTGTAGATGCACCACACACTTGGGAAGGATTTCTCACGCTCTTTCGAGCCAAATATTTCTCCGAGCATGTCCAGGAGAGGAAGGCGATTGAATTCGTGTCACTACGTCAAGGCATGTTGATGGTGGCAGAATATGAATTTCAATTCTCCCGCCTAGCACCTTATGCTCAGCATTTTGTGAGCACGGATCTTATAAAAGTAAATCGCTTTATGGACGGGCTACGACCCATCTTTATCCAGCAACTTAGCCCACAAAACATTCGGACCTACGCAAAGATGGTCCAACGGGCACACTTATGTGAACAGACCTTGGAGAAGGTCGATAAACTCATGGTCAAACTAGACGAGCCGAGCCGAAAGTCTGATCGACGAGGTAAAAAGCATGAAAAATTCAGCATCACCTATAACTCTCGAGACAACAAGAAGAGATCCCGAAGTAATAACCGGAGCAGAAGTCACAAGAACAAGAAGATAAAGGAAGAAGAAAAGGCTCTTGCAACCACTTGCTCATTTTGTGAAAAATTCGGTCATTCGGCCGAAGAATGTTGGAAATGCTTAGGTGCATGCCTAATATGTAGAAGTCGGGAGCACCGCATGCCTGACTGTCCTCTGATGAAAGAGCAATCATCTACGAGGAGTAATTGAGGACGAAGGCGGCAAGCTAGATTGAATGCCGTGTTGGAGGATGAACCAACCAAAGAAGGGGAGCTCATTGACGGTACAATTCATATTTATCCCCATCCTACTTTTGTGTTATTTGATACGTGTGCTACTCATTCCTTTATTGCTAGTTCCTTTGCAAAAATATTGCCTATTTCACCTGTTCCCTTACCATCGGATTTGACCATAGTCACTCCTCTAGGGTCGGAAATGAAATTGAAAACCTATTTCCCTAATAGTGAAGTCACTGTAGAAGGGCATTATCTTCCTACTAGTCTCGTATGCCTTGATATCGAAGGCTACGACGCCATATTAGGAGTTGATTGGCTTATAGACCATGACGCCTATATAAATTGTCACCGTAAGATAGTTTCCTTGCGAAAACCAGATCTCCCATGATTTTCCTTTCTTGGCATCAAATACCATAAGCATCCCTCTCTTATTTCTTCTCTTCACGCTTGCAAACTCATTTCGCAAGGATGTGAAGCTTTCCTTGCCTCCGTAGTAGTTACTGAGTCTAAGGAAATTCAGATAGAAAAAATCCCCGAAGTTAGGGAGTTTCTTGACATTTTCCCTTCTGAGTTACCTGGCCTACCACCCGAAAGGGAGGTTAACTTCACCATTGAACTCACACCTGGAGCAGCACCAGTGTCAATAGCTCCTTACAGGATGTCTCCCACGGAATTGAAGGAACTGAAGAAGCAACTTCAAGAGCTGCTAGAAAAAGGCTTCATACGACCTAGCACATCCCCTTTGGGTGTGCCAGTCTTATTTGTCAAGAAAAAGGACGGTTCCCTCAGATTATGCATTGACTACCGGTAGTTGAATCAACTCACCATCAAGAACAAATACCCACTACCGCGTATTGATAAGCTGTTTGACCAACTTTCTGGTGCGGAGTACTTCTCCAAGATCGATCTCAGGTCAGGCTATCATCAACTAAGGGTCAAGGATGAAGACATTCACAAGACTACTTTTTGAAGACGATACAGACATTATGAATTTGTGGTTATGCCATTCGATTTAACTAATGCACCTACTGCATTCATGCAACTGATGAATAATGTGTTCAGGCCTTATCTTGACCAATTTATGGTCGTATTCATTAATGATATTCTCATCTGTTCAAAGACAAAGGAAGAACACGAGGAGCATCTGAGGATTGCCTTGCAAACCTTACGGGAACACCAACTTTATGTTAAGTTAAACAAATGTGAATTTTGGCTTAAGGAGGTCTCTTTCCTTGGCCATATCATTTCTAAAGAAGGCATTGTTGTAGATCCTTCTAAGGTTGAAGCTGTTAAGAACTGGAGCCGACCGAACACCGTATCTGAAGTTCGAAGTTTCATTGGTCTGGCTAGTTATTATAGGCGATTTATCAAGAATTTCTCCAAAATCGCCGCTCCTTTAACAAGACTCACTAGGAAGGAAAATCATTTCGAGTGGACAAAGGAATGTGAAGAAAACTTCTTAGTCCTTAAAGAGCATCTCACCACGGCACCTGTACCGGCATTACCCGTAGAAGGTGGTGGATTTGAAGTTTATACAGATGCATCCGGCATTGGCCTAGGGTGTCTACTCATGCAAAATGGCAAGGTGATTTGCTATGCTTCAAGGCAGTTAAAGCGGCATGAGGAAAATTATCATGTTCATGATCTAGAACTGGCTGCTGTTATATTTGTCTTGAAGATTTGACGTCATTACCTTTATGGAGAAAAATTCACGATCTATTCAGACCATAAGATCTTGAAATATCTATTCTCTCAAAAAGAGCTAAATATGAGACAAAGGCATTGCTTAGAGTACCTTAAGAACTTTGATTTTGCTATCCAATATCATCCTAGCATAGCAAATGTTGTGGCCGATGCGCTCAGCCGGAAACCAATGGGAATGCTGTCAAGTCTCATGAAAGGTATGACCAATCTCATCTCTAAATTTGCTCAGTTGAATTTAGATATTAATATGAAGAAGAAAGAGGATTACTTTATAGATAATATCCGGGCACAACCCACATTAATAGAAGATCTAGTCAAACTCCAAGATAATGACCTTGTGTTATTGGAAATCAAAGCTAATATGGAGCAACGGTCGGATTTCTCTATTGCAAATAATGGAAGATTGTTATTCAGGGGACGAGTTTGTATACCAGATCATTTGGATACTAAGAAATTGATACTGGAAGAAGCTCATAAAGCTAAGTATGCCATTCATCCTAGTGATACCAAAATGTATCAAGACCTCAAAAGGAATTATTGGTGGCCCAATATGAAAAGGGAAGTAGCAGACTATGTGTCACGTTGCCTCACTTGTGAACAAATTAAGGCATAACATCAAAGGCCCGCTGGAAAACTACATCCTTTGGAAATTCCAGAATGGAAATGGGAGAGTATAGGGATGGACTTTATCATGGGACTGCCTAAATCAAGAGGTGGACATGATGGAATATGGGTAATCATAGACTGTTTAATAAAATCATCTCCTTTTCTACCTATTAAAAGTCGATGGTCTGTAGATATCTTGGCTGGTTTGTACATAAAGGAGATCGTCAAATTACATGGTTTCCATGTCACCATCATTTCTGATCGAGACCCTCAATTTACTTCACAATTCTAGAAAGGGCTGTAATATTCTTTAGGGACCCGATTGAATTTTAGCACTGCATTTCATCCGTAAACTGATGGACAAACTAAAAGAACCAATCAAGTGATAGAAGATATGCTAAGAGCACGTGTTATAGACTCCGGTGAAAGTTTGCACGACCTTTTACCTCTAGTGGAATTCGCCTACAATAATAGTTACCAAGCTAGCATTCAGATGGCACCATTTGAGGCACTATATGGGAGAAGCTGTCGCTCACCTATCTGCTGGAGTGAAGTTGGGGAAAGACAACTTCTAGGTCCAGAATTGATAAGAGATACTACTGAGAAGGTTAAGCTAATTCGAGAAAGACTCAAGATGGCCCAAGATAGACAGAAATCATATGCTGATAATCGAAGGCGTGACCTGGAATTCCAAGTTGGCGACCATGTATTTCTCAAGGTCTCTCCGGGTCGAGGTATTCGAAGGTTTGGCATCAAAGGTAAGCTTACACCAAGATTTATTAGCCCTTTTGAAATTCTTGAAAGGGTTGGAGAGGTGGCTTATCGACTGGCCTTACCTCCCCAGTTGGCAAAAGTTCATAATGTATTCCACGTCTCTATGTTAAAGAAATATGTCTACGATCCATTCCACGTTATCACTTATGATAATCTGGAGATCCAAAAGGATTTGATGTACGAGGTAAAGCCAATCAGAATAACTGAACAAGAGGTACGTCAACTCTGGAATAAAACCATCCCCATGGTCAAAGTCCAGTGGACTAAATCTTGCCTACATGAAGCAACATGGGAGACAGAAGACGCCATGCGCAAGAGATTTCCCAATCTGTTTGAATGTAAATACACTCACCCTTAAAGCCTGTGAATTGAAATTTGGGGACCAAATTCTCTTAAGAGGGGGAGGGTGTAATATCCCAAAATTTTGTATATGATATTTTAGAATTTTCTAGCATTTATTTAGAATTTCTAAGATTTTCTAAGAGATAAAAGGATTATTAAAAGAATTTGGGCTAAATTTGAAACTAAATAAAAAGGCCCAATACTTATTAATTAACCTAGCCTTTTAAATAAGACCAAAATGGCCTAAAACCAAGCCCATAAGGCTTAGCCCATATTCTAGAAGCACCAATCTCGAATTTTTAAAGGATAAATAGACTAATTATAAGATAATGGGAGATAATATCAAAAGAGTTTGAACCAAATCAATATTCGGCGCCCAAAGCCAAAAACGGTCTATCGGGTGACCGCTTGAGGCAATAAACGGTCGCTAGAAGACCACATGGCTCTGTAGGTTCCGTGAATGGAAGAAAACGTGAAAAGTTTGGAACTTAGACGACCTAATCACTTTAGATCAAAGCTATCTTGCATGGATGACTCTCTAGAACTCTTTAGGGATTAACTCCACTCCTAATTTGGACTCTAAGTTCGTTGTAATCCATGAAACCCTAGCTAACCCTATAAATAGACCTAAGATTTCACTTGCGTGACTCTTACGTTTGGCTCGCGTGGAACTAAGGTAAGGAGGATGAATTAGAGGTTCTTTAGAAGAATTTGTTCCTAATAATATGGTCTAACTCCCCTCCAAATTTCATCTTAGGAGATCAAACCATCAGGAAGATAGAAGCTTGCAAAGTCACTGGTTCGGTACAAGCAACCTATGAACCTATGCGATCGGGTCAGATTGATCAACAAGTTAGAAGCCCTCAACGAGGTAATTATATATGGGTTCTTTAGAGTTATTTGTTCCTTTTAGTACCATGTTCTTACTCTCCAAATATCGTGGTATTTGGTGAAGAGGATCAGAAGTTAGAAGGGCACGAATTTGCTGGTTCGATTCTGAACGAGCAGAAATTAGGGTTGACTTCTAGCCTTAAATTCAACGATTAAAGCCCAGATCAGAGGTAGGTTAGCTCATGAATGGCTTAAACATGATCATAGGAATAAAAGTCCTCTTCTTGCGTCAATTTCATGTTTTCTACACGAAGTATTTGAGGTTTTATCTTGACTATGCATATAGGATTACAAAGCATGCATAAACCTTACCTTTAAAACAAGAAAATGGTAATTCCAGTTTATTTCACTCAAACCCATGCATCTCCATGTCTTAGTATGGTGTTATTAGGCCATATTTGCCTGTTGCCATGTTTTATTATGCATGTAAAGGCCCTAGATTAGTATATATTTCAGTTTTATTTCTGGTTGTAGTAGACAGGAAGAAACGGTCTTCCACCGACAGCATATGTTTCCTTAGAGGCCCCGCGATAGACCGCTAAGCCAAGTGAAACGGTCATCACGAGACTGTTTGGTTTTCTGAGTTCTGTATAGATATGTTAACCCAAAATATATTGCAAAATAGCCTTAATTATCACATAATAAGCCTAGCTAAAGAGGTTTTACTCCTGTTTTAAGTATTATATCATACACTTGGTTACATTTATTGTTCATCTTAGTTGATTTCATGTTCTTTTTACACTTGGGACTTATTTTAAACTTATGTTAATTTCATGCCAAAATATTATAATTTTGTAATTAAATGGTTTCTATGCTGTGTATATAGTACATATGTTATTTTGACCGTATGTTTCACTCTATCTCTTGAGTCATTTTCTTAAGTATATGGCACATATTCCGGTATGATGTCATTAGTTACACTTTACTATTATAGGCACACTCTCTTGGACTTATGAACCTCTCTGCCGAATATTCCTTCTGTCAGACACGGGTGAAGAGGCGAAATCTCGCGCTGCGTCCTGAGCGGGCCGTGGATCACCAGAAGATGAAACTGCAAGACAGGAAAACGTATCAGAGGGCCCAGGGGATCTCCCTGGGGCAAAACCCTCCGATGGCTAAGTCAGTAGAGCTGCGGTGGAAGTGATGAGGGGAGGAGGAAAGCTGGTGCGCGAGACTCCTCTCCACCAAAAAGGGGGGTGAAGCGGATTGCTCAGGAGTTTCTCTTTTCTTACCGGAGGGTAGCCCTGGCTTAAGTAGTATACCACCTTCAAGAGTCCTGTAAGCTGAGGGGTCTCTGGCGGGAGTTACGTCCTCAACGTGGGCTTTCATGGCCCTTATCGTGGGGACGTTATCGCCTTGAAGCCCGGCGGCTTCTTGATTCCCCTGTCCGTTGGGGACTCTTAACGGCAGCACGAACGGCTAGTGTTTGGTCCGGCCGAGCTACTGAAACGCCAGCCCTGTCCGGGCGATGAGCATAGCTCAGAAAAAAGGGGGGGTCGGATAGGTCGGCTGGCGCCTGTCTCTCCCGAGCGGGGAGACGGCTTAGACCGGACCCTCCTTGTGACCTGACCATCACTCGGGCCCTCCGAGCCTAGGGGCCGCCGGGGAGAGTTGGTTCCTCGAGTGTTTGTTCATTGGGCTTTCCTTTCCTGAGTGGGCCCTGTGGGCTATCACTCGGGTGATCTTGCCTCGTTCGACCCTGTTGGGTCTTGTTGGGCTGCTCTTTGGGTGGGCTACAGAAATCTCCCTCTCCACTTGTCCCCCTCCTACTCCCGAGCCATGGAGGCTCGGTTGAGTAGTTTCTGAGGCTTTGGACCGGCGTGGCTCAGGTGGGTGGAATTCTATTGGCGTTTATGAAGTCACGTGTAGTGGTCGTCGGGGCCCGTAATGATGATCCTGACGGATTTGAAACGAAGGGGCCCCCCTTTTCTCAGAGCACGGAACGACGCGCCACCTCCCTCCAGGGTTTTATAGGCGTTGGGCGTTGTTCGTCGTTCTAGGCTTCCAGGGTTTCGGGCTTTTCCTTAGTCTCTTAGCTTTTGGGGCTTCTTGATGCACCGTGAGGGCATAGTGGAGGCGCGAAGTCTTGCGACGGCGTTCGAGGAGTTGGCGAGGATAACCGCGGAGGCGGTCCGGCAACTTCCTTCCCCCCGGAGTCCTCGAGCTCATACGAGGGGTCATCTTCCGACTCGATGGCTGGTTCGCCTCTGGAAATCGGGCAGGTGAGGCGGGAGCCCGTCCCCAACCGTAGTGAGTTGGGGGAGGCCGAGGTGAGGAAGCTTGAGCATCGCTTTCGTTTGCCTCTCAGGTATAGCTTTGCTGCCGCCGCCCCGTACGAGACGAGTCTGGACAACCGAACGGGGCACATTTGCACGTTCCTTCTGGCTTGGAAAAGTGGGTTCCGCCTTCCCTTCGAGCCCCTGGTACTCCAGATTCTTGAATTTTTTCGGCTGGCGCCCATTCAGTTGGTGGCCAACTCGTACCTCCTCCTTTCCGCCTTTCGGATCCTCTGTCGTCAGCACGACATTTTTCCTTCCTTGGACCTATTTCATTATTTTTTCGAGTTGAAGGCGCACCCGTCGGCGGGGAAGGGCTTCTACTTTATCCAGGCGAGGAGGAACAGGAGTTGCATCTCCCTCGCGGCGAAGGATTCTTCGCACAAGGGGTGGAAGACCCAATTCTTCTGGGTGAAGGCGGAGGCGACGGATGAGTTTTGGAGATGCCGGATCTTACCCAATTTCCATCCGAACATTCCTTCTCGCCAGGAGGAGTTCCCTCCCCACGTGGAGCGGCAGGCCGCCCATCTGCTGGATAACCGCCAATCGACCGAGGAGCTGGTGACGCCGGAGAATGTCGAACGGTGTCTGCTTACGCGGTTGACGTCGACAGGTACCGCCCTCTAGGTTGTTCCCCTGGGGTGGCAGTTACTTTTCTTCTCCTGACCGGGTCTTCTTTCTTCGCTGTAGACGTGAGGCGGGAACCTCTGGAGGAAACTGTTAGGGTGCTAGGCCCGGATACAGAGGGGGGTGAATGTATCCTGCTATGTATAATGGCCAAATAAAACTTGGATGCTAGAGATAGACACAGAATAGAACCAATATGATTCAACTCAAATACAAACACTTGGAGCGTGCCTATCCAAGCATCTAGCGGAAGCAAAACAAGCAATCTGATGAACCAGTTGAAAAACCTTTTAAACAAAAGAACAAATATGTAACTGGCCCCCAAAAGACCAACTAGCGGAAGCAGCACAAATGAGAATAGGAAATCTCAAGATAATCTGTGAAGGGTGGTAGGAGATATGGAAGAACACACTACAAGCAAACCACTGCTCAAAGATTTTAAGGTGGTTCGGTCCTCCAGACCTACATCCACCCCTCACTCCCAACCGGAGTGAGGATTCCACTAGCTCACGCTAGAAACCGCAGACTCAGTCTGCAACAAATGCTGCCAAACAGCTTGACCAGGGGAACACGCTCCCCTCTTCCTCCCAACCGGAGGGACACCCCAAGTGACTTTCAGCCACTTGGAAACCAGAGACCGAAGTCTCTCTTCCTCCAGACCAGGAGGGAACCAACCGGTGACTTCTAGTCACCAGCAAACCAGAGGTCGAAGACCTCTCTTCCTTCCAACCGGAGGGACACCTGGACTTGCAACCACAAGCCCAGAACCGGAGGACTAGCCTCCCTTCCTTTAACCAGAGGGAACCCACAAGTGACAACCTGTCACTTGCAACCCGGAGATCAGATCCCCCTTCTCTTGAACCAACAGGAGGAACCGGATCCCCAACAGGGCAATCGGAAGACCAAAGATAATCAGAAAGATAAAGGAAAAACAATAAACGAAAATAACACAGCAATCAGAAAGCTGTAAAAGATGAAAACACAAATGTGGCTCTCAATGGAGCTGACTGGCCTGGATCTGATCCACTGTCCAGTAGGAACAAGTCTTCAGATGAAGCTTCCCATCTCTCGTTCTCACTTCTTCTTTCTCTTCCTTTTCTTCTCTTTTTACTTATGCAGCTTCTCTCACTCTACCACTCTTCTTTTTCTTCTTCTTCTCTTCTCACTAGCACTATCTCTCTCTCTCTCTTTCTTCTTCTGCTCTCACTCTCACTCACTTCTCTATTCTCTTCTTTTCTTCTGGATCGAAGGGCTTTCTACTCTGCAGGCTTTTCTTCTTCGATGATTTCTTCAAAGGATGAAGACCCATATATATAGCAGCAGCAGCAGTATCACCCTCGACGTGTGACCTCCACATTTCCAGCCCTAAGTATTCGGACCACGTGGCAGTCTCTCAGTAGGCTTTATTTCAGCCTCGGATCACGTGCTGACAGTCACTCGGGAATATTTCCTCAGACCATCTTCTTCTTCTCCTGCAAGGAATTAACACGATTAAAACTCAGGGCACCAGAACCTAAAACTGCACGAGGTGTATAGAAACAACAAGAGGTGCACTACACTGAGGACGACACGAGATACAGTGGTGACAAAACAAACACTACACATAGAACGACACGAGGTTCAAAGGTGACAAAACAAGTATTACACAGAGAACGACACAAGGTTATAAACACTAGAATAACACGAAGCCACGAATACACAGAAACAACACGACATAATAAACATCAGATAGAACGACATGAGGTGAAACGACACGTGATAAAACAAAGAAAGCAGGAATATGACTCGAGTAGCTACAGTAAATGACACGAGAACACAGGATTACTACAGTACGAGATAAGGAGAGCCTGACACGAGGTCAGATGAAAACAGCACGAGGTAAAACGAGAACGACACGAAGTGTCACTGTAACAAAACAAACACTACGAAGAGACCAACACAAGATACATACTAATAACGATTAACACTACAGAGAAAACGACACGAAGTAAAAAGCAACTCGACATAACAAATAGCAACGAGAACGACACGAGCTGACCACAACACGAAGACGAAAAATAGAAACCAACACGAAGTGTGGTTTCAACATAAGAAAGACACGAGGTCTAGGAAGAACAACACGAAGACGGAAATAACAAAGAACCGACTCGAACTGAGGATGACATGGAGACAGCACAGACACGGGCTTGATCTTAGAGAAGAGTGCACGAAGTAAAATCAACACGAAGGCAGAACACAACACGAAGACGATGAATGCAACAGTGCAAAGTCTAGACTTGAAAAACAATCCAAAACGGCTGTACAGACTTGAAGAATAAGCCAGTGTATAGACTTGAAGATTGAGGGCGATGAACAGACTTTGATGCCCAAAGGTGATGAATCAGTGACTCAGTGTATAGACTTCAAGGTTCATTGAAGGATGTTCAGACTTTGTGCGTGAAGCAGCACAATGAATAAGTGTGTACATTGAGACCCAGTGTAGACATGACCTAACAGTCCAGTGTATGGACTACAACAGTGAACAGCTGTACATACTTCATCTGAAAACCCAATGTACAGACTTCAATCAATATGCATCAGATAACTGTGTATGGACTCGAAGACCCTCAGCCAATGTATAGACTTCACGTGAAAACGCTGAGGCCAGTGTACAGGCTTGCCACCGACCAGTGTATGGACTACCTCAGCCTGAGGCACAGTATGAACTTCAAGTGTGAAGGCCACTGTGCAGACATTTGGTTCGAAGACAATGTGCAGACTTTGACTTGGAACGTAGGTAGGAATGAGGCTGTATAGACTTGGACCACAAAGGCAGTGTGCAGACTTGAAGACTTAATGAGAAACACAAAGGAGACAAAGCAACATGGCGTCAACCCAGCTGATGCACTGCGTCCACGCAGCTAGTGAACAAACAGCCAATGCGTCAACCCAATCTCCAACTGCGTCAACGCACTGCATGAACAATTAGCCACTATGTTAACCCAATCTAGCAAACAATCAGATATTCAAGCAGTCAATCAGTCATCAATATTAATTAGCACATCTTAGTGTGACTCATGGTGTGTCAGCCATCATCAAAACTACACAGGGGCACAACAGAAACTACTGAGGTCATCGATCTGGGAGAAGATGACTCGGCGGCCGATGAGCCAGAGGCTCCTGTGGGTCGCGCCCAAGCCCGGGATAAGGGCAAGGGGGTGGCCCCTGGGGGGTCTTCACGGCCAGCTGGCACAAAGCGCAAGGATCCCATGGCGGGAAAGTTGCGGGAGGCCTTGAAGGCCAAGAAACGGGCCAAGAAGGCAGGTCTCCCTCCTACCGCCGAGGGCGACTCTGGCTCGGCGGCGCTCCCCTCTCGGGGGCAAGATGGGGCCGACCCCTCGGGGCCAGCTCCCCCATCTGCCAGGCGAGTGGGGGCCGAGGAGACCGGGGGCCCTTCAGAGGACGGCGATAGGTCGGCTCTCCCCCCCACGGGGGTAGAGGGGGCCGATGCTGAAGTAGCTGACACCGAGGGCCGGGGGTCGGTCGGAGGCGGTGACGTCCCGGTCGCCGAGGTGTGGGCCGAGACAGGCGGGGCTGGGGGTTCACCTGCGAGGGCGTTGCAGCCCTAGGTGCTTGGAGCTCCCAGTGCGGTTGGTCCCGCGGCACCGGTCGAGGTTGGGGGTTCACCCAAAGAGGCGTCGCAACCCCAACCGACCGTGGCACGCGAGGTGGCCGGTCCCGTTGCTCGAGCAGAGCCCTCTGGTGGAGTGCCCCGGGCGGAGCGGTCTCCTTTGCCGGAGTCCTTGGAAAGGCTCGGCATTACGAGCGACCTGTATCGGGTCTGCCGATCGATTGCCGCGAGGACGAAGGGGGGAGAAAGGCGCAGTACCCCCCCCCGGGATCCTCGACGTTCTGATGGAGGGCGGCCTGGTCATAGCTCGGTCGACGGCTTTGATGGCGGAGGCGCACGCACGGACGGAGGCGGAGCGGTCGAACCTTGCCTGGACCCTCAGGGGATGCGAGAGGAAGCTGGCCCGACTAAAGGGGGAGCATGAGGGGCTCCGGCAGGAGTTCTCCGCGTTCCGAGAGGTGACGCGGGCGAGCCGACTGGAAGCCGGGGTGCTGACCGAACAGCTCGCCAAGACCCGAGAGTCTCTCGAGAGGGCAAGCCGATCCTTGGAGGAGGAGCGTCTGCGTCGCCTCAAACTGGACAGTCGCTGGGAGCTCAAGCGCGCTGAGCTGCTAGATCGGGGAGAGATGGCAGAGCGTCTCCGAGCTGAGGCTGAGGTGGACCGGGCCCGGGCAGAGGAACGTGCAGCCGAGGCGGAGCGGGCTCGGGTCGAGCTCGCCGGAAGGGCGGGACAGATCAAGGCGGAGGCAATCGAGCGTTACAGGAGCTTGGATGCCTACTCGGCCGACCTGTTGGAAGCCACCCTACCTTACTACGAGGTAGCGCTACGCCAAGGTGCTCGAAAGGGGTTCAAGCAGGGCTATCGCCGGGCGGTAGACTGCGCCAATGAACAAAACTCCGCGGTCGAGTTCTCCTTTGGCCAGTGTTATGACTCGGATGAGTCGGTTTCCAGCTCTTCTTCATCGGTCGGGGAAGATTCGGAGGGGTCACCTCCGTCGGGGTCACCGGCTCCGGGCGTCTCGGGAGGGCTCACGACTGAGACAGTTCTCGCACAGGCGAGGTCAGTGTCCGAGCCGGCCGTCACCGAAGGCGCCGGGGGTGACGCGTCTCCTTCCGTCGATCTCGAGCGTCAAAGTGGGCCCGAGGCCTGATGTATTTTGCCTCTTTCCCTTTTTGTCTCTATTTCCTCTTTTTAGAGGGTTTCCTTTTGGTACGATAATAAATGACTTGCTCTGTTTGAGTACTATCCTTGCCGTGATTTGGTTGGCGAATCTTGAGTGGTTGAGAGGTGCCGATATGTCCTGCACGGTTTTCGCACGCTATTTTTGTAGGTTCCTGACGGGGCGTCCCTCCGTCCCCTCATGCTTTGAATGTCAGGCCGCTTCGTGAATCCCGCGAGGGCGGGAAACGAGGAGTTGGAGGTGACTGTTCAGGGGAGAAATCCTTCGGCGTGTTTCCGAGGGGGGCATTTAAGGCGTGTAGCCTCCTTTGGCCTATAAGAAGGACTGAAAGGTGCCCTTTCCTCTCCACCGCTTGGGATTTTCTCTAACAGTCTTTCCTCGTTCCTTCCTCTTCACTCTGCGTTGTGCCCTTGTATTCGGAGCATGGAGGATCCTTCGGAGGGCGACGCCGCCGATGACGAGGAGCGGCTGGCTCCTACTGTCCTGTGATGTTGAACGGATCCCACGGTCGCCGCGCGTGCACGAGACGGGTCCGACGGTCGCCGCGCGGATCTGGGGAGGACTTTGGCGTGTTAGACGCACGCTGTTGGCCTCTTCTTAGCTCCGGCGAGGCTTCCGGGTGGACGCCGAGGCGGAGGACAGATGGGGGCATCAGGGGAGTCTACCGTCACTTCCCTCCGTGTGAGGGGAGGAGGCGTATCCGGCTCCCTCCTCACCGAAGCCTTCCTCCGTCTGCAGCCTCTTTCTCCCTCTTCTGCTCTTCATTTCTTTCACTCTTCGGGGGCTGCTTGGGAGGTGGCCTTCTTTCCAAGGAGTTGGCAGATTGGAAGAGGGGAGGCCTTCACGGCGCTCCTTTTTCCTGGTTGTTGCCAACTTGGGAGGTGGCCTTCCTCAATGTTTAAAGGTGGCCTTCCTCCTGAAGTCCCTCTGTCACCTTTGTCACGGGCCATCCGAGCCAACTGGCTCGACCACCTTTTGTCCGAGCCAGTTTCCGCACGAGACAGAGTCAGTGGCTGGATGCGAGGAGATCAAGACCGAGTCAGTCGAGCGATGACCCCTTGAAACGATGTTAGATGGACTTTTGCTTTGTTTTTGCTATGTGATGTACTAGCATTTGCCTAACTGATGTACCAATGGTTTGGAATGAAAAGAAACAGGGATTCTATTCTGTCCATCTTACTGTACAATTTCAAAAGTAGAATCTACGTAGTGCGACTGCGTTCCACGTACGAGGAATAGGTTCCCCTTCCATTGTCGCTAACCTGTACGCACCTTTCCCGAGCGTCTCGACCACTCGGTAGGGACCTTCCCAGTTGGGGGCTAGCTTGCCCGCCGCTCCAATGGCCGAGAGGCTTCGGCCTTCCTGAGGACGAAGTTCCCTGGTTGGAAATATCTGTCTCGGACTTTGGTGTTGTAGTATCGAGTGAGGCGGCGCTGGTACTCCATTGCCCGGACGTTCGCGATCTCTCGGAGTTCGCTCGTCAGGTTGAGGTTCTCGAGCAATTTTTGCCCGTTGGCCTCGGGTGAGAAGCTGATCACTCGGAGAGACAGATTGGCGATCTCCAACGGAACGACGGCTTCGGTGCCATATACCAACTGAAAGGGGCTTTCACCAGTTGCCGTCCTGGGGGTTGTTCGGTGCGACCATAGTACGCTAGGCAATTCCTCGAGCCAGCTACCCTTAGCCTTGTCGAGTCTGGTTTTTATGCCTTTCAAGATAGTCTTGTTGGCATTTTCAACCAGCCCGTTGGCCTGAGGGTGGGCGACCGAAGTGAATTGGTTGCGGATATTTAGGTCGGTGCATCTGTCTTGGAAGTACCGAGAGTCGAATTGCCGACCGTTATCGCTTACTATCAGTAGGGGGATGCCAAAGAGACAAATGATCGATTTCCAAACGAAGCCCCAGACGACTATCTCGGTGATCCTTGCCGTAGCCTCGGCCTCGATCCACTTGGTGAAGTAGTCGATGGCGATGATGATGAACTTCTTCTGGGACTGGGCCGTTGGGAATGGCCCAAGGATATCGATTCCCCACCGAGCGAAAGGGTAAGGCTCGGCTAGGGTGACAAGTTTCGTAGCCGGCTGATGGACCAAGTGGTCGAACCGCTGGCATCGGTCGCACTGTTGAACATAGGCTGAGCAGTCGCGCTACAGGGTGGGCCACCAGTACCCCTGTCGTAACAGGATTCTGGCCAGCGACCGTGCCCCTGAGTGCGCTCCGCACAGGCCTTCATGAATCTCTTGGATGGCTCGGCCTGCCTCGTCGGGACCGAGGCACTTCAGGAGGGGACCGGAGAACGATCTTCGGTAGAGGGCGTTGTCGAGGACGACGAAGCACCGAGCTTGATACTTCATTCGACGGGCTTCTCGAGGGTCGGAGGGCTCTCGGGAGTCTTGTAGCCAGGACAGGTAGGGGGAGCGCCAGTCACTTGGGGTGGCCGAGTCAACAGCGAGGAGCTCCGTGTCGATGCTCGGGCGCTCTAGCTCTTCTAGGAGGACCGATCGTGTACCTTCCGGGTCTAGGGAGGAGGCCAATCGAGAGAGGGCGTCTGCCCGGGAGTTTTGCTCCCGAGCTATCCGGACTACCTCAAATCCCTCGAACTATCGGGCCAGGCTCCGGACCAACTGAAGGTATTTGATCATGGGTACCTCCCGAGCCTCATACTCGCCGCTGACCTGACCTGTGACTAGTTGAGAGTCGGTGTGGATCCTGACTCGCTCGACCCCCAGCCGTCGGGCCATGCGTGCTCCCGAGATAAGGGCCTCGTACTCGGAAGCGTTGTTGGACGCCTGAAAGTTGAATCTTAAGGCGTACTGTAGCTCTATCCCTTCGGGGGACCTTAGGAGGCTCCCCGCACCACTGCCTGCCGAATTGGACGATCCATCGACGAACAGTTCCCAGGTTGGCCCGGTTGTGGTCGGAGGCCTATCCTCTGCAGGGATGGTGCTTTCGGCAATGAAGTCGGCGAGCGCTTGGCCTTTGATTGCTGATCGCGGCCGGTACGAGATGTCGTAGGCCCCGAGCATGATGGCCCATTTGATGAGTCATCCCGAGGCCTCGGGGTGGGCCAGAATCTTCTTCAGCGGCTCGCCGGTTAGCACGGTGATGGGGTGCCCCTGGAAGTAGGGGCGGAGGCGCCTCCCGGAGGTGACCAACGCTAGCATGAGTTTCTCGGTTGTGGGGTACCTCCGTTCGGCCCCACTGAGCACCTTGCTGGTGTAGTATACCGGTCTTTCGATTCCCGAGTCATTTCTGACTAGGACCGAGCTGACCGTGGATGGCGTCGCCGAGAGGTAGAGCAGCAAGACCTCGCCTAGGACGGGCTTGGAGAGCACCGGTGGCGAGGCCAAGAATTCTTTAAGCTCGGCGAATGCTATCTGGCATTCCTCATCCCATGCGAACGTAGCAGATGCTAGCTTGGGCCCCTTCATCAATTTGAAGAAGGGCAAGCATCGTTCGGCCGCACGGGACAGGAAACGGCTGAGAGCGGCGACACGCCCCGTCAGACGCTGGATGTCTTTGAGGCACGTGGGCGGACGCATGTCCAGGATGGCCTGGACTTTGTCGGGGTTGGCCTTGATCCCGCGCTGAGTGGCTAGGAAACCCAGGAACTTCCCGGATTTTACTCCAAAGGCGCACTTGGCGGGGTTGAGCTTCATGTTGTACTTCAGGAGGGTGCCGAAGGTTTCAGCAAGGTCGACGAAGTGGTCTTGGGCCTTGGGGGTCTTGATGAGCATGCCATCGATGTAAGCCTCGACGTTCCGGCCTAGCTGTCCCTCGAACACGTGGTTTACCAGCCGCTGATATGTGGCTCCGGCGTTGTTTAACCCGAAGGGCATCCGGGTGTAGCAGTACAAGCCGCAGTCAGTGATGAAGGCTGTCTTCTCGACATCTTCTGGATTCATTCTGATCTGGTGATAACCTGAATAGGCATCCAGGAAACTGAGTATCTCGTTGCCCGAGGTTGAATCAACCAGTTGGTCGATGCTCGGTAGCGGATAGCAGTCCTTGGGGGTAGCCTTATTCAGATCGGTGAAGTCCACGCACATTCGCCACTTGCCTATGGTTTTTGGCACCAGGACGACATTGGCTAGCCACGTAGGGTACAAGACTGGCCTGAAGAGGCCTATCTCTTGTCCCTTGATGACCTACGCCTTGATGACCGCCTGCTTCTCGGGCGCGTGCTTTCTTCTCCGTTGCTGTACGGGCCTGACGGTGGGGTCGAGGCTGAGCTTGTGCATCACGATCTCCCCTGGTATGCCAGGGAGTTGATCATCGGCCCAAGCGAAGACTTGAGCATACTCAGAAAGAAATTTCTTGTATTGCTGCTGTTCCTTGGATGATAGGTCGGCTCCGATCCTTACTCCGAGGGCCGGGTCATCGTTTATGAATACCGTCAGCAATTCGCCATCGGGCTCGGCGGTTACGGTCTTCCCTTCGATTCCCTTGGGGCCCTTATCCCCTCCGTCCAGCCTTGAGGCTTCCACCAAGATGTTGTAGCACCTTCTAGCCGTGGCCTGGTTACCTCGGACTTCCCCCAACCCATTTTTGGTGGGAAACTTCATTTTTTGGTGATAGGTAGATGGTACGGCCTTTATTCGGCTGAGAATTTTTTGGCCGAAAATGGCATTGTACGCTATCATACCCTTGATCACTATGAAGTCCACCATGACCGTAACGGTTTTGGGCGGGGTGCCGATGGTGACCGGCAGGCTTAGGGCTCCCTCGGGGTAGGTGGCCAGGCCGTTGAACCCGCAAAGGGGGGTTCGGATCGGGCGGAGTTTGGATGGGTCTTCCCCCATCTTAAGGAAATAGTCATAAGATAATACATCGGGGGCGCTTCCATTGTCAATCAGAATCCTATCGACGTTACAATGGTTTATTGTGGCCGAGATGACGAGGGCATCATCATGCGGGGTGCTTAGCCCTTCCAGGTCTTGGTCGGAGAAGACTATGACCTGGGGCTCCCTCGGCGGGCCCCCTGAGGGCTCTGAGACCCGGCTGGCCCGCTCGGCATGGCGCTTCCTTCCTCGGCTGGTGTCGCCGCCCGATGCCGTTCCTCCAGAGATGATGTTGGACCCCTCGGGGGGCGTTGTCAATATCCTCGGCGGCGTCTTTGTCTTCTTTGTGCCCAGCTGCGAACCGGGCCAGGTGCCCCTGACGGATGAGGCGTTCGATCTCGTCCTGGAGCTGGTGACAGTCGCCGGTGTGGTGTCCGTGGTCGCCGTGGAACAGGCAATGTCTGTCGCGCTTGCGGTTCTTCGACCTCATTGGCTCGGGCTGGTGGAGGAGTCCCGAGTCTTTGATGTCTTCATAGATCTTGTAGACTGGCGTGGTCAACGGGGTGTACTGCTCATACCTCTGTTTGTGCTCTCCTTCCCGATCACGCTTTTGCCCGAGCCAGGGTTTGACTCGGGGGCCCGCTTCTTGTCCCCCTCCCGACCCGAGCCGGTTGTGTCTCGGCAGGCGCCGAGTACTTCTTCGCACTCGGCGTGGCGCAGTGCCAGAGTCACTAGCTCGGCAAGGGTCGAGGGAGGGTGGAGGACCAGTTCGCGGCGGAGATTTTCATCCCGGGTGCCCCTAGTCAGAGCGGTCGTGGCTGAGGCCACATCCAGGCGGGGAATCCTGAGGGCTTCCGATTTAAATCGGTGGACGTAAGCCCAGAGCCTTTCCCCTTGTGCCTGTTTGAGGGCCAGGAGCCCCGCTACTGACCTCGGGGGGGCGCTTCCGGCGAAGCTCTCCTTGAAGACTCGCCCGAATTGCCTGAAGTCCCGGATGGACCCAGGGGCGAGGGCCCGGAACCACGCCTGAGCGCCTTGGACCAGGGTGGCCGCAAAGGCTCAGCATTTAATAGGATCCGGTGTTCCATGCAGGGTCACCAGGGCGTCGAAGCTGTCGTAGTGGTCGGCTGGGTCGCCCTGGCCATCATAGAGCTTGAAGGTAGGAATGGAGGTTCTAGGAGATACCTCTGCCTTCAAGATGTGCTTGGAGAAAGGGGATTTCTCCTCATCCTCTAGGAGGGAGGTCTTCTGCAGGGCGCGGAGGGCGCGCTCTTGCTCTGCGAAGCATCTTTCGAAATCCCTCAGCCGAAGGGATAGTTCCGGCTGCGGTCACGCCGTGGGGCTGGGGGGAGCGTCGTGGCGATCCTCAGGACCGCCGGCGCTAGCGCGTGGAGGCCTCGCCTCCTGTTTCCCTCTCCTGGGCGTGGAGGAAGCCTCATGCTCCGGGGGTGGAGCTTGCGAGGGTCCTCCCGCGTTGTTGCAGATGAGCTGCTGACCGCGGAGGGTGAAGCGACCTCCAGTGGTATGCTGGGACGCACTTCGACGGGGGGGGGGGGGGCTCCCGGACGGGGCACGAGACCTGGCATCCCTTGCCGCCTGGGCCCTCATGAGCTCCACGAGGACGTCAAGCTTCTTATTGAGGGCCTGGAAGATCTCATCGCCGCCGTTGGGGGCTACCCCCATCACCGTCGGAGGGGGCGGCGGCCCGTTGGTGGGGACGCTGGTGTTGGAGGGAGGGTTCTGTGAGGCCCTAGAGGGGTCATCTCCCGCCGCCACCACGGCCTTACCCTTCTCGAAGGTGGATCTCCTCCCTGAGCTTCTTCTCACCATCTTGGCTCTTCGCGCGTTTCCCACAGACGGCGCCAGATGAAGAGGCAAAATCTCGCGCTGCGTCCTGAGCGGGCCGTGGATCACCAGAAGATGAAACTGCAAGACAGGAAAACGTATCAGAGGGCCCAGGGGAACTCCTTGGGGCAAAACCCTCCGATGGCTAAGTCAGTAGAGCTGCAGTGGAAGTGATGAGGGGAGGAGGAAAGCTGGTGCGCGAGACTCCTCTCCACCAAAAAGGGGGGTGAAGCGGATTGCTCAGGAGTTTCTCTTTTTCTTACCGGAGGGTAGCCCTGGCTTAAGTAGTATACCGCCTTCAAGAGTCCTGTAAGCTGAGGGTCTCCGGCGGGAGTTACGTCCTCAACGTGGGCTTTCATGGCCCTTATCGTGGGGACGTTATCACCTTGAAGCCCGGCGGCTTCTTGATTCCCCTGTCCGTTGGGGACTCTTAACGGCAACACGAACGGCTAGTGTCTGGTCCGGCCGAGCTACTGAAACGCCAGCCCTGTCTGGGCGATGAGCATAGCTCGGAAAAAAGGGGGGGTCAGATAGGTCGGCTGGCGCCTGTCTCTCCCGAGCGGGGAGACGGCTTAGACCGGACCCTCCTTGTGACCTGACCATCACTCGGGCCCTCCGAGCCTAGGGGCCGCCGGGGAGAGTTGGTTCCTCGAGTGTTTGTTCATTGGGCTTTCCTTTCCTGAGTGGGCCCTGTGGGCTATCACTCGGGTGAGCTTACCTCGTTGGACCCTGTTGGGTCTTGTTGGGCTGCTCTTTGGGTGGGCTACAGAAATCTCCCTCTTTAACGGGGATTATGTTTCAAGGCCTCCGTAAGACTCCGCGAGCCTGAGATTCCCACTAGGATGCCGAGCTAGTTGTACCATCAAAGCCAATTATCTAGAAAGCACTTTACCGGTGTTTTATGTATTCTGGACCCTAGCGGACCTATGGATGACCGCTAAAAGGCACAAAGCGGCCATTCACTAGACCGCATAGCTCCAGAAAATTTTCCTACGTCGACACTTCTTTTTCATGCATCGACTCTATTTATGAAACGGTCTAGACTCTGACCGCTTTCTGCATTAAATGGTCCAGTAAATGACCGCTTTATCTCTGAACCTGTCTAATCTGAGGTTTGACCTTTGGGGTTGGTTTTCTTAAGTTTCTAGATGGTCTTCAGATTATCTGGAGTCCCAACACTTGTTTAACCAGTCAATATTAAGATATGAAACTTAATGAATGTACCGTTATGCTACTGGAATGCCGCCGGAGTATAATATTCTTTTAATTCTTCTTTGATATCTCATATCAAATTTTGCTACGTTCTATACCTTGGTTACTTGGTCATGAAACTTATTACTTGGAATTGAATTATTGGCCGAAATTATTATTATATCTCGTGAAAGCAGCTGGATTTATAACTTGAAGATGCAAGACCGGGCACGGATTGTGTCCAAGGGCTCCATGCTAGCCCCCATGGACGATAGTCGGAAACATGCTATAAACCATGGGGTACGATGATACTGGCATCGCTTTGTGCTGGAAGTACTTTCTCTTATAAATGAGTGAAATTCACGAGGCTCGTTATGAAATTTACATGCTTGTTAATGCATAGCCTTTCCAAGGTTGTGTAAAGTACTTTCTAGTTACATGCTTGTACATTCTTGTTCGTGAAAGGCCAAATTTACATCTACATGATTAATCTTGCTTATTCATGGTCAATACTCACTCACATCTACTTACTCAGTTATTTCATGATTCTATATTCTTGTTTATCGTGGTTTATATCACTTGATTATCGCATTCTTATTTTTTCTTAATTATAGAGTTAAGACGTTAATCGCTTAAATATTGCCTTCATGTTGATGCGAAGATACCTACTGGGCAAGTGTGCTCAAACCTACTTTCTCAATTCTCCAAGAAGTGCAGGTGAATCGGATTCGGAATATACAAGTAGCTGGTCCGAGAGTGATTGAAGGTCAAATGGATGGAGAGAAGACCTAGTTGTCAAGTGTCTAGTCGAGTCCTATTGTAATTTTCTATTTTTTTGAGTCTATGATGTAAGAATGGTTAAGTCATGAATCTAATGTACTTGTGGTTATTAGTATGAAATAAAGTGGGAATTTGGAAAAATATTTACTTGTGCAATTACTTTTATGTGATTGTCTTGCGCTTTGATTTCTTGCCTGCGAGAGGCTTACCATGCCGGCTATTCATGTTCCGATATTCCTTCCGCTGTAATAAAAGCTCGGGGCGTGACAGCTCTCACAGGAGTAAATTGGTCTGGATCTGATCCAGGAACCAACAGAATCATTATCTCCAAAGTGCTTCAGCCGCTTCACTTTCACTTCTCTCTTCTCTCTCAAACTCTCTCTCTCACAGCACTCTCACACTAATTCTTCTCACAGAGTCTCTGGCTCTCGTACTCTTCTGCTCTCTTTTCTCTCTTTTCTTTCTACTAGCTTGTAGCTCCTTTCTTCTGGCGGCTCTTCTTTCTGCTCTCTAGCTCTTCTCTATTTTCTTGCTCTTTGCTCAGTGGAGGAAGCTCCCTATTTATACCCAAAACAGGGGCTCCGTAAGAGCTCTTTGGATAGGGTGATTTTATTCCATTCATATCCTATTGGACCACGTGGCAGGGACGAGAATGTTCCTCTACCATAGAGCCTTGGATCACGTGTCCAATCATAAGCTCCCTGGGAACACATGCCACCTTCCAGCCATTTTGGGAACACGTGCCTACTTTAGTTCGAGCTCACGTGCTACTCTGCTAATCATCAGACTCTCTGAGACATTTCATCAAACATTTGGTCAGCTTGACTAATATATGCATATGCTTCAACCTTGAATAACAAATGGGTGGATGTGCTCAGACTTCAATTGTACATATATATATGCGCTCAGACCTCAAAGCTCAGAGTTTGATTGTATATATATGCTCAGACCTCAAACCTCAGATCATATATGCTCAGACCTTCAAAGTGTATAGTGAGCAAATGTGCACAGACTTGGTTACGCAACAATGCAATGTGCACAAACCTCTCTTATGTAAAAACCAAAACATGCACAGACTTAGTTACGTGATATGCAAACGTGTATAGATCAAATGTGCACAGAGTTGGTTATGCAACAATGCAATGTGCACATACCTCTCTTATGTAGAAACCAAAACATGCACATACATAGTTACGTGATATGCAATCATGCTCAGACCGATATGTGCTGGGACATGTAACTTGCAGTAATATCCTAAGATTTTATAAACAATATTTTAAATTTTCTAGAAACATAATCAGATTTTCCAAGATTTTTATAGAATTAATTCAAGGCCAAAGGGCTATTAAATGAATTATAGTTAAAAAGCCCAATACTATGTAAATAAATCCAATAGGCCCAAAAGGACCTAAACCCAAGCCCACAAGACTTCGGCCCATATTATAGAAGCATAAATGGATGTATTTACGGAATTAAAAGGATAAATAAGATAAATAGGAGGATAATATCAAAGGAGTTTGAATTGGGTTGAAATTCGGCGCCCTAGACCAAAAATGGTCTATCGCGAGACTGCATGGGTAAATAAATGGTCTAGCACTTGACCGCTACGCTCTGCAGATTTCGTGAATAGAAGAAAACGTGAAAAGCTTGGAACTCGGATGACCTAATCCCCTAGGATCGATGCTATCCCTTAGTTAAGAAGAGTCTAGAATGTTAGAGGATAGAATTGGAAACTTAAATTGGACTCTAGAGTCGTTCTAATCCTCAAAACCCTAACTGACGCTATAAATAGATCCCAGAACTAACGTGTGCGACCCTTACTTTTGGCTCGCGTGGAACAAAGATAAGGAGGTCTAATTAGAGGTAAGTTTCTTCTAAGAATTTGTTCATTTTAGTTAGATCTAATTACTCTCAAAATTTCGTTCTAGGAGATCAATCCTACAAGAAGTTAGAGGCATCTAAAGTCGCTGGTTCAACACAAGAATCTCAGGAACCTGTGCGACCGGGTCAGATTGATCAGCGGGATAGAAGCCCTAAACGAGGTAATTAGATAGAGGTTCTTTAGAATTATTTGTTCCTTTTAGTACCCTCTTCTTACCCTCCAAATTTTGTGGTCGTAAGTAAAGGGAATCAAGAGATAGGTGGCCACGAAGTTGCTGGTTTGGTTCAGGAAGAGCAAGAACTAGGGTTAACTTCCAACCCTAAATTCGAAGTTTAAGGACAAGACCAGAGGTAAGTTATCTCATGATCAACTTAAACATGACATTAGGGATAAAAGCCCTTTATTTCCAGTCGATTTCAAGCGTTGTACACTGAGAATTTTATGATTCATTAGAACTATGCATCTAGTATAGTATTCATGCATGAACTAGCCCGAATTGAGTAAAAAGGAGAAATTTCTTGTTATCACGCAAACCTACGCATATTGTTGGCCTAAATTCGTTCTATCATGCTATAGAAGTTTATTCATGTTGATTTCCATGCATGATATGCCTTAGATTAGCATTTTATTTTATTATTATTGAGTTCTGTTAACACAGGAAGAAACGGTCCTCCTGTAGACCGTCAGAAACCCTAGCGGTCGTACGATAGACCGTTTGGCCTAATGAAACGGTCCAACATTACACCGTTTTCATTTTCTAATTTCTGCAATGTTGTTAACCCGAAACATATTGCAGATTAACCCAAAGTATTGTATGTTAAGCCTAGTTAAGTAGGTTTTACTCCTGTTTCATGTAATATTTTCATATACCTAGTTATGTTAACCGAACATTCTGGTAGATTTCATGATTCTTTATGCGCTTAGAATTATTTTTTACTTATGTTATTTTAATGACCAAATCATATACTTTTGTAATTAACTTAAATTTGTGTGATTCGTGGACTAGTTATGATTTGATCGTTGTTACCACTATCTCTCTCTTCTAGAGTTATTTTCCTAAGTACATGGCACATATTCCGGTATGATGTTATTAGTTACACCTTTGCACAATAAGTACACAATCTTGGACTTGATAACCTCTCCATTGGATATTCCTTCCAACTGACTAGGAAATCTTGTTTCAAGGCCTCCATAAGACTCCGCGAGCCTGGGATTCCCACTAGGACGCCGAGCTGGTTGTACTATTAAAAACCCAATTGTCTAGAAAGCACTTTACTGGTGTTTTAATGAGTTCTGGACCTTAGCGGCCTAACGTATGACCGCCAGAGTCTGTTTGCAGCCTATTGCTAGATCGTCAATCTTACCTAGTGGCCCAGCCCTAGACCGCATGGTTCTAGCTCCTTTTTCAATGTTTAACCCATGGTTTTACCTTTGGGTTGAGTATCCTATGATCCTAGATGATCCATTGATTATCTAGAACTTATCTTGAGTCAAATAAACCATTAATAAATTATAGAAATAAAGAATGTACCATTATGCTGCCGAATTTTCTCCATAGCATAACCAAGTTATTAATGCATTTCTTGAATTCTCATCATCAATTATTGGTACGTTCTATACCTTGGTTACCTTATCATGGAATTATTGTTGAACTTGTACATTATCGGCCACATTATTGTTATAATCGTAAAGTAGCTTGATTTATACTTGAAGATGCAGTTCGAGCACTGATTGTGTTCAAGGGCTCTAGGCTAGTCCCCTCGGCTGATTGTCGGAAACATACTGTAAGCAACGGGGTATGATGCTACTAGCGTCACATTACGTTGGGAGTACTTTCTTTATAAATAAGTTAAAATCCATGGACATGAATAAAGATCCACGTAAATTCACGAAGTACTTGCTATTAAGTAAAACGTACTTTCTTGCTTGTTACATGACTTTCTAGTGCATAGCCTCCATGGTTATGAAAAAGTACATTCTTGTTACATTCTTGTTCATGGAAAGGCCAAATTTATATTTTTGTTATATACTTGATCAATCATATTCTCGTATCTCATCATAATCGAATCTTGTTACTTTAGTTTTATTCACATGTTTTACCATATTTGCATAATATATCTTACTCTCTAGAGCTAAAATGATAATTACTTAAACTTACCTTCATGTTGATATGAAGATACTTACTGGGCAAGTGTGCTCATTACCTACTTTCTCAAATATTTCAGAAAATACAGATGAATCGGATTCGGATTATACAAGCAACGAGTCCGAGAGTGATTGAAGGTCAAACGAATCGACAGAAGCCATACTACCTGATGTCTAATCGAGTCTTGTTGTAATTTTCTATTTTTCTCGAGTCTATGATGTAAGAGTGTTAAGAGTTAAGGATCTTGTGTACTTTGATATTATCATTATGAAATAAAGTGAATTTTGGAAAAGTTTACTTGTGTAATTACTTTAGTGTGATTGTCTGACGCTCAGATTATATTGCTTGCTCGAGACATACTAGCCGACTGTTCACGTTCCCGATTGTTTCTACTGCATAATCTCGGGGCGTGACAGTGAGAGTGGTATCAGAGCCTAGGACTAGAAGTCCTTGGGAAGAAGTCATGTCATAGGTTAAGTCCAAGGTTTAAGGACCCACACCTATGAAACTAAGAAAGAATCTCCAACCCATGTGAGAATTGGGTAGAACCCGGGATGAGCTAGTTGCTTAGAATATATCTTTAAGCTAACTTCCTTTAAATTCAGTGGAGAATAACAAACCTATCGCTTTTCTTAGGTACCTCATTCTTACGATGGCTCACCGTGTTGATTGGGGTGGAATGCAACAGACCGTTGCGGGTCTCACCGAGGCATTGCAAAACATGGCTCAAGCCGACGCAAGAGCTGGTGCTGGTGATCTTCACCGCAACTTCTGAAGTCTAAATCCTCCATGATTTTCTAGTTCCTCTAATCCAGATGAAGTAGAGAATTTGATTGATGAAATGAATCACATATTTGAGGTTATGCAATGTGCCGACCAAGAGAAGGTTCATCTTGCTACGTTCCAACTCAATAAAGATGCCCGTACATGGTGGAAGTCAATTCCTGTACCGCCTCAAGATGCACCACATACTTGGGAAGGTTTCCTTACACTCTTTCGAGCAAAATACTTCTCCGAACATGTTAAGGAGAGGAAGGCTATGGAGTTTGCTTCATTATGCCAGGGCATGATGTCAGTGACAGAGTATGAACTCCAATTTTCTAGGCTAGCGCCTTATGCTTCTCATTTGGTTAGTACCGACTTATTAAAAGCTAACCGATTTATGGATGGATTGAGGCCCGGCTTTATTCAACAACTTGGCACTCATAATATCCGTACTTATGCGGAGATGGTCCAACGGGCACATTTATGCGAAAGGACCTTGGAGAAGGTCAAAAAACTTAAAGGAAAAGGAGAGGTGCTGAGCCGAAGGTCTGATCGGCATGAAAAAAAGGGAGAGTTTAGTATCATGGAACCTTACAAATCCCGTGATAGCAAGAAGAGATCCCAGAATGGGAGTGGTAGTGGCTACCACAAGAACAACAAGGTCAAAGAAGATGAAAAGCAAGTCATGGCGGCTTGCACATTTTGTGAGAAGTTCAGTCATTCGGCCGAAGAATGCTGGAAGCGTCTCAGCGCTTGTTTACGATGTGGCAGTCGGGAGCACCGCATGTCGGATTGCCCCCTTATGAAGGATCAATCTTCCGGTGGTGGACGTAAGCGATAGGCTCGTCTTAATGCTATTATGGAAGATGAGGAAGCGCCCATGAATGATGGGCTAATGGAAGGTACTATTCAAATCTATTCCTATCCAGCATTCATGTTATTTGATACTGGTGCTTCTCATTCCTTTATATCTACTACTTTTGTAAAAACCTTGCTAGTTTCATCATTTCCTTTACCCTCAGACCTTGCTATTTCTACACCCTTAGGTTCTAGAACAAAACTTACAACATACTATCCCGATAGTGAGGTAATGGTAGGAGGTCACAATCTTCCTGCAAACCTTGTATGCCTTGACATAGAGGGCTACAATGCTATTTTAGGTGTAGAATGGCTTGTAGACCATGACTCCTATGTAAACTGTCGCAACCGGATTATCTCTTTTCGAAAACCAGGTCTTCCAAGGTTTTTCTTCCTTGGTATCAAATATAGGAAGCATCCTACCATTATTTCATCTCTTCATGCTTGCAAACTCATCTCGCAAGGATGTGAAGCTTTTCTTGCTTCCGTAATCATTACCGAGTCCAAGGAGATCATCTTATAAGATATTCCCATCGTGAATGAGTTTCTCGAAGTATTTCCATCAGATTTGATCAGTTTACCACCCGAAAGGGAAGTAAACTTCTTTATTGAACAATCCCGGAGCAGCACATGTTTCAATAGCTCCCTACAGGATGTCCCCCACAGAACTGAAGGAATTGAAGAAACAACTTCAGGAGTTATTAGACAATGGTTTTATATGACCTAGCACATCCCCTTGGGGTGCGCTAGTTCTATTTCGTCAAGAAGAAGGATGGAACCATCATGCTATGTATCGACTACCGGCGACTAAATCAACTCACAATTAAGAATAAATATCCGTTGCCGCTTATAGATGAATTCTTGATCAGATTACAGGAGCATAATATTTCTCCAAGATAGACCTCAGGTAAGGTTATCACCAGCCCAGGATCAAAGATGAAGACATACACAAAACTACTTTTCGGAGCAGATATGGGCACTATGAATTCATGGTAATGTCATTCGGATTAACCAATGCCCCAGAAGCATTTTTGCAAGTCATGAATAATGTCTTCAGGCCTTATCTTGACCAGTTTGTCGTCATCTTCATTGATGATATTCTTATATACTCCAAAACAAAGGAGGAACATGAAGAGCACTTAAGAATAGCCTTGCAAACACTAAGAGAGCACAAACTTTATGCAAAGCTTAGTAAGTGTGAGTTCTGACTAAAGGAGGTATCTTTCCTTGGCCATATTATTTAAAAGGAAGGTATCGCTGTCGACCCTTCTAAAATAGAAGCTGTTTAGAATTGGAGCCGACCGACGACCGTGTCTAAAGTCAGAAGTTTTCTAGGTCTGGCTAGTTATTACAGGAGATTTATCAAAGATTTCTCAAAGATCACTGTTCCTTTGACTAGACTCACAAGAAAGGAGAATACTTTTATATGGTCGAAGGATTACGAAGAGAGTTTTCAAACTCTTAAAGAACACCTTACCACTACACCTATATTAACGCTACCGACAGAAGGTGGTGGCTTTGAAGTCTATACGGATACGTATGACATTGGCCTAGGATGCATCCTTATGCAAAGTGGGAAGGTGATTTGCTATTCGTCAAGGCAGTTAAAGCGTCACGAAGAAAATTGTCATGTGCATGATCTGGAAGTAGCTGCGGTTATATTCGCATTGAAGATTTGGCGACATTACCTTTATGGGGAGAAATTCATCATATTTTCATATCATAAAAGTCTGAAATACCTCTTTACCCAGAAGGAGTTAAACATGTGACAACGCAGATGGTTGGAGTATCTCAAAGACTTCGATTTTACTATCCAATATCATCTAGGGAAGGCAAATGCTGTAGCTGATGCTCTTTGCAGGAAACCAATGGCAACTCTAGCAAGCCTCAAGAAAGGTATAACTTGTCTTATTGAAGATTTTTCTCATTTAAATCTTGATATTGACAGAGAAGGAGAAGGAGGTATGATTGCCAATATAAGGTCTCAACCTACATTGATCAAGGACATAGTCCAATTGCAAGAAAATGACCCCACATTGATAGAGATTAAGGATAATATTGATCAGAGACCGGATTTTTCTATCTCAAATGATGGAAGACTATTATTTAAGGATCGAATTTGTGTGCCGAATCATGATGACACTAAGAAATTGATCATGGAAGAAGCTCACAAATCAAGGTATGCTATTCACCCTAGTGCTACCAAGATGTATCAAGATTTGAAAAGAAACTTTTGGTGGCCCAATATGAAAAGAGAGGTAGAAGATTTTGTGTCCCGATGTCTCACTTGTCAACAAGTAAAAGTAGAACATTTAAGACCCGCTGGGAAATTACACCCCTTAAATATTTCCGAGTGGAAATGGGAAAGTATAGGCATGGATTTAATCATGGGTTTACCTAAGACAAGAGGAGGACATGATGGTATATAGGTGATCATAGACCGATTGACTAAATCTACACATTTTCTACCAATCAAAAGTCGATGGTCTGTGGATGTACTAGCAGCATTATACATGAAGGAGAATGTCAAACTACATGGTGTCCCTTTCACCATTATATCCGACCGAGATCCTCGGTTTACAACATAATTTTGGAAGGGTCTACAACATTCATTAGGGACCCGACTTAATTTTAGCACTGCGTTCCATCCACAAACTGATGGTCAGACTGAAAATACAAATCAAGTGGTGGAAGATATGCTCAGGGCATGTGCTATTGACTTTGGAGGAAGTTGACACGATGACTTGCCTCTAGTTGAATTTTCATACTGTAATAGCTACCAAGCTAGTATACAAATGGCACCATTCGAGGCTCTGTATGGTAGAAGCTGTAGATCCCCTATTTGTTGGAATGAAGTAGGAGAAAGGTAATTTCTCAGCCCCGATATCATTAGGGATACTACCGAGAAGATAAAGCTTATTCAGGAAAGACTCCAGATGGCTCAAGATAGGCATAAATCGTATGCTGATAATCGAAGGTGCGACCTGGAATTTAAAGTAGGAGATCCTGTATTTTTTAAAGTTTCTCCAGGTCGAGATATTCGAAGATTCGGTATCAAAGTCAA